>WHYT01016053.1:32907-168615 GCA_009806455.1 Tetrax tetrax
TGGTTTGGATTCTTTTTCATTTGCAGAATGATTTAGGGTGATACATAGCCTTTGCACACCTCTGTTGCCTGGAGGAAATTCATTCTCTAGAGGATTTATTAGCGAGATCTTATCGGAATAGACACCTTGTACTTTATGAGAACAATTTGTCCTCTTAACATACAGGGGTTTGATACAGAGGAGTATTTATGTTCTGAAGAGACCGCCTTTGAAACCATGAAAAACATGATGAAAGGAGGTAAAAAGGGAGTGCACTTGACTTGCTGGTGAAATATTCAAGGAAAATGGTCTGTTACCAATCAGTTAGGATCATTACTAATGAAGGGAGATGAAAAATGTATTTCCATGGAACATAACTGCTGAGGCAGATGAATAGGTTTTCCCCCCAAGCATTTCTTATGCATTTACAAAATATCAGTGTTACACGGTCAAAATATCCAAGAAACCTGAAGTCCTAAATACTGAATTCCCTCTCTCCCTTTGTTTTATTCCAAATATTTTAAAAAGAATGTAAAACTCACTCTGTTTCCTACTAATGACTTAAAACATTGACCATTTAAATATTTTTGGGTCTCTGATTCCTTATGTATAAAACATAAGATGAAACTTCCTACCTTACCTGGGTTGTAAAAAGGCAAATTATCATCTGTAAAATTCTGTAAGGAGAACTGATTTTTCTCTCCTAATAGTAGGATATTTGCCAGTAGCCACTTTTGTCTCAAAGCATGGCCCTAGGGTATTGAATCTGTTGAGAATGAGCTAATAAATTAGTGGAGGTTTTTAAGATATTTTTTGAGGACAAGTCTACTACTTCCTTCATCAAAAAGGATTGAGTTGTAAAAAATGAGGATTAAGATTTGTTTTCAAACAACAGTCTTAGCCTGCACTCACAGCAGCAGCATTCATTGGCTTTGTTTCTCCATTTGTTTTCATGAAAGCATAATCCAGTGTTCCCCTTACAACAGGTATGTGCAAATGTAGGCTGATACGCACTTCTGGTTGTTACATCCAGTGTTTTGCCGTTGATTCAACCAAACTGTGAAGCTGCTTTTGTAAAGATAACGCCATCCATGGTATTCTGTAGACCTGGTGAATATGTGAGCAGCTCTTCCCTAGAATTGTCATTTTGTTTCTAATTTACTTTGAAGTTCTGTAGATCAAGAATAAATTGAAGGCTAAAAGATTTTAGGTTACAGAACATGTGAGGTGTGAAACTGGATTTCCCTTACAGCGGTACGTCAGGGTGAGGAAAAGCATTCTGCCGTAGGAGAAGACGGGCGGGCAGCAGGAGTTCCCACAGCTCTGCCTTCCCGGCTTGGCTGCGAGGAGCGTAGGGATGTACAATCTACTGACGGACATTGGCTCCCTCCTCATGCCTATGAGAGGCTACCACGGTGGTTGAATGTATGCCTAGGATGGGGAAGTGATTGTCAGCGTAAGCTGATTGGAAATCTGGCCAGTTTTACTATATTTGTTTTTTAGTTTCTCTTACCTTGAGAGAATAGCCTTTTACTGGTCCTACAGAATTTGGCAGGCTGGGTTTGAGAGGCTGTTGTTTAGGATTAGGGATCAGAGACAAATAAGGATGAGACGTTCCCTTGGAAGAAGTTAAACGCTTCACTGTACCTGTGTTTATTTTTAGAGTGGAATTGCTTTATGACCTCCCTAATGAGCCTAAAAGTTGACAAAGATTTGAACTGTCTCTCGAAATACCCTGAATGTATTGGTGTCACATCAACTATTCTGAAATAAAACAGACCAAAACTACAGCAAACCATTTCAGCGAGTATGCTATTTCCTGATCTGATTAGGATTTCTATCCACCTTGTTAATATTCATAGGAAACAAAGCTTCTGTTTAAGAGTACCCTGTGTTTTCTTATTCAAGGCAAGTGTAAAGAAATGCCAGGAGATATCCTGCCTTGTGTTTTGTATTGCCAGGAGGAACAGGAGCCACCACCCTGTCATGATTGTTCGTGCTGCTTTTACATTCAATTCACTGATGAACTAAATCAATAATCAACTTGGGTGACCTGAGTGATGGAGTTTAAAATAACCAGAAGTCCTGGCTAGTTATCAGTGAACGGTGGTATTGCTGAGTGTCAGTCCAGTTCAAAATGTGATTTAACAGCAAATTTCTTACAGGGGCCAATCACACCTATGTACAATGCAAATAATCCTTTGTTTGGGCTATGATCTTTTCAAGACTCACAGAAAGGTCTATAATCTTTTCCAACGAGACTCTGAGATATTGTCCTTGTCCATTTCCTAGTCCTTTCAGCCATCCCAAGACCAAAAGCAAACGAAGAATCCCAAGGGAAGCTCCTTTGACAGCCGAAGATGAATCAGTATATCCAGCATGGACAACCGTGTACTGTCTCCTTTTCTTTCTCACCATTAGATCTACCAGAGGTTGTGACATCTGGGGTGCTGATAACAAGAAATCTCACCATTTTGCATTTAAAAGGGAAAACCAGAAGCTTAACTTTTTTTTTTTTTTAATCTGAATCAAGTATTTGTTTAAACAATGTGAAAGTCACTGTGTGGTGGTTGCCCCACCATAAGCTTGTTGATGATTTTTTTTCATTAGTTTGTGTTCTCCATCTCTTTGGCTTGTTGGAGTGTGTATGTTAACATATCTATTGATATGGTGTCAGGCTGGCTTTCTGCCATTCAATTTGTATCACTGTAATGAAATTTAAAGGCAAGTTTAAAAGAAAGCTAGAAGGATGATAAAGATTGCCAGGAAAAATAATTTCAGTGGAATTAAGGTATATAGGCAACCTAGGCACAACTTGTATGTGAAGAGGGCAGGTAGGTTTTTTGGATGTTAATCAGTAATGGGCTTTTTGGAAAAACTGGATTATAATTACTTTGAAAGTCAGCAAACCTGAAAATATCAATTTAGTATTGTACCTTCTATTGGGACCGTTCAATAAACGGAACATTTTATTTAATGAATAATGAAAAAGGAGGAAGTGACTTGATAGATTTTGTAACTCGCGACATGAGTTGAAACGGTCACTAAAGGTCTAAGTGCTCGTTTGTTTTCCTAATAGTACAGAGTATAACATTATTACTGTTGTTGATCATGTAATTCTTCTTTGCAATGCTGAAGGTGGGCTTGTTTCCACGCTCGTGTAAGTCCCTGAAGGCTTCCACTCTTTTCAGCAGCCTTTGCTTGCTCTCTGTATCACCAGTACTGCCTGTTAACTGGCAGAGTGTCTTTCTGGGACTAAAGGTACCTCTCCAGGTAAAAACGGGAAGCCTGGTATTTACAAGATGCAGAAACACCTTGCAGAACTTGCTAGACAATTTCTGCATGTACATACTTTTGTTACTTTCTTAAAATCTATTAATTGCCTTTTTTTTTTTCTTTTTGTCATCTCCCTCTCAGGACTCTATTAAGTGGCTTCCTAAGTCTCCTAAACTGTACAGTGGCCACGCCAGTGGCTCCCAGGGCTCTCGCTGGGCCTCGTTGAAAGGAAAGGAAAGTTTTCATGGCAGTAACCTGTACAAATTCAGCTCTACTAATGGAAGGTGGAGGGAAGGAAGGATCAGTCCTGAGCAAGAAGCGGAGGAGCTGGAGGACCCTGATGAGGACGTAAGTAGTTTCCCTGAAGTCAAGAGGAACAATGTCGTGTGTCTGTCAAGAAACTGCAACCTGCTCAAAGTGCTGTGCTGCTGGGCAGCACATGTTCAATGTTTTATTCCTTCACTTTGCTTCCAATCGATCCAGCCCTCAAGAGTACAGTGCAACTTGCAGGTTGCAAGTAACGTGAGCAGTGATGAGATAGATTGACATGATTTTTATTTTACTCCTACTTATGTCCCCAGTTACTACATCCCTTCCTCTCTTTCCAGTGAGCAGGTTGTTAGCAGAGCTTGAACCTCAATGTCCCCCAGGGACTGAGTGGTAGAAGAATGAGGTTGCAGTGCTGCTCTACTGCATGTTTAGTTTTGGGTCATGCTCTTCCAGCGTCCTGACATCTGGGAAATCCTGAATGCTGTGGTTTCTCTAACCTGTGCCCACCAGGTGTCTGTCACCTGGGCAGCAGCTTGGCTGTCTCCTCGGTCATAGCCTGGGAAGAGGAGGTTGGGATTGCACTCTTGCAGCCTTTCCCTTTTAGGCCATTGCTCAGCTGTCTTTCCTGCAGATGTTTGCTGGGAGTTGTGGGAGGAACTGGGGCTCCTACTCCTCTGTGAGGACCTCCACTCCCTTCCTAGCCCCTGTGACTGTGGCTGGTTTGCCCCCTCCTTTGGCTCCTACTCCCAGCCCTTCCTCCTGGCCTTTCTCCCTGGCACCCACGGCACCCCAGCACTGCTGATGTGTCCGGGTTAGTAAGCCCAGCGCCGTTAAAGAGGAATCTCTCTCAGGAGAAGAAAGAAAATTAATATTTTATGTGAATTAAAAGTAACCAAATTCCCTTTTAATTTTAAGTGAAAATAGGAAGCAATCATGCCTTGCTTGCTTTCCCTGGGGTTGGTGATGCTTCTTTCCATCCCAACCAAAAAGAGATTGTGAGAAAGCTCCCATATAGATTAAAAAATAAAGTGTCCAGTGGGGTTCTGCACAGCTGTTCATGGTAATGCCACTGCTTTTTATTTCTAATGTTAAACTTCTGAGCTTAGGAAGACATTTATGGAGTTTATTTTCAAAGATGTTGATCTTTGCTACATCATTATAGTGCCGACAGAAGATATAAGGATTATGGTAATATGAAGATCTGATTCAACCTTACCCATCAAATTTAGGAGCAAAAATCAGCTAAATAAAAATAAAGCATCCATAAAACAGGAACAAAATTTGGACATCATGACTGAATTTCATTTAACCACCTCGCCAGACGTAACTGATAAGTGGAAAACATCATTGTGTTTTGCAGTCAAATTAGTCTGAAGCTTTAATTCTTGCTGTATGTGTTTTAATTGTATATTTCTCTTTTCAAGCCCTTCTGATTTAGCTAAGTGTAGGGTGACATTGTCAATTCCTCGCTACATCTCAGAGTAGTTACAGCCTAGAGCCAGGCTTCAAGGCAGGCTTGAGGATGCCTCACCTTTGAGGCTCCACTTCCAATGGACCCCTAAGTCACTAAGTTTGCAGGTCTCCACTCGCTGCCTTTTGCAGCTAAATAAAGTCAATCCATTTACTTAAACAAAATCTTCTCATAGAGATGCAGATGGAACATAGAGACTTGCCTTCCCACACACCTGTGTTGCCAAAAATAGAACATGAGCCTTGAGGAACTGAAATAAATATTTTATTTTCTCTACAGAAAGCCTTTTCCTTTACCTCATGTGTCAGTCCTTGCCCTAAGACAGTGGATTCGGTGCTACTGAGCTGCCAGAGGCTACCCCGAATAGTCTCATTCCCATGCTCCATCCTTTCCATAGGGTATCGCAGGATTTGGTTGGGTGTATGTATGTCTTACATGTGCTTGCATGTGCTAGGGGATCTAGAGAAAGGCTACATGAATCCCAGTCCTCTCCTTGTTCCTACAATTTCAGCCTCCATGTTGAGGGAAAACCATGCCCAGGGAAGTAATGGCAAACAAAAGGTAGTTGTACATTTACTTTAAAGTTGCAGTTTTGTATTTGAAACAAATCCTAATGTACAGCAACACGACAGAGAGGAACAAATCCAATTTACGACAGGTAGAGTCTGGGTATCAGAGAGGTATTCTCCTTGCTGTCACTGTGTTTACATTTTTTATCTTTGACCCCCAGGAACCGATTTCCAAGTTTTCTGGCAGCCTTTTTGATACCAACGATAGTGTGAGAGATCTAAGAAATACAAGAACAGCTCTTCAAGAAAAGCACAAGTTTGCCATGAAAGGGAAGACACTTCCAGGGACCAACGCTAAGGTGCAGCCACCCGTCTCTGAAGCTGGCAGCTTCCCCAGCGATAGCAGCTGGTTCCCAGAGGAATCGAGAGCAGTGGATGTGCCACAGCCCCCGCTGAAGGTATTGAACTGCTGCTTGGGCTGGGCTAGCCAATGGAGGGGTCTGCATGTCCATGGGGAAGTCCGTGTATCCATGGGGAAGTCTGCTTCTTGTGCAAGTTAGTTTATAAAAGATGCAAAGGAGGTGGAACGTTGCATTGTAGATAGGTGGGATGCATCTTTCACAGAGCGTAAGCTGAGGTCTGTCCTTGCTCCCACTGGCTTATGTGGAAAAAGAGTTTTCCCTTAAAAAAAACCCAAACCAACTTTATTTTGTAGCCATTCGATACTGTCTATTTTATATGTCCAGCTTTGGAATTGTAAGGTCAAGCCAAGGGTGTGGCTGGTGGGCACTCAGATAAGTCTTCACTTAGTCCATGGTTTAGGAGCAGTGGCATGGCCTTACCCTCATGGCATGAGAAAGCATCTGTCCTGTGAAAAGGGATGGGAATGTTGAAGGGAAAATTTGTCAGTGAGAACTGCAAGATTTGGGTGAACTTTATGGAGAAAGTTATACTCTGAACTCAGTGGATATATCCTGTCTTGGCATGCTTTGGAGCACAAGAGCAGCAAACATGCTTTTTGAATTGACTCCTGTGATGGCCCAGTACAGATCATGCCCCTGCTGACCACCCATGAGGTGGGAGATGCGGGATGTGGTGGCAGGAAAGGCAGCTCTCCTGGTGTGGCACCCATGCTGGGACTTATCACCAAAGGACTGCCTGTAATCGCAGGCTCGTCAAGTCTCGAGCATGTAGATAATGCTAAGTGTAAGCAACGTTCGGCAGGGTCGTTTTCATTTGACTGAAAGGGTATTTTCATACCTTTTTAGGAACTGGGAATTTCAGATGAGTATGTTATATGTGCAAGAGTAACTGCATACATTTGTGAAATTTCAAACACAGCTGTGTTGAAATATTCTTAATTATAGAATATAACAAGTTATTCCAGCCTGAATTGTCTTAGCAATCAATGAAAATAAGAGCATTTTGCTAATGTGATGAGGTGAAATGCAATTTGCATTCAGATTCCACTACACTATGGCAAGGTGTTCTTTAATGTGATTGTTGTTTTAGCAATTAGCAAATGATTATTTACTACCAAGCATATTATATACTAAAGAAAAAAAAAAACAGCTGAGGGGAATAATTCTTAAATGTAAGCTGTCTTTGGAACTTGAAACTAATTTTATTTGGCCTTTCTTGTGAATTCTGTAAATTAAAAAAATTATCTAAGATTTTGTACTAAATTTTTGCTGGTATTGGCAGGAAGAGAATAGATTACATAGGTTACAATTTATGCTGCTTTTTAAAAAGCTTCCTGATTTTTTTACTTTTATGTCAATGGTTAGAGTACTGTCAAATCTTTCGACAGAGTTAACAGAAAACCTGTTTAAAGAAAATAAAATTACAGTAATAGTGCTCAAATTCAGTTATCTGTTCTAGAAAGAGCTGAGAGTAAGCAAATCAGACAGATGAGATTTCAAAGCAAAGGTTTTCAATGAAAATGTAAAAAAATATTTAGTTTTCACTCCTCCTGTGTGCTGCGTTGTTGCTATTGTGAAGGCTTGGTAAATTGGTCGGTTTTATGAAACAACTGGTTTAGTCAGCAGCCTTATGACCAGCTTTATATGGTTTAGGCATGACTCTAAAACCTGAAGAAATAATGTTTTCTTTGGTGTATTGGAGAGCAAAGACTGGTCTTGCATGTGCCAGTGATGAAGCATAGCACCATTTTTCTCTGGGCTGAGCTCTATAGGGGCAAATCTGCTGGTGTACAGAATGGGAGGTCGATTTTTCATTGCTCATGCAATTAATAGGCAATGTTTTTGATTAATCAGGCCACTTATCCATTATAATTCTTTTCCAGATAACCATTACTGTGTGCAGTCAAATGGGGAGTCTTGGTATTAGCATTGCTGGTGGAAAGGGCTCATCTCCATGTAAAGACAATGATGAGGTGCATTTCATTACTCAAAATTTATCTAGTAATCGCTAGAAAGAAACCGATGAGCAGTTCTTTGAAGCTATTGTGTTTTGTTGTTTTCTTTTTGAGATTGTCCTCAGTGTGATCTCACTGTCTTCATAACAAAGCTAACAAGGGTAAACATGGGTAACTTATTTCCCAAAGTAGAAGCCGGCAATAGATTTTGATGGGGAAGCTCCTGGGAGGATGATTTTGGAGAGAAGACCCGATGTAAACCAATGATTTTTCTAAAGACAGCCTGATGGCTGAAACACCATTGGCTGGTTTCCACTTTCTGCCTCAATTTGAGGTCACTCCCTTGGCAATCCACGTGCCTTTCCCATCCTATTTGCTCATTCCCAGGAGCTAACCTGGTTTGATAAAAGTATTTCTCACATCTTCTTCACACTTAATTATCATTTAAATAAATCTTTGTTTCCCAATCTGTCCCCCATGCCACAGGGTAAACCATTAATGACTTTTGTTCATTGTTGTATGTGTCAGCCATGGAGACTTTTTTTTTTTTCCTTGCTAATGTGCTAAGACATTTAGGTTTTATTTTAATAGTGGCAACAGAACAACAAGTCTTTAAAATTTAATTACTTCCCTTTTGCTTTTTGCATCTGAGAACAGTGGAATAAAGACTGTCAGGTCTGAAACCTGTTTTCTGTGTTACCAGGGGATCGTGATTGCCCGGCTGCCGAAAGATGGTCCAGCAGACTTGGCTGGGGTACAACAAGAAGACAGAGTGGCAGAGGTAGACGGGTTGTTTGTCAACATGGAGTGTGTTCTCTTGTTGTTATCTTTAGATCAAAACACTCAGAGTTGGGGAATTTGAGATCTAGATCCAGGCTTGCATTAGCTTTTTAGATACTTCCCAAACAACATCATAAAGAAATTATAATGACATGAAACTGTTGTATTCCCTTATTATATTCTGGTTTTCAGATCTTTTTGTTCAAAGTGCTTAACAAAATATTATTCACTTAAATGGCTGTTTGTAAAGGAAAATAATGGCCTTGGTAAGCAGTTATGTAAGCACAAATGTCGTTGTACTTGGTCCAAGAAGCTTTCTTATGACAATGTATTAGAGTTATTAGATGAGTTCATTGCATCTGTTACAAAAAAACCAGCTTGTTTCTCCAGGATAATTTTTGGTTGAGAGAGAACAGCTCAAAGTGACTCTCCTGAGGGAGGATTACAGTGCCAAGTGATAAATGTGTCTCCTGGGCTGCTCCACCTCAAGCCTCATCTTTCCTAGCAGAAACCACTGTCTTGAGCTTCAGAGGTTCCCAAGAGCAGTGGTGGACATGTATAATGTTGTGATATATATTTTTGACCTCCTGTTTACTTTCCACCTGCTGAGAGAGGTAAAATGGGAGGAGAGCCTCTGTAACATTACTTTGAGGTGAAACTGGTCCATAATTTTTCTCCGCTCTTGTTCTCTTAAGCTGTCATTTATACTTGCTTAAATTAATAGTTTTTACTCCTCCCTACTCCTTGCTGAATTAAGATAAGATAGAGCAAGCCATGTTGTATGCCTATTACATTGCCAGGAATAAGGATACAACCTATATCAGCCAAAGACAAACTAATGATAAATTAATATACTAATTTTGTAAAACTATGCTATAGACTTTATTAATAGAGGATTTTGTTCTGCAATCCACGTATGGAAGAGAGTTTAACATTTAAAAAAAAATGTTAATTATGGATTAAATTCTGTATTGTTTTACCTTTTTTATTTTTTGAAAGGATTATCCTTATCTAATTTCTGTATTTTAACAGATGTGAGAAAATTTAAATAATTCTTTACATATTTCACATTATCAGATCATCGGGGAAAAAAATCAGGATTTTTAGTTGCTATGCCTTTAACTTCTGAGCAGAGTTTCTGGTAAAGTAAATATCTTCAAAAATCAACCACTTTGCTCAGATTCCTCCATGAGGCTGTAATTAGTTCTTATTTTGGGGGCTATTTGAAATATACTAGCTACTCATGTCTCTTCATTTAATGAACAGTGAAACATGTGAAAAAGAAAAGAAATTTCTGTTCCATACTGTTCTGTCCTGCTGCTGTTATCCTACAAATAGTTATGATTTCTCTGTCTCCCACAAGATGGCAGAATCATTCATGTATTTAAAGAATGCAGAAAAAAAATCTCTGCTTTTTGTATATGTGGGAGTTGAGAGGGAATTAATGCATTCACGTGTGCTGTAGGAAATAACCAGCATTTTTCTCTTGATAGTAGGTGTTACAACTTCTTGTTCTTGAACTGACCATTTCAACAGTTCAAATATACGGTGTGTTCATCAAAAAAGGAGAGAATTGCAATTTTATTTGCTTTCATTGGGCAATCATATATAATGAGAGGGCCAGGCATTTGTATGCTAACCTGAGAGGGAGGGAATTGCTTTTCTTAAAGAGCATTCAGAATAAAAATATGTGTTTGTGCCCCTTTGTTTTTAAAGGCATCCCTCATTTCAGAACCTGACCCCCTTAATGCTGGTCCTACTGAAGCGTCATCCAAGGGCAGCCCCTTCCCGACAGTAAACCACATCATAACAGTAAGTAAGATGGCCCCAGTGAGTAACAACTCATTCTCAGCTGACTACTTGGTGTAGTCTGTCATTAATGCTGGTAAAGATGGTGAAGACCGACACAAAGCTTGTGAGTGGCTGCGTAAGAGGAGCACATGTACCACAGATCAGTGACCCCACCATGCATTTACTTGACTGTCACTGCATCTGGCACATGGCTTCTGGAGGAGCTCAGCTCCTGATTAAGGACCAGTGTAGCAGACCAGAGCTTTTGAAACACTCTGGTTTGGGAACTTTAAGGGTGATGTCCATTTCCTCCAGCTTAGGTGTTTATTCTGTTGTCCTCTCTAGCCAATGGAAGGAGCAGCATCTTCAGAGTGCCTCTTTTAGGAGCAAGAGGTTCAGCTGCTACTTGGGGGTGACAGTTTTTGTCTTTTAACTTGAGAGGGAATTGCACGACAGGCTAAGACTGCATGTCCATATTTTAGATGGCTGATGTCAGACGAGATTAAGCCTATCACACATGTCACAGAAGGAAATGGCTGAGCCTGAAGGACAACCTTTAGAAATCTGATTTGCTTTTGTGAACTTCTCTAAAGAACTCAACTCTCTGAAGACCTACCCCAATCATGGTCATGTGCCTGCACACCTGAAATTATGGCTTTACTAGGAAGATACGATAAGATCAAGGTTCCTGAATGATTAAGGTCAAAAAGCATCCTACTTGTGTTAAGTCTAAAGCACCATGAAACAACAACAACATCTTCTATCACAAATGCCAGAGGAATGCTTTGTTTGATTCCTCTTCTTTCAGACTTTTAAAATCATTTTCCAGGAAAACCATTCAGAACCCAGTTAATGGCAAAAAATGAAAGTTCATCCATTATATAGAAGACTATAATCAAAGACCACGTTCAGTTTTTATTAACAAGTCACATTTTTAAAAATAACGTGACTTGTTAGTTGGCTGAAAAATAAGCAAATAGACCATGTAAATCTGGTTTCTTCTGGTTTTCTATGTGGATTACTATTGAAGAAGGGTTGAGCTGCAGCTTTTATCTACGAGATGGACTAACAAAGGTTTCTCTTCTGTTCAGTAGCTTAAAGAAACTTATTTTGAGTCCTCTGGTCTCCAGCATCGTCTTGTGAAACATTTAAACCAGTTTTGTTTTGGCAGTTGAAAATGCTTCCATTAATTTTACTTTTTTTTTTTTCCCCAGCTGTACTTGGAAGCTGTTTCTTTTGGTCTTAACCTGCATTGAAGGAAGCACGAGGCTTCCTATTAGATGAACCACTGTTGAAAGGGTTGATTCACACATTGCTACTGGCCTGGATCTGTTGCAGTAGTGTCTGACTTCTAGTGTTTTCAGCCAAAAAAAGGGAAATGACCATTTTTTAATGTTGTATGCCTCTTGGAAAATAATGCCTCCCTTTAAAGCTCTTCATCTGCAAGAGGAGGACGAGGCAGATTAGACCAAGCTACTTAGCTTAGAGGATGGCGCACAGAGAGAATAAACTGTCTGAATATGTTCCAAGTGTCAAAAGTGCAGGTTCTTTCATGGAGAAACATTCGTATTTCTAGTTTTGTTTCTTTCTTTTAAATAAAAATATTTGTGCTGTAGCAAGTTGTGTACATTATTACCTTTAACCTAGAGCAGCATTCATCAATCTTAGGGATTATGGGCTTTTGAGGAGTATCCTGCTAACTCAGGAACTGGTCAGTATCTCATCTGCTCTTATTCTGGGTTTACTCTGCTGAAGTTCCTCTTATGCCTCAGTAACTGTCTTATATGAAAAATGTTTACAGCCTAGCTTCTTGTGGAGGACATAATTTGTATGTTCAGATAAGCAAATGGCAGTAGGACCTTAATGCAGAATCTTCTTCTTTGCTAGGAATCTAGAAAGGTTTGTTTCTTTCATATTTCTGACTAGGTTTCAGGAGAAGATGGGTGTGTCTACATCAAGGGAGGGAAGGAGAGAAGCATGATGCCAAAGAACCCAAAGGCTCCTATTCTTCTTCCTGAAAAAGCTGGATATACTGGATGGTGCTCATCTTCCTTCTCCCTCTCTTCCACGTCATCACTGCTTCCTGCCCTCCAGCAGAGACTCTGTCTTCATCTATTTATTTTTATCAGATTTTAATAAACATCCTCTTTGCACATGCTATCTGTGAAAATATTTTGTTTCTTGCTTGCTAGCCATAGCCCTCTAGCTATCTTGTGCCATGGCCCATCCCATCTCTGAGCCTGGTTCTCTATAAAGGGTGGTGCTGCTGTTCTCCATGGGCCTGGTTGCTCTAACTTCTTCTGAAAGGCTCACTTGAATTGTTAACTCATCCAGACAAACTAAATTTCAAACTCTTTGTGCCAGCTTTAAGATTTCATGAAAGTGTGAATGACCAGTAATTAATTGGACAAACAATGAAAAGTTCTTTTGCTCTGAGTAATTGTTTTGCAAAGAAAAAATGAGAATTGCCCTTGCTTTTAATTATGATTATTTTATTGAAATGTAGAGGCCCTAGAACTTTAATTACAATTAGATACTTCTTTACATACTGTATTTTATAGACTTGTCTCAGTCATGCTAATCACACCTCAAAAATATGCAATCTATTTATTTTTCTTTATATAAAAAAATTAATTGAACTTAAACCAAGTTTTGGATATTAAAATGGTAATTTAAAAATAAAAGTATCTACATAAAGATGTGCATGAAAATATAACAGGTTAGAACCACAACTGATTGGCTACCTACATGCAGACCATGTGTAAAATATTGCATGTCTAACTGCAAGGAAAAAAAAGGAAATTCAGGGATACAAGCATTGACAGTAGTGCCCCATGCTGACTTTAACAGAAGGAACTTTAACTTGGATTCTGGAGTCTTTATTTCCAGTTCTCTATTCTTCTGTCTTCTGCCCTCTGCTCCTTATTTCCTACTCATCTTCTCAAACATAGAATCAACTCTGCACAATCTTTGTCCATCAAAAATATTTTCATTCAAGCTCTGACTGAAATTCCCAATTGATTTTGTCTGATTGAATGGAGAGTGTTGAGTGGCTTCAGTATCTCCTATCACTTCACTACATGCATCGTCATGTCATCTTCTTTGATCCATTTTGGGGGCTATTAACATCAGGATATTAGCTACTTTGTAATCAATAAGAAATCTCTTAAATATTTAAATCTAGTATTTCACTTTAATTCTTACCATTTTTATTCTGACAAGGTACATTAGTTTTAGAAGTCAGGAGTCCAACTCCTCACTGCTTTGCATCTTGTGCAGGTTTATACACGCTTGCAAAGAAGCCCACGTGGAGCCTTGTTGGCTTAGCTAACCCTGTACCAAGCGTGAGAGCTTCAGCAGAGTGTAATCACCCATCTGCCGTGTGGTCTCCTCCATTTCATCTGCTGGTTTGATTCCACTTTTATCTAAGTAACTGAGTATTGCTCAGTCAAGATTAAAGATAAAAGGTGCTTGGTATAGGCACTGTATTTACCTCCATAGTGTAGTGGTTAGGGAACTTATTTTGTTAACTAGGGATTAAGTTCCTTTAATTCAAACCAATGTTTCTGTTTGCACAGTGTATCTTTTTTGCTCTCTTCCTTTTAAGCAGCTTTCTCATAGGACTCGATCAGAATTGACTCACTTCAAACTTTAAATTCTTGGATTTTGCAGAGCTCTTAATTAACAAAACTAAATAGGAAAAACCTTAAAAAATAAAAGTAATTAATGGATCTTTTCAAGATACCCTATTCATATACCTCAAAGCTAAAGAAAAAATATCTCAAAGTAAACCCATCATATAGTAGACAATAGCAGCACTGCAGACAGTACAAGCAAAAACTTATACAAGAGACACGTAGACTCAAGCAAGGCACCTGGAACCACGCTGTAGGACATAGCATACTATTTGAGAATAAAAGAGGAGGAATATTTGAACAACCACACAAATGTTCAGCAGCATCTCCCCTTGTGAAAGGCGTCCTCGTGGAATCTGCAGGAATTCAGCAGGAAAGGAGGCTGTACTGAATTCCTGCAGGCATTCAGGTACAACCGCTGCCTTTCACAGGGGTGATGAGCTTTCTTCAGAATCAAAGGGTTCCTAACTTTGGGCCATGGGTAGCACTGCTTATGAGAGCAGTACCTCTTAAGCCTCCTGATGTGATCAAAGCTATGCATTTTATTCAATGTTTTTATAGCATCAGACCATAAATGGTTGCACACAAAGCACTTAAATGAAAGTTTATGTATTGGGTTCCAGTGTCAGGGAAGTCACTATCTGGTGGTACATTAGAAGATGAAAGAAATGGAGCAAGGACAATTTTTGTAAGCAGTTTGAATCATATAAAAGCCTTTTGTGTCCAAGGGCATTGCAGATATCACATGATGGACATTGATCTTTCATTTTTGTCTGCTATGAAATGCGATGGTGAGTTTTACTGAACTCCAACTTCCTTGGCTTGCGCACTGCCCTTGGGAGGCACTGAAATGCCAGATAGGAAGATCAGAAAAGAGCTTTTCTCTAAATGTGACATGCCCAAATATTGTATGTACTGCACACTGGGAGACAGATAAAATGTTCAAGGAGTTCTCTTTCTATCCCAGTAACAGGTGGAGAAAATGGCCAGTTTTACACCTGGCCTCTGAAAGATATCAATCTCTAGAAAATTCCTACAGAATGAATTTTAGGGAAATCACCTGCAGCAGCACTTGTCTGGTGCATCGAATGTCCGGTAAATCATGCCGAGCTGAATTAGACTTCGGAGCAGATCACCAGGCACAGTGTGGGAAGAGCAAGGAGCTCAGGGAAGAGGAACGGGCTGGTGGGATTGCCCCTGCTGGGTAATAAATCCACAAGAAATTCATTAGATCTCTTTCTCCCTCTTTAAGTTATATTTTCTGTATGGGTTTTTTTGAGGAGAAGGTTGCTTTTATCTGTTGTCTCTGTCTTCAGGAGTAAAGCATCACATTGCTTTAATTAAAAAAGCTGAGAGATGCCGGTTTTGTCTGAACTGTGCAGAAGTTGACCAACCCCTTCTCTGCTGTTCTTGTTGGATACATTTTGGCATCTTCTTTTTAAAACTGTTATTTAAAAATCCAACTGTGTAACTTTTTTTTTTTTAGGCATGACTACATGCCCTTCTTCACTCCAAATTTGATTTATAGAATCATAGAATGGTTAGGGTTGGAAGGGACCTTTAAAGGCCATCTAGTCCAACCCCTCTGCAAGGAGCAGGGACATCTTCAACTAGGTCAGGTTAGACAGATTTAAACAGTTTCTTTTATGAATACACTCATTATCAAATGCAACCTTTTGCATCTAGCAAAGGTGTGTTTTCATTGTTTAGCAAGAACCCTGAATTTCCTATTGTTCAAGTCTAAAATACTATTGCTATCACCAGGAATGACTAAAAGGTAAAACGTAAGTATGAAATCAGAAAATGAATCATGAGGTTTACGCAGATCCCTACAAATACACTCAACTGGATGGATTTTTTTTTTTTTTCTCCTCTTTTCACCAGGTGAAGGGTACGAGCCTTAGCACTGTTGTCAGTGAAGATCAGCTGTTAAATCCAGTTTCAACAATATGTGCTATATAGATACAAGGAGCTGAACTAGTCAGGCTTCCTTATTAACGGTGTTTTCTAGCTGGGGTGTATTTTCTTTAGAAAGTTATGTGTTTGAACCAGGGTTAAAAGTATGTCTGATTTTCTTCCAAAAGGCCAATCCAAATCCTTTTTCCCAGCCTCTGTTCTTTCAGCCTTGGGCCTTTCATGTGTTCTATTGATTTCTGATTCGTAGCCTCTCTCCCCGGCGGCTGGCCTTGCTCTCAGCTCTGCTTTGCGCTGTCGCTGCTGGTTACGCCGTTTGTGTGAAGCTTGTGCTTTAGGCATGGCTCTTGCCTTGAGACCTTTCTCCTTCTGCTAAGACTGGAGTATGGACCTGCGAGGGGGGAGGTCAGGGAAAAAGGAAAGGTTATAAAAAAGATTATGGGGTTTGTTCTGTTTGGTTTTGGTTTTGGAAAGGTTATAAAAAGACATAATGAACTGTCCTTTATGGACTGTTCTGTAACCTTTTTGACAAACATTTTTATTGGAAGTAGGAAAGGGAAGCATGCATGTACAACCAGAAGTTAAAAATTATTGGATGTTGACCTGTTAGCAGGACATCTCATTTATGGTGCTTTAAGAAGATGCTTTCAACTGAGGTATCATGGCTAGTTGTGGTTTTGTTCCTATCCTGTTTCAATAGGAAAGATTTTTTGCAGCCAAGACCGCAGAGAAATTGCCCCAGGTTATTTAGACTGGTTTGTTTTACTGCTTGTTGCAGTGGACTACAAGTCCTGTGTCTGTGCTTCAGTTGAAGGACTCCACCTTTCAATGGAGAGTGGTAATTTGAGTTTTAGCTATGCCTGATTTAAACAAAGATGAAGATTTTTAGTGAATCTTTTTAGTGTCCAAAGTCTTAGTGTTTATATTGAAAAGGTGTAAGAAGGACACAAACAAGGTAGTGAAAGAAATTCCCATAGTAAACATACTGGTTTTGGTACAGGATGTGTCCTTTGTGAAGTTCACTTTTCAGGCACTGAAAGTAAAATTTCAGGGGAAAAAAGGAAAATAGTAACCTATCTCAAATGAGATAATCATACATTTTTCTGAAAAAGTATTCTACATATTTTGATGGTTTGAGATTGACTGGTAGTTTGGGTATTATTTTAATAATGAGTGCATGATGATGGAAAGTGAGTAGGAGGACTTTGTGATTTCAACAGAAATATTTTAAGCAAGTTCAGACACTAGTCAGTAAAAACTAGTGGAATAAAACAATGGAACAATGTGGGATCCTGGGTAATTTGTCCTCCTACACCAGGATCAACTTCTTCTGAAGAGTTACTGGTAGAACATGGAAATTCCACATTTTCTTACATGCCTCAGGCAAGGAAATCTCGAGCTCAGCTGCCTGTGCTGGAAAGGTTTTCCTTGTTTCCATCCTAAATCTCTGTCTCTTGCCCTCTTGTCTGTGATGGGCAGTGGAAATAGTTTGCTGGTTCTTTGCTGTGACTTTTTTTTCACAGGAAATCTGTTCTGTCTTCCCTCAGTCATGTTGCACCAGGAAATGTGCATTCAAATATGAATATTAAAGAAAAACTCCAAGAACAAAGCTTGCCTATTTAATAGGGTGAAGCTTCAGTCAGTGAAGATAAGCATGGAAATCTGAAAGCAAGAGTGAAATCCCCCTGGGATTCTGGGAAGAGAAGCACTGGGTTTGAGAAAAGGACTGAATATAAGATAATCCAAGTTTAGAGTTGTTGAGTTTTGTTTACTAGTTTTGTTTTTAAAGCAGAAAACTGGAAGAGGAAAGGAAGCTGATAAAGCTTAGATTGTTGTTTTCCTGGAGGCAGGGTGAATGGGAAGGCAGTGATGGAGAGCGCTGGTTTTCCAGAGGGTAGTTTCATGAAGATGGAAGGGCCACTGTGGTAAGAACTATGATGTCTATTTCTTACATTGATTTTTTTTGGTGTGGTTTTTTTTTTTGCAGGAGATTGAATAACTTTTGATGTAGGAGAGACTAAGTGGACGCCTGAATATCTTTTCATTGAATTAGATCTTGTACAAATGCGTGCTCTGCTACTTAATTGGGTTTGCTCTCAATTTGCAGTTGTGTAGGTGGCACAATCCACAACCAAGAGTTGTTTTGTCACCTATGATTCAGCTGTGAGGAAATCAGGGCTTCTCCACATCCCATCGGGGACGTGGGCACAGAGCAGGGCTATTGGCTGCAGAGGAAGGAGCAGTGATGGGTTGGGGACAGCAGTGGTATGGGTTCACGTGGGGTTTCAGAGGGAGAGTGGGCAGGGAGGCATGCAGCAAGCAGAGGGACAGAGGACATGGAGCCTTACCATGGAGGGGATGTCCTCCAGAGGCTCTGCTGCAGCTGGGGCGCTAGAGGTGTGCAGGCTTTCAGACCGTGGGCGTAGGAGAGAGTGTGTCATCAAGGAAGTGAGATGAGTTTTTGGGAAAGTTGTGAAAGCCTAACTACAGCTTGCGGTGTATTGGACAAACATAGGGAGAGATGCAAAAGAGTATTCATGGCAGAACGAGATTCGTTCCTCTAGCAATATTGTTATAATCTCAGATTTATGTTTCTTCCAGATGTAGATAATTAACTAAAAAAAAAGAAAAAAAAAAGAACTTTTTTTTTTTTTTTTGGTGATAATTAAAATGAATAGTGGTCTCTAAAATAAGGAGTATTTCAGAGTGCCTAAAAAAAAGGCTCCAAAGGTGCTTTGTGCCGAATCAGGACTCTGAGTGTGTATGTTTGGGGGTGGTGGTGGAGTGCAATAACCCACAAGAACTTCATGTTATTTAATTTTTTTGGGTTATGCCTCACCAACAGCTAGATTTTTTTTTTTTTCCATTTTCCATTTCATTGATAAAATTCACTTCGTGGTTGTAAGATCTAGTCCTGTCATAATATTTGGAAGATAATATGCAAGAATCAAATTTCAGAAGTAATGAAATCTTTGAAGAAATGCTTTATTAGAGAACTGGGTTTGATTCCTTGCAAGTGACATTGCTGGGGAGTACAAACCATGCTGATAAAGAGTATTTCAATAATTGATATTCAAAATGGCTAAGGGCTACTCTTCAAAGGAAAAAAAGAAGTTCTGGTGGCTCTGCTTTCAGACTCACTAACTCATTGCATGCCTGGTCTTGGGGAAATGTACACATCTGTTTTCAAGTGGAACCAGTACACACAGAGAGCTCTTCCCTGAGCTTTGAACAAACACCTCAATGAAATGCAAAGCCTGGTCCGTATTTCTGCAGGTAACTTCAGACAGGGCTTAGACCTCTACACCAGTTTTTGAGGTGGCGGCATTGCGATGTATGACCCAGTGCATCACCTGTACATATGTGCATTTGCTCTAGGTGGCTGCTGGCTATCGTTAAGAAAGGAACATCTGTCAGCAATAAACAGAGTGAAGAGAAATATCCAGTGCATGGAAAGCTTATAAACAACAAAAAAAATAGCTTAGAAATGCTGTCAGGTGTGCATGGCAGAAGGAAATTTTTCCTAGGAGTTGTTAGCTTGGCCAGTAGTTAGGATCTATATAGGTTATTTAAAGCTTCCAGAAATGTGTCCTATGTGTCCTTCTT
Organism: Tetrax tetrax; assembly: GCA_009806455.1. NCBI lineage: Eukaryota > Metazoa > Chordata > Aves > Otidiformes > Otididae > Tetrax > Tetrax tetrax. Next base: position 52,516 of record WHYT01016053.1, read on the forward strand.
AGTCTTAAGCAAAAAGAAAACACACAGACAAAAAAGCAACAAAGTAGCTGAGAGATAAGAAATACTACCTTTCTTGAAAATTTTCAGGCTACTGGTAAGATGGACATTTTATTTATTACGCATTATGGTGTTACGTGCTTGTTAGCTATATCGACTTACTGCTGTATCTGTTTTCGCTACATGTTAAACTTTTGGAGAAAAGTAGTAGAAAGTAGAACTACTTTGTGCATCAGAGTTAAATTTTTAATAATCCATTTATTGTTACAAGCCATTACCGATGCATTCTTTGGCTATACATAAGGACCTGACATTCTTCACTTTTCTCAGTTACATCATTGAAATTAATTTTAAAACATTAAAATGTAGTTCTCAAAGAACACAAAGTTCTTGGCCAAAAAATGTATATGAATCAAATCCATGTATGCATATTTATTAACCAACAAATTTACACATTGATATTTTGTCTTAATGTTTCCCTTAAATACACTTTGTCAGTAAAAAAGCCAAAATATGTAATTTTTCAAAGCTCAATAATTTATATGCTTTATCGTCCTTAATTAAACCTTTATTGCTTTCAGGTGCAAGAATGTAATCAATAATGAAGTTAAATAAAAGTAGATGCATATTTTTCTTATTTACTCATCTGTATTTTTTAAAGATCTTTTTATCTTTTTTTTTTTCTATAGAAGATTTTTTTAAAGTTAGCTAATGAGAAGAAAAGGCAATTTATCTTAATTTTGCTTTAATTACTGATGCAATTTTTGGCATAGAACAGCTGACCTGTCAGGAAGCCCTACGGTGTTACATCTCTTGCATGTTTTTCTCCTGACCTGCTTCCCCTACACCTTTAAAATATCGCCTTTAAACGCTTCCCTGCTCTTCATCTAACTCTTTTCTCTGCAATCTTTCACATCCTGCTGAAGATACCTCGGATAATCCTCACGCGCCCCTCCACTTCTGACGAAGATACCGACCAGTTGCCCCCGGACCCGGATGACTTTGATCCCGAGGACCCTGACGGCGCAGAAGGCCGTGCCTATTCAGACTGTCTGAACAGTGCTTTTTATCCTCCGTAATAGCAGTAGTTTTCTGGAAAATGTTCACGGGTGGTTTTCTTTCCCATTGTTCGATGGCGTTTTTATGTAGTACTTGAACCGCTATGCCTTATTTGTAGGGAAAACCATTACACAGAGGATGGATTTGAGCTGGGGGAGCGGAACCCGTGTTTGCATTTCTTTGCCTTGAACTTTCCTTCGGCCAGAACTTGGGCACTTGAAGCAAGATGCGCTGGGTGAGGTTATGCGAATGTCACCACGTGTTTCGATCGCCGCTTGTAAGGGTGGCCTACAGCACCTGAATGCAATGATGAAAAGAGCAGGTCATTTTTATTCAAAAGATACTCTGCCCATTTGGAAATACACTGAAAACAATTGTATAGTTGGGTTTTTTAAATCTTGTGTCTGTTTTGTTTATATAGCTCACCCCTTTGTCTACCCCCAGGTTTCTTTGAATTGTCCCTTTTAATGTAGTTTTCTATGAGAATAAAAAAATAATTTTCTGTCTTTTAAATAGTGCTGGGGTATTTTTTTCACCTGCAGAGAAATCTTATTTACATTGGAATTCTGTATCTCGTTCTAACATAATAAAGAATATTTTCTCCAGATATATTTGGAATGCAAATGTATATCAGGTTTGAACAGGACCCATGAGTCACATTTTATTGGATCTAAATGCAGAAGGCATCTATGCAACTGTGCTCCTCAGAGTAAAGTGAGAAGCAATTTCTTACGCGCGAGGAATTGTCTGAGACTCTTCTATTTCTTCTTCTGTCTTGCATATAAGCAGAACACCTTAAATTTACCTTGCTGCAATATGCCAGTATTTCATGTATGTGTGTGTATATATGTGTGTGTGTGTGTGTGTGTGTGTGTGAAGTAGGCATTTAAGAGCAAGTGTTCTTTAATTCTCTTCCCTGCTATTCAGGTCTTTAATTGTGTTTTGAAGTGCTTAAGAAGAACCTTTTGGAACTGATCTTTCTTTGGGGTTCCACCATGCTGCCTTAACTCAGAGGTGAGGTCTGGCCCTGCTAGAATGGGATGTCATGACTTCTTTTTCATGTGCATAAAATGTGCATTGGTGGTTTTTATGATTTGTGTATCGTTTATTTTCCTGTAAATATAATATAACACAGCTCAGTGGTAAATACTCATCTTTTGTTCACATCTGAAAGGTTTCTCAGGCGATCATTCAGATATGACTTGAATCAATGCTGGTAGCTGGCTCTTCAGGAATTAAGAAGTTCCCAGGAGAGTATGGCTGTCACAGAGTTAGAACAACAACTCCTACCGCTAAAAGGGATATTTTATTTTGAAAAAAATAGATTTGCAGTAACACTATGATACAAAGATTTCTCTTGACTTTCAACTTCATCCACTGTGGCTTTTTCATCATCTTGTACATCAGCATTTTAACTGAAGAAAATTTATCAGCAATAGGAATATTAAACTAATTTTTATTCACTTGCAAAATGAACATTACTTTAGAATCTGCTGCAGCTTTAGTAATAAAGACTGTATTATGTGCATAAACATTCCAATTTGAATTAGCTTAAATGATGTCAATAAATGAAATAATATTTTTAAATATCTGCTTCCCATTCCTTTTCTTCCTCCAAAACAAACAGGATTCTTCCACCATGACTTAATGTTTGATCAGTACATATTGCAAAAATATCAAGTTCAGATCTGTAAAGTCTTTGGCAATCCAGCTTGTGACATATGGTTTATTATTGCTTTATGATGTCATACTAAACTGCAGAAAAAGTAAACTCATTCTACTGTTATAAACCAGCCTTGGGCTGCTGAATAAGTTACATCTGAGAGTTAGTGAAATAAAGTAGGAGTTCTGCTGAGAACTCTGTATTTTCATTCTTTCTGCTCCTCATGCACAGGTGAGTGTTTTATATTCTTTATCAGGTCTCAGAAGTCAAAACTTTTGCTATCAAAATTAGGTGCTTTTAACCAAATGCTGGCAGTATTCATAGAACTTTGAAACGCTGGGGTCTTTATCTGTCCTTTTCAACTGAATTTCTTTTCTTGGCAAACGTATTGCACCATAGAGAATTTTGCTGTGGGTATAAACTTATGGTGGTAACATTCTCTATGAAAAAAACTGAACACAGGTTGACAAACAAACCCAAATACTTTCATAAATGGAGACGCAACTCTACAAAATGTGTCAATCAAAGCCTCTGCTACACATTTATTTAGGCTTTGCTTAAGCAAAAAAAAAATATGCTGGGGCAGGCGATTACATTTCACTTTTGTTCTGCAAAGGAGGGACAGAGGTGGAGGTCAGATGCTGGTGTCCTTATCAGCGCTGAGTAATGTCTCTTCTGAGGTTTGGTGTTTGTTAAGAGTGGGCAGAGACAGAATGTGGAAAAGGCACGATGGGAGTTGGTCTGTTAACGACAGCTCATATCCTGTGCTCTCGCTTCCTGCTGACCTGGGAGGCACCTAGAAAAAGCCCACTGCCTGGCTATGGAGCAGTCCCTTGTTTTCTGTGGGGAACTGGATTCTCCTCATTTCCAGCTGCCACATCAGTTAAAATATAGCTAAGGTAATATTAAATGCTTTCCTAGTGTATGTCGTTAGCAACATCTCATCATTGCCACATTCATAACTGTGGAGGAAGGCAAAGCAAACATATTTTTTATTTTTTTTAGTGCATCTACTGAAATATATTTTACAGCCTGGAAAAATTTGATTTGTTGGGATATAGCAGTAATATCGAAGGACATCGTGTGTATATAGCTGAAACAATGGATATCCAACAAAAAAGAACTCAGTTGTTCCCCTGCTGCGTGTAGGGGGAGAGCAGCAGATGCGGGACCTTGCCAGCACAAGGATAGTCCACTTTACTGCAATTGACTTAAAAGACCCATGAAGAGAAGAAAGCACTTACAGCTTCCATCAACTGCCATGCCAGAGAATCATAGAATCATCGAATGGTTAGGGTTGGAAGGGACCTTCAAATGTCATTTAGTCCAACACCTCTGCAAGGAGCAGGGACATCCCTGACTAGACCAGGTTGCTCAGGGCCCCGTCCAACCTGGCCCTGAATATTTCCAGGGATGGGGCATCCACCACCTCCCGGGGCAACCTGTTCCAGTGTTCCACCACCCTCACTGGAAAAAAAAATTTTCCTTATGTCTAGTCTGAATCTACCTCCCTCTATTTAAAAGCCGTTACCCCTTGTCTTATCATAATAGGCCCTGCTAAAGAGTTTCTCCCCGTCTTTCTTATAAGCCTCCTTTAGGTACTGGAAGACTGCTATAAGGCTTCCCTGGAGCCTCCTCTTCTCCGGGCTGAACAGCCCCAACTCTCTCAGCCTGCCCTCGAAGGAGACGTGCTGCAGCCCTCTGATGTCTCTGTGGCCCTCCTCTGGACTTGCTCCAACGGGTCCACATCCATCTTATGTTGGGGGCTCCAGAGCTGGATGCAGTACTCCTGAAGGCTCAGAGCTCTCAGAATCAACTTATTATAATGTTGAAATAGCCTCCCGTGTTTTTATCCTCAAACATATTCAAACTTGCCTGTTTGGAGAAAATTTGTCAAGGAGCCTCCTGCTCCCCATACGTGGCGTGTATGGCTCTGCTTCTTCACATGCAAAGCAGAGACTTGCGGTGCCTGTGATGTTTCCCTCTTTTTCCACGCCTGCTACCTCCTGCCCCGCAAGTGTTTGCCAAGCCAGCGGGGTGGACCAGAGAGCGACAGCAGCAGCTGCCGGGTGCCACGGCAGGAATGTGGACCCACCTCTCCTAAGGATCAGCTTCCCGCCCTCGGCTCCTGGCCGCCTGGAAGGTAAGCCTGCTCCGTATACAGTCCCAGCAACTCCGACGTGCTTTCCGTTTCTGCAAGGAACATGCCACGAAATACCAGCTAGAAATGCTGCCGAGGTCCTGATGTTTCCAGGCATGTGCATGTGACCTTGGGTGGGCGTGCTGGAGTAACATAAGGATACTTGCTGGTGTGGTGTGCTGGGGCTGAGAGAAGGGTGGGCACCAGAAAGAAGCTGGAAAGCTTAACTTCTGGCTTCTGCCAGACTGGTGGTTACAGGTAGTGAGGGAGCCTACTGAGTTTTGTAGTTGTTTTTCCTTTTAACTTTTTGACTGCCTTTAAGTGTGGGACAGAAACTCTAAAAGTCACTGCAGATGTGACTTCTGTATTAGTCTTAGTGTTTTTAACTGGTTTATGTGACTTTTCAACTGATTACAATATGACTGAGCATATCAGAGTCAGAATTAAAACTTCTGACTGCTGGACACTTGTGTGTCTGATGCTGAGCAAATAAAAGCTACCGGCTTAAGAGAGAGTGGTGGAGATGTATCACGTGTGATCCAGGCGTTGGCTGGCAGCCTTGGGCTTACAGCCACGTCAGGCTGAAAATGAAAATACGCAAAGTAGAAGAATTGCAGTAGCCACATGAGTGAAAACGTGGCGGAGAGTGACACACACATGTCATGACAGTCACTTGCTTCCTTGTCCAAGAACAGCAGATCAAGTGAGCATGGAAAAATATATCTGCTTAAATTGGGTTATTTATAAAATACTACTATTTTGGATATTCAGTGCTTGCTTCTTACCAACCCCCCACTTCAGTCTCCTCGCTTGGCCTCTTGTTAGGTCCTGCTCTGAGAAGAAAAACAGGTGTTGAGAGACCAGTGACTGTAACACAAAGAAGTAATTAAAAATAGCACAATAATTTAGGCAATGTCTAGGACATGTGCTTCACTTAGCACCTGTTTACTATGTTTTCCCTTGAAGAGTAAAACAGGAAATATACGGTTACCAATAGTATTTTAGAAAGTCCTTAGAGTAGAGTCGTCCTTATTTCTATGTATTTGGTCAAGAAATTTTTCCTAATATCCAATTGAAACCTCCCCTGGAGCAACTTGAGGCAGTTTCTTCTCGTCCTATCAGTTGTTACTTGGGAGAAGAGACCACCCACCTCACTACAACCTCCTTTCAGGCAGTTGTAGAGAGCCATGAGGTCTCCCCTCAGCCTCTTCTTCTCCAGGAATAAGAAGCGTACTCCCATAATTATATAAAACCAAATTCACGTATGGTGAGGATGGTGGTCTTTCCTCAGGTTCGGTGTTGAAATGTCATGCTGTGCAAGGTCTGGTAGATACCAAGGTGATGTCAGCCTTTCTGCACTATCTCCAGGGTCCTTGTATATTAGCATCCAGGCTACAGAAAAGCCCTGCATTCAGTGTTTCATGTGCCACCTGATTTCAACATGATCTCGTTAAGTTTGGTGTCATATTCTGTTGCATTCTTGGCTTTTTGCTCCTGTTCCCATCTCCAGTGCTGTCTGCTCCAACTCCCTAGCACTTGCACAGTCAGCAGCATGATGCATCCAGAATAAAAATTTCCATTCACGAGAAATGGAGCAGTTGACTCTTTCCTTATCGTAATATTTTATTTTCACTATTTTTTTTTTTTTAATGGAATCTTCTGTTCACGGTGTAGTAGCTACACGGTGGAAAGGGAAGGAATTAATTTTTTTTTTTTTCTTGTGAGTGTTATTAGTTATTATGTTAACGGAAAACCCACTTGTAAAACTGCATACTCTCATCAGCATCTTATGTTGGGGTTGTTATGAGTGAAGTTGCTTCATAGTCACTTCCCTGGATCTTTCTGTAGTGATCACCATTGACATTCCCATAGGTAAGCTGACACATGAAAACAGTCTAAGACCCTGGAAGCAGAGAGAGTAAATGGGAGTGAAGGTTAAGTTTTAGAGTGGTTAGTGTGAGTGCTAAGTTACACACAGCATAAACTCCAGATAAAATCTGCCAATGCTGGTGTAAGTCTGTATGGATTTATACATGTCTCAAATCCTACATTGGTGGTTCGTTCGCTGGCAGCCTGCTTTTTTAGTGACACGGGTATCCGTTCCCCAGCATGAGGAGGGAGCGTCCCCCCCCCGGGAGCTGCCGTTTGGGAGCCTGCTGACAGCCGGGGTATCCCAACCACTGGGACAGGGCTGGGGAGCGCACCGAGAGCACACAGCTGAATGCACCACCTGAGATGCTCTGATCCTTGTCCGTGATTTAAAACCTTTGCAAACAGATGAGTTAATGGAAGTGGAGGTGCTTTAGGAATGGTCGGCAGCATAAGCAGCAGTGTAATGTAAGCTGCGATTTGGATCCTGCTGAAGACCTCCTTTGAGGGTGTTAAGTGGTGCAAAGGCATTATGCAAGTCTCTCACCACAGGGATAAGTTTCAGCCCCACAGAAAAGATTTTGGAGATACAAACCTCTTAATGTTGTTTGCGTTCCTGCTGAAAAGCAGAGAAGTACTACAGCTTTCCTCTGGCTATTACGTTGCTTACTCTTGTTCCTTTTATCCCAGCATTTCCAGGAGATGCAGTGAGGTGTATTTTTACTCTTGTGACATCAAGCTCATATTTATTCCCTCTGCTATGACAGCCTTTATAGATTTGACTGGTTCTTTATACCTGCCTTGCTGCACTCACTCATCTGCTGGCTGCCATACACTTCTGAAAACAGAGGTAAAAGAGACTAAAAAATAATTGTCACTGGAGTAACTTTTTGTTCTGAGGAATGTTTCAGAACAGGAAGACTCTAAGCGGTGGGTTTTTTTTGCTAACTTCTCATATGTTAATTGTATACTGTTGTGTGACGACTTCTTTGACTGCCTTTTCTTCCTGTCTGAGGCTCTAAAGATACGTGAGTATGGCATCTGTCAAGAAACAACCAGAGTAGAAAGGAATGTGCCTAGCTTTGGCTGTCATTTCCACAAAGACAACTGAAAGGTAATAGATGAAAAAGGTTTTTATAGTTCTATCTATCTATTTAGGTATTTATTTTAGAAGAATCTTCTTTTACCGATGTGTTGAGAGGAAGAGAGGTAAAGGATGGGTGTTTTCTTTACTAGAGATTGAGTGAGATGCTTAAACAACTGCCACTTTTGCAATGGGTTATGCAATTCTTAATGAACCACAGGTTGACCAGAGAGCATATTCTCATTTAAGAGTAGCAAACATTTTCTGTGTGATTCTCTGTCATTTAACTTCCCCTTCCCTTGCTGGTACATGCTGAACCAGCCTTGTGTGTGAATCACCTTTGAGACAACATGAGCCCAGTGGATGTGGCAACCAGGGAGTGTGTTACCAACCTTGGCATCCACGGCAGAGCTGCTGAGAGGTTCCCCTCGCCCTGCAGTTTCTAATATTTGCTTCCTGACTTTATCGTTGTGAACCAGAGCCAGATTGTTCTTCTACAGTTGATTGACAGACTCCCAACCACTGTCTGTATGCGTATTAGCTCCATTTTAGATGCTCACTTGTCACTTCTTGTATTTAGGCGTGCTCAGAGTGCCCGCTGAAAGTTTTGCAATTCTTTCTGCATTTTGAAAATCCAAGATGGCATGCTCTGATATTGTTCTGTACGCTGTCTGTCTCAGCATAACAACATGTGGTGCCAGCTAATCATACTTGTCATGTTACTTGCTTGATAATTTCCGTGAACACACGTTAGCGCTACTAACACATAGCTATTCATTTTCATGGACTACTTAAGTATGAGCTTTTAAGGTAGAGAGGGCAAGGGGCAAGTAAATGGAGGCAGTTACTGAAATCCCTCTTGAACAATTTGCTGTTATGCCAAACTAACATTTATTGTTATCGGAGGCAGCTGCCTGCCCTCTCTCCACGCTTCTATTTGTGGATTTTCGACGGCTATAAATGGAAACAGGCACTGACCAGAAACCACCACAGCACTGCCTGATACTTCTCTCTCCCAACTCCAAAAGTACAGGGATATCTAACATGTAGTCAGCTTAAATCACTTCTGCTCAGGATATTAGGGTGGTTTTTTTTTTTTTTCCCCTGGGAAATGGAGTTAGGAAAACATGAAAGAAAAGTCTCAGGAAGTGAAGCTTTAGAGGAAAAACAAACGGTAAGATATATTGAGAAATATTGATTTTTTTTTTTTTTTTTTTTAAATTGAATGATAAGAAGGAAAGGCAAATAATCTGTGTACTTCATAGGAGTATTTCCCAGCTTCCTTTAACCACTGACCTTGCAGATTAAAACTTCATTAATGTATGTTAAATTAATTACGACAGTACATTTCTGTGGAAATTATGGAAATTTATGAATGCATTTTGTCTGCATGTAAATTGCAAAAACTGAAATCTAGTTAAATGTCAATTTGTTACCGTAACCCAGACTGATAGCTAATACTCTGATTTTCTTGGATTTTTTTTGAGAGACTGTTTTATGTCTTTGCACATTATTTTCCATAACTTTAAATCAGTAAATGTCAGAATAAATTGTTTACTTGTGTCTGGAGTGTGTCTGGAACTTACTGAAAAGAAGTGTGACCAAAACAAATTGTTAAGAGAAAGTGAAAACAGGCAAAACATAGCTTATTCCTAATTAGCGTAGGCTTGAAACACAAATTATGATTTGCTTTGCATTAACAAGGTTATTTTCTTGATATCACGAAAAGAGCAGTTTATTCTTGGTTTTGCAAAGCTGTGAAGAAAGGTGGCCATGATTTTTGTTACGAAACAAATTAGTGCTGAATTTTTTAGCACTTATCTTAAATAGGGGTGGTATTGCATTGGTTTGATTCCATGGCAGTCCAGCGTTTACTCCTGTTTAATCACTACGTTTGTGCCTCTACCAGCCTCAGTTAAGTGAGACTTGGAAAGCTTGTGTGTTAGTTAAGAGTTTTAAATACAACTTCACCAAGGCAAGGTGGTAGGAAATTTCCTGTTGGGTAGCAAATAAGGGAAGTGCTGAAACAAAATAATGTCCTGGCCTTAAAGTACCTCTTCTTTTTTAAGAAAAGTAGTAGGTAACTAAAGAGTAATATCCAAAAGAGCATTACTGAAGCTTCAGTATGAAGTTATAATATGAATTTTATCTAATGTTTTACTTGTTCATTTTCTCATTACTTTAGACAGTGTCCTCATTTTGAATGTTTGTAGTTAATATATAAAATCTAAGGAAAACTCTTCAAAATGAAAAGCAATTACAAAATTCACAGAAGTTTCAGGAAAACTTTCAAAGGAAACCTTTGAAATTTTGTTCTAGCTTGCATGTGGGGAAAATATTTAGCAATGTAATGAATACTATGATTATCTAATTGCAGACTGCATCCTGATGCACAAAGAATTGAGCAGGCAATGTTAAGTGAGGCTTTTCCAAAATGCAGATCTCTTCATTTGGAACTTTAATGATCTTCTGATGACTCTCAGTGTGCATTATCTACTAATTTTAAGACCAGCAAACTGTCCCCACTGATGGGAGACATGTTAACACCCATGCCCAGTCACCTGCTGTTTTATTGTTTCAAAACCAAATCCTCCTACCACGTTCAGCTAAGCGAGTCCCTGTTAGCAGTGGCAGGTCACATCCCTGGGGGTGCTCAGTGAGGCGGACAGAGGTGGCCCTCGCTCGGCGGGTTTCACATCGCTCTGGTGACAGCAGAGGAATGCCCTGGCCCCGTGCCAGTCCTCCACCCCTGTGCCTTTCCCTATCCCATTCCAGCCAAGCCCTCGCCTCCTCTCCGTCCCACCTCTCTCTCTCTTTGCTTGTTTAGTCTTAGTGCTTTTCTTTCCAATGGCTAGATGGATTTCACTTTGCCCACACATTTTTTTTCCCTAGTTTTGTGTCTCCTGGGCTTTTTATTCATTCTGCCCTCTTCTCTTTTTTTACCTCCAGGTCGGGTCAATATTCAAACACTGCATGGGAGCAGGGTCAATCTGTGGTACAGATACTATTTGTACATATTATTGTTGATGTCTGTTCATGTATTTAACTTCAGTACAGCAAATACATAAATGATTTCATATTATAGGCACCATGAGATGTCCATTTTATTATATTGTATAAAACTGATACTTAATTTTTTCACGTATATCATAGGGACATAGGATAGCTTAGGTGCAAAGGGAGCTCAGGAGGTCTCTGGCCCAACCTCCTGCTTAAAGTGACTATGGGGTCAGACGAGGCTTCTCAAGGTTTTATCCAGTTGGGTCTTGAAAACCTCCAAGGATGGAGACTGCACAACATCTGGGCAGTCTCCTCCACTGCTTGGCTGTCCTCATGCGGAAAAAGGTTTCTCCTCTTATCAAGTCAAAATCTCTCTTGTTTCAATTTTTGTTCATTTCTCTTTCCTCCTGCCATGCATTGCTGCAAAAAGCCCTGACTCCAGCTCCCCGATAACCTCCCACAGGGACTGAGGCTGCTGTTGGGTCCTCCTGGAGCCATCTCTTCTCCAGGCTGAACAAGCCCAGCTCCCTCAGCCTCTCCTCACAGAGCAAGTGCTCCAGCCCTGACCATCTTGGTGGTCCCTATGAACTTGCTTCAATCTTTCAAAGTCTTCTATTGGAGGGCCCAAAGCTGGATGCCATATTCTAGATGTAAGTGAGTGCTAAGTAGAGGAAAATAATTCCTTCCCTTACTCTACTGGTTGTGCTCCTGTTAGCACAGCCCAGGATGCTGTTGGCCATCCTGACTGCCAGGGCCCACTGCTGGCTCAGGCTTAAGTCACTCCACACCAGGACCTCCAGGGTCTCCTCAGCAGAGCTGCTCCCCAGGCAGTCAGGCCACAGCCTGGGTCGCTGATGGGGGCCCTCTCTTCCCAGTTCCCTAATGTTCCTGTTGGCACATTCCTTCAACCTGCCATGGCCCCTTTTAGTGGCAGCCCTGCCCTCAGGCAGGACTCTTTCCCCTCCAGTTTGTTACCTGCAAACCTGGTGAGTGCCATGCATCACCTCCTCTGGGTCACTGATGATGATGTTAAACAGGACGGAGCCCTGCAGGATTCCACTTATTACTGTCCTCCAAGAGGACTACAAAGCATTAACCATGAACATCTGAGCCCAATCATCCAACTAGCTTTTTAACCATCTACTTGTACACCACCTAGGCTGTCACGTCCTAGCATGAATATGAGAATATCGTGGGAGATAGTGATGGAGGCAAGTCAGGGTACATGACATCCACTGCTCTCCTCTTCACAAATCCAGCCGCTTTATCAGAGAAGGCAATCAAGTTGGTCAGATATTATTTCCCCTTGGTAAATCCAAGTGCTGTTCCCAGCCACCTTCTTCCCACAGGCAGGTATGTGTTGGGTTAACTCAAGTCATCCCTCCCTTGATCCTCATGCACTACTGGTTGCTCTCATCCTTCCTGTCACCTGCTGCTAGGCACAGAGGTCTGGGAGACCTTGTTTCTGAAGGCTGAGGCAGACATCCCTGAGCCACCCCAGCCTTATCTGTACCTGCTTCCACCTTCTGTGCTGCCTTTTTTTGCACTGGAGCTCAGTTACAAACTCCCTGTTCAGCCATGTGGTGTCCTGGTAAGTCTACTTACCCTCCTGAACATCAGCATGGACAGTCTTGCATGTGTAAGAAGTTGTTTTCACAGACATAATGGCTTTCCCAAGCTCCGTGTGTTTCTAAGTTGCCTCCCATGGGATCCCACTTAGAACCTCCCGGGTAAGCCTAAGTCAGCTCTCCTAAAGGCCAGGATCTGGTATGTACCTTCCTCAGTCCCCTACAAGATCTTCTGCTTCAATATTTCTCAGTCCCTACAGCCAAGCTTGCCACCAAGTATCACATCCTCAGCCACTTCTTCCTCATTTCTGAATAACAGCTCCAGATGTGCACGACGCTGGTTGGCCCATCCAGTGCTTGTATCAAGAAGCTATCCTTGACACTCTCCATAAATCCTTGGGATTGCTTTTGTCTCACTGTTTTGTTCTCTAGCACATGTCAGGAAAGCAAAAGTCTCCTGTAAAAAATGGTCTGCAATCCAGACTCTTCCCTAAGTTGTTTAAACAAGTTATTGTCAGGAGCGTTGCCCACTTTTTCACCCCGGTCATGCTGTCTGTAGCACAGTGCCACCACAATGCCACTATCACTGACTTTTCCTCTGATCCTGACCCACAAGCTCTCACCCATCCCTGTTGGCCAACCTGTACAAGAGCTCCCCACATCTAAGCTGCTGCTTCATACAGAGAGATCCTGTCCTTCTCACCTTCCCTGTCTTTCTGAAGAGCCTGTGTCCATCCATTGCAGCACTGTAGCTGTGTGACCTATCCATCCCACCACATCTCCATTGTTTCTACAATGTCAGAGTTCTGTCATCTATATATGTGTGTGTAAGACAAATCTTGGTTTTGCATACTTTGTTACAAATATTTCAATCTATTTTCAAAAGAACAAAGACCTAACCTAATCTATATCATCCTGAAAATATTCTGATTGCAGAGTGTCAATTAAATGGAGACCAGTTCGTGCTTAAAGTATGACCTCCACAGGGGACAATCTTACAGACAATTTTATGAAGTGGTATTGTAGCTTTACTTTCCCTGCTTACTGTGGATGAGACAAATAATATAAAATTCTCTACCACTTCAGGCTATTTCACTTAATATTTGTGAAATTTGTTGTTAAAGAATTCTTGTCCTTGCTTCCTGGAGGAAGATTCCCTGGCAGCCAGAATCCTGAAGAGAGCCTTTGTGTGGAGATGGCTGTGGAAATGGAAGATAACGGAGGGCCCATTTTGTGATGAGAAAATAGAAAGATTCACTACAAAATAGATTGGACTAAGCATATGGACTCCATTTTCCATTTCATAGTTTTGATTTTAACATAGCTCAGAAAAACAGTGCAATTCTTGAGTTTCCCTATTGAAATGATGGCTTGGCTCAAAATAGTCTGTTTACATTCTGAAGTCCTCTTCTGTTAGTGCGTATTGCCTCTGCTATTGAAATTATTTTAATTATATTTCACACTTGTCTGTTTCTCATTTGATCTTTTCTCTCCCCATGAAAATACAGTACATGAAGTACTGCATTTGAAATAATGTTTACGTTGGTACATTTAACAGGGAACACTTTATCTTCGTATTTTAGTTTGCATTAAAAGGGTCTTTTTATTTTCTTATTACATTAAGTAGTGATAAAGAAAAGAACTCATATAGAGAAAATAAATTAAACCAAATGAATATATGGATCAGAAAGAATGCAATGCACTGCCTGAAATGGCACTTGGGTTAGTTTTTGGACGAGAGGATGTACTCTGTAAGAAACGGCTGCAGGACTTCATTCAGGGAACCAGTGTTTGCTGTGGGTACAGCTCGTACAGAGTGAGGCTGTTCAGATTGATCCCATCCAGGTGACACAACAATTAACTTTGCACACTGGCAGTAACAGAGAGTCCTGTCAAGATCAGGTCCTCTCTGTGGGAAGTGCTGTGGTAAAGATTCCTCTGAGGGTCTCTGAAGTTTGCCACCTAAGGGAGCCCAAACAGTATGGAAGGTGGTGACTGATATGGTGATGACTGGCCCTGCTTGCAGGTTTAGTTGTTGATTTAAGTAGGTGGAAACCAGATGAGAAGCTAATATGGGGTGGGATGGGTTGTCTGAAGAGCAGAAGAAAAGAGGAGGAGAAGCCAGGGGAGTGGCCATGGCAGGAGGCACTGGGTGTGATTACCTGTCCATGGGGACCTCTTCTACCAGGTGATTCTCATTCTTGTGCTGGTCAGGGCTGGCATCACAGAGGCAGAGGAGGCAGCACAGCCTCTGGTCGTCCCTTCTTTGCTAGGAGCAGGACCCCCCATCACACTACCTCTGGGTACGCACCAGGCTCTCAGAGCAGATACTGCTGGTGGCCCAATAGCAGCTGTGGTGCTCAGAGTGGGCAGCTCAGTGGGCAGGGGTGGCCACAGTACCGGTCAAAGAGGTGCAGTAAAAGCTCTTAGTGCAAAGCAGCAGGGAAGGAAGAGGAGCTGAGGGAAGAGCGAAAGTTTCTTTGTGCAGATTCAGGGAGTCAAATGCCTGGACAGCAAGATCATCTTTCACAACAACAGAAATCTCTACAGTTGAGTAACAACAGAATAGCAGCTCCTGACCTCGGCATTGAAGAAGAACCGCGCTCACACCTATGTGATGTGCCAGCTTGTGAGCCTCTCCTGGTATCCACAAACAAATACCCTTCCAAATTTCCTGGGATGGATGGAGAAGCAAGCCTGGAAAGGCTGAGATGGAAGGGATGTGCTTGCTGCTCAAGGGAGGCAACTTGCTTTGGAGTCTGTGAGAGGGGCAGGTCCGTAGGTTCCTCACACATCGGGAATCTCCTGTCTGTGTAGGGCTCAGGGCCTGCGTCCTTGTATGCGTCTGGCCAGGATGGTGGTGTAAGATCACAGAACAGCACCGCTGTGGTCAGCTGGGCATCATCTTTTTCTTTGGAGGAAGGAGGTGATAATGGCTGCAGGTGAGGATGGCAGAGATTCAGAGGTGAAATACAGTGATACAGCCTGGAGTGTGGAATGCACAGGTGCTGTAGGAGGTTACACTCTGTGAGAAAACCAGTGGCACGTATGCGGAGAACTGCCAGATGCAAACTCCTCGTCCTCTTTGCCTGTTCTCTCCCCAAACAGAGGACAGGCTGGTGGCTAATAGGCTACTGATTTATGTGGTTCAGAGGAGAGGGTAAAGATGAGAAGTAAAATGAGATTTTTTTTTTGTTTAAATCCTCTTTCTTAACTGGTTGTTTCTGCTACCTTTTGCCCAAATTACAGCAGCCTCAACTAAAAGGGACAGTCATAGGAGATACTTTCAAGTGTCCCTAAGCGTTGAAGATTAGGACTGAGGCTTCATAGTGGCTACAGGAAGAAACTGGTAAGATTCTAGCATGGAGGCAATCACATCTCTCTGTGCAGATACAAGAAGATGGCCAGACAGCACTTCAGCTAGAGGATCAGTATTTCCTCTTATGTACCATTTGTTGATGCCCCATCCCTGGAAACATTCAAGGCCAGGTTGGATGAGGCTCTGAGCAACCTGATCTGGTTGGACATGTCCCTGCTCCTTGCAGGGGGGTTGGACCAGATGACCTGTAAAGGTCCCTTCCAACCCCAACAATTCTATGATTCTAAAATACCTAGAGATGAGGCTTTCCTGCCTAGCTGTATGGAGGCATGGATTACTCCAGCAAGTGGTCCCTGAGGAGGAAGGAAGAAACTTGTAGGCTTCACGTAGCAGCATATTTTTAGCACTGTTAATGTGACATTACAAAGGAGCAAAGTGAGTGGGAAGCACTGAACCCTGGTCTGCCCTCCTTTCTAATCCTGTCGCTTAGCTCTGGCCTTACTTGAGCTTATGCTCCCTTTTCTTTAACCTAGCCTCAGTCATGCAGAGGTGACGCTGGAACTCTCGAGGTAGGCTTTGGTTGCATCAGTGAAACAAGATCTATCTTAGAGAGATGTCGTCAGTGCATTTTTTGGCTGGAGGTTATGTGAGACATTACCATCCAGTTTCATGCAGGGATTCAGAAGGGGAGGGTAGCAGATTCTTGCAGGGACTTGAATGTGTTGATGAAAGAGGCTTTTTAGGAACAAGTAACAGTTGCATATTTGAACTTTTTAGGGTGAGGAAAGATAAGAGCCCTTGTAAGAGCTGGATCAACTCATGCAACAAAGTCATGCATGACAATTCAAATTATTGCATTCCAGGGGAGGCACCAAAGACAGGAGTATAAGTGCGGAGAGACGGACCCTGCTGACAAATTAAAACAGTTTTGGGAAATGGTTCTAGGCACTAGAACTCTCTAGAACTCTCTTGAATTCAGATATATTGGAAGATTGGTCTGTGGTATGGTATTAGTTTGGTATTTGCTTGAATGATAACCCACGCGTAGCTTGAGAGTTGAAATGGACCAGAGACCATTTTGAAAAACAAGTCTGGATGTAGAGATCGCTATTGAGGAAAACCATATTTTCAAAAGATATCCCTCAGGAACGTGGGCGTGAGCTACGGATGGTGCTTGAGAAGTTGTTCACTGCTACTACTGCTGTTGCTGCTGCTAACAAATTTTTGAGGACTTAACTATGCAAAGCCATGGCTGACTTGACCTTGCTTTGTCAGTTGTCTTACTTTGAGCCAATTACCGGAGTGGATGACCTGTGAAGGTCACTTCCAAACAACATTTCTTTCATTCTTTAATTTTGAAGCTACATGGCTGCATTTGTCAGAAGACACGCCAGCAGCTTTTTCCATCTTCAAGAGATGTTTAACACATTTAACATGGATACACAATGAGACTGTGCCTATCATTAAGACCTCTTCATTCTTGCATTATAAACCTACTGCTTTCAATTCACTGTCCTTTGAGTTCTGAAGGCACTCAATAATACAGAAGTAGCGTTAAATGTGTTACTTTCGTATGAGTTCTTGGAAATAGAGCTACTTGACAATGAACAGAATAAAAGGAAATAAGTTATTAATGAAAGGGAGAAAGAAGCTGGACCTTAACTGAGCCAGACTTTCAGGGCAATAGGAAGACAAGCAATAACATGCTTCCGTGTTTGCTTTGTATCAACTATGAAATGCATAATATTTCAGTATGTTTTGCCCATATTGCCCTCCCTGGATACATTATTAGATTCTATTTACAGGCTGGTAATTAGCGATTACTTCTCAAATAATTTTCCTAAATGTATTTTACACATTGAGACCTTAAGCACTAACTTACCCAGAAAAAAATGGTCTTCCAAAGGAAAATGATTGAAATATCAGGGCATCTGTTTTTCTGCTTGTCTTTGAAATAATGCTGGTTTTGTGGCAGCACTGATGTAATAACTTCATTGATATTTCTTCAAAAAGTGAATTAATTACCTTTATCAGTGCGTTTTACCAAGAGTCTCTCCCAAGGAAGGCAGTAGTTACTTTTTATCTCTTTTTATTCAAAATATGGTCATACTGTGTACTGATGCCTATTAAAGGAACTATAAATAATGCATCGAGTCTCTGTCAAGTGAAGTTTGTTTTTTCATTTCTCCTTGAGGAGAAGATTCTATTGAAGGAGGAGAAGTGGGAGTAGGGTGGCTTATGTTTCACTTTTAAAATACATAGTCTGCTGCACTGGTGTTAGCAAATGGTGGTTGAAGAAATGCAACCTGTGTGTGGAATGAGTTTGTGCTACAGGCAAATGGCAAGGCACTGGTGAGTACCTACCACTTCCTAACAGGATGGAAAAAGGAGCAATGCCTGGTGGTCCTTAGTTTCTAGGTCATCCAAAACTCTTGATTTCTGTTGTTTCTCCTATAGCGGTGAGCGCTACCCTAATTGCCTAAGGTCAGTCCACACATAGCTGGACTGCTCTTAGGACCGTGATCCTATAACACGTCTGTTATTCTTTGACAAGTCCTCGAATCACATAGTACAAATGTTTCAGTTTTCATTTTAAAATCATCAATGGTCTCACCACTGTGGTTGCAAAGAGAAGGTTCAGATTGAGACCTGAAAGCAAAACCACCTGAAACTGTGACATGGTTGGCACAGTGGCTCTGAAAGGTGAGATATGTCAGTGCAGTGAGGGGTTAGGCTGTGGAAAAGATGATTATTTCATTTTAGAATGCCTTTCAAAATTTCAGGAACTTCTTTTTAGTGTTCCTGAAAATGGAATTGTGTCTGCAAAATCTCTTTCCCTTAAAATCTGGAGTGTGTTGAAGCATGACGCTGCAGGTAGGGGATAGCCAAGGCATTGATTTGAGATGTGCCCAAAGATCTGAAGGGCTTTTCTTTTCAGATCATCACGGATTCTGGCAGAAAAGGGAACTGGACCTGGGTAATCTCTCTGATACACTGCTTTCACTGAAAAATGAGAGTAGAGCTCCCCTTTCTTTCTCATGAAGCTCATGTAGAAATTCTCCTGAGTTCCTGCAACATAGTGGATTCAGAAGAACATTAATTTTTCCCATGCATATTTGGAATATACCCATTTTTCAGCTTGGCTTACATTGGCACAAAGGCCTTTGACCACGGTAGCTGACCGGAAGACTGTCTGTGGCAGGAAAAAAAGAAGTCTGCTAGCTTATCAACCCTCTGCATTGCGTACTAAATGCTGTAGTAAGCACTCTGCAGCCTTCCCTGCCTTTCTAATGGTCAAAAGCTGTGCCAGTCCAAGTGGAGAGAGACCAGGGAGCATATTCTGGTGTGCCAAGGGAGGGGAGTTACTGTAATGTAGCCTTGTGAACACCATCACAGCATATGCAATACTGCACAGCCAAATCTGGAGGCCAGTATCTGTTCAAAAGGCGGTGGCTTTTCACAATGGTTCTACATTTTCACAATAAATTTTTGTTCACATCTAATTTTTTAATGTTTATAATGAAATAGATAGCTGAACCGTCAGATGTCATGTCCAGTATCAAAACCTGCATCTTAAAAGAATTAATTACATATAGACTGAACTAAAGAAGATCCATTCTCAAGGAAAAGGGATAAAAGTAGATTTGCTGAATTTGGGTGAAAAATTAATTTTGGATGGGGCATCCACCAGCTTTCTGGACAACCTGTTCCAGTGTTCCACAACTCTCATTGTAAATTTTTTTTTTTCCTAATATCCAATCTAAATCTACCTCCCTTTATTTTAAACCCATTACCCCTCGTCCTATCACAACAGGCCCTACTGAACAGCCTCTCCCCATCTTTCTTGTAGGCGCCCTTGAGGTACTGGAAGACTGCTATCATATTCCAGAACAGATGTATTTACAGAAATCCAAAAAACACTTTCACATTTGTCTCTATGAGACAGAAATCGAATCATTATCATTCTGTCTTTGCTGGTTTATATTTCTTATCTTGATCATGAAGAAAATTTGTAAATAAAACATGGGAAAATTATAGGGATTTTTAAACACTATGCTTTTAAATTACGTGAAATAAATCAATTTGATTCCCTTGAGCCACTTAAAATTGAAGATTCTGGAAAGAGCCACCAGATTTTTTTCCCATTGGATATATTTAAAACTGTTTTCATAGTGGTTACATACATCTCATAAAAAGTTACTGACAGCACATTTATCACCATTTTACTGCTTCGTACAAACACACCTGTTGGTGATGATTTTATATAACAAACATGCTAGAAAAAATCATTAGATTTTTCAGCCTCAAGCAGGCTATTTAATATCCTTCTTTAGTAAATGCACCTTGAAATATGTCCAGGTCAAAAGCCAGACAACTGAACTAAATGATAATCAGCAAAGGGATGGCAAAGTTCCTAAGCTAAAACTGTGCACTCTCGTTGAGTCTGAGACAACAATAGCAAAATGCAAACCATTTGTATTTGAAATCCCAGCAGAGGAAAGGACATGATTTCTCTCTCTCTCTGTGTTTTTCTTTAGTGGATAATGTTTCATTAATGTCATGAAACTGATCTCAGTTGAAAATACAGCAGCTTCTGTTATTGTTGTTGTTTACAATCTATTAGGTGACCTGACATTGATATTTGCATATAAAAAAATATTCCCAACAAACTGTCAGTGGTGTATTTGTTGGGAGAGGAGTAGCTACATCTAACAAGAAATATTTTGTTTTGTTTTGTTTTGTTTTTTTTTTAATAGCAAGGTATCCTAGTTTATAATGTCTTTTTCTGTGACAGAAAGTGTATGTGCTGAAGGGTTACAATGCTAAATTATTCCTGTAATGAAGTCAACCTTCAGTTCCTCCCCAGTTTCTAAGGAACAGAAGTCAGGTCTGATGGGCTCCAAGGTTACCAAGGTTGCCAACCTTGCCAATAGCTTGTGGTGACGCAGTCCTGCATCATGTGATGGATTGCCTGGGGTTTTCAGGAGCTCCAGTATTTATGGCTTGTAAGAATCTGCGTCTGAAAAGTTGAACAATATAAATATAAATATAAATAATACAAGCAAATTTAATTTTCCCTTCATTTTATTCTTAAGTGTTGTGACAGAAATGTTAATAACAGGATTATGGTCTATTTCTTTCTTTGCAAATGGTGGTTGTGCTTAGGAATCACCACCAGCAGCTACATCAGGATGTGATGTGGTCAGAACAAAAGAGCAGTTACCCTCAATGATCTTGTAAGTAAAATAAAACCTAATATTTCATCCGTCTTTTTCCAGTTGAATATTTTTGCATTTTTTTAATAACATATACTTCCTGACATACACAGGAAATGTAAGTCAAATGGTTGAGATGTCCAAAGAAAAGGAAACTTGCCATTTTCATCCTCCCACACAATAGCAGTTGAGGGGATGAGTTCAGAAAACGGTTCTGCCCGCTGCAAAGTGCTCTCGGAAATTACCCACTGGCAGGAAGGAGTGTGGGTGGCACTCTCAAAATTACTAGGGACATTTTAAAGCTGTTTCTTAAAAACAAATTCCAAATTTGTGGATATTAGTAATTTTTTGGAAGTAGAAATGATCAGACCACTTGACTTCCTAGGAACACTGTATAACTGTTTCTGTGAAGTGCTCAAACACTGCAGATGTGAGTGTCATGAAAAAGTCTGGAAATAAATTTTGTGATGCTCTCTGCAATGTAAGGTTTGGGAGGGGTGTGAGACCAAGCATTGCAGCATCAAGCTGTGCTTTGACACATGCTGATGTTGATTTTCAGACTATGCTATACTGTAATAATTAATATTACATACTTGTTAAAATTCAGAACTTAATCTCACTTGAAATTTTGGCCTTAGTATTCTGAAAGCAACTCTTTTCTGGTTTTTATGCATAACTTTCTTGACAGGAAGTCCTCTTAAGAACAGAATTACTTATATAGTCTTATTTTTGTTGTGTGTTGTAGATGTCTTTTAAAACATTATTTGTCCATGAAATTGTACATTATAATGTTACAATTAATGTTCCTGAGTTCTGTTTTTGTTACTATTTCTCATACTAAATCTTAAAGATTTAGATGATCCCTCATTAATGATGCAGGATAAAGTTTAAATATTTCAGTTGTTTTCTGTCAGACTTCTTAAACAAGCACAATTTGTTCCAATAGTGGAATTATCTTTGAAAGAATGGCTTTTGCATAAAATGTAAGTAGTTATAAATAGTTATCTCACTGAGCTATCTCAGGGTAGCGATAATTCAGTCCAATAGTTGTTTGTCTTTCTTTGTAAGTGCAGAGATATATTGCAGTCTTATATTGTAGCTACCTTATTTTTAATGTCTGTGAGAGGGTACGATTTCTCAACAGATATCCAGCAGCTTACATGTGCAGTCCATGAATTTATCAAATATTCATTGCATGTAAATGATTTAGATGGTTAGTCAATGACCTCCAAAATATTTAAGTCCCTTTAAAAGATAACCCATTTCAATCAATGTCTGTGTGAGTAGATGATAATTTCCCAGTAAATCTGTTGCTACTTATATGTGCATGTCTTCCTTCATATAGATGGTATTAGGTGAAGTGATGATCTGTGTGGCATGTCTGAAATACCACCCTACAGTAGAAGAGATGCCAAACCACGAAGAACAGTATTTTTATATTTGCCTATGCAGGTATGGGGCAGCATTTGCAGCAGAAAGTGTGAAGGGATCTGATAAGCTGTTTTGTAAACCAGCTTTCACTCTTGAAGCAGAGCCCAAAGATGTTGTGAAGCATTATTAGATGTTTCTGAGTTCAGTGCAGAAACTTTTGCTTTCAAAAGAAGAGACCATGAGATGTTTGGAGTGCAGCTCTGCATTCTTCTGACATAATCTGGCCATTCTGGGATGTGTTCTAGCCACGTTTTCCTTTTTTTTTTATGGGAATGGTGAAAACTGGAATAGAGATTTTGATGCTTAAGCTTATTGAACGTAGAGCACAATGAGTCAGATAATATTCAGAATTCAAAATGGTTCTTTTGGAAACCAATGGAGACTCTAAATCATAGCATAAATATTAATAATCTGTATGTCATCATTAGCATTACTAACATTGTAATCTTATATGATGTATGTTGCAATTCCACCCATGAATCATCTACATCAGGGCCTCTTAGCTCAAGTTTAAGAGCAAATATGTAACCAACGACTGCTCGTCTCCACATGTTGCTTCATGTGAATTCTTTGTAAATGTCTTTCAAGTCAAGTTCAGATATTTATTTTAAGCTGCTATTGAGTATATGGAAAAAGCACTATTTCATGTGATCTTGAAACAATTTTCAGAAGACTGTAAACAGTTCATTTTTTCCCCTCCAATTCATGACTAAACATCCTAACATACGTTATATCCTTGAATTCAATAAATAGCTCTATAATTAAATGTGTGTATTTTAAAATGTGTAGATTATATAAACAGAAAGTTATTGCCATAAATGACAGTTTACGTATGTTTTTGTTCTGGAAAATAAGGTATATTTAAAAGCAGTTTTAATTAAGTTTTAAAAGTGTAATTATATCCTAAGTTTAAGATGTTTACTTTGCTTTTTCTTTCATTTGGAAGGAAGGAACATATCTGACTTAGAGAAAAAGCGTCAGAAAGGACATTTATGTCTGTTAGCTGTGTGTTGAGATCAGTTATTTAGAAAATGACTAACATGACTAGCAAGGTATTACGTGGCATGGCAAGTACTTAGGGTATTTGGAACTATTAACCCACAAAGAAATTGAAAGCTACTTTAACATCTAAAAAAAGATGCAGAACAACCACCTACTTCTCAGTTAAGGTTATTTGCAACACACTGTTACTTTTCAAATTTGTTTCATTATCTTCTCACCGGTTAAGTTTACATGTTTGGTGCATTAGCATGATGTTTCATCCCACTCTGCCTTTGTCCAGCTGAACAGCAATGCTGCACCATCGGAAGGGTCTCCGGCACCTGCTCCCAGTGCCTGGTTTTGTAACGTGGTTTTCCTGCTTTTCCTGAGCATTGCGTGTTGCCTATCAGGAAATGTGGGTCTGTGATACATGATTAATAAATCATAGGTTGGCTTTGGGCATGGAATGAGCACCTTGACGGCTAGCTGAGCCAAGGCACTAACACCTTTGGTCAAGCAATAGTGGTAGCATAGGTACTTAAGGGCATTTTAGTTCCCAAATTCAGGCACACGTGGGTTTGCAGATGGTGAAAAAGGCTGGACATTGAAAGGAGGAGTAGAGGTTGAAAAGTTGAACCTAGGAGCGCTTTTGAGGCATAAGTGCTGTTTCGAATTGCTAAATTGGTTTTGGTGGGAGCTTCAGCACTTAGTTTTTTCCTGAAGCAGTGGGACTTGGCTAAATCCTTTTACTCCTTCCCTGTGTAGGCAAGCGAAATCAGTGCTGTAGGGAAAAGTCCTGGTGAAGTAAAAAGTGTAGTGAGTCTGGGGGGATCTTTGCACTCAGGAGTGTTGCGGTAAAATGTGAAAATTGCAGTGTTAGTAGCCGAATTAATCTGATTCAAGTCCCGAGCAATGTGGTGTACGTCACAAACTTTTTTAGTATTACGCCACAGGTTACAGATGTAATAATGCACACATTAGACAAGGCTTTTGATGGAAGCTTATAGTAAGAAAGGAGAGGTAGAGAGTTCTAAATAAACATCATGAGAAGGTGGAGAAAAAGTAATATGAATGAGAAATGAAAGAAAAGGAAAAGAAGATAATTGCTACTAACAAATGAAGTAAAACCACTAAAAGATAAAAAGATGGTGGGGATAAGAATTAAATAGATAAATGTGAATAAAAAAAGTTCAAGAAACATGGGAACTGAGAAAAAGAACAAAAACAGGGGATACGATGGGCTGAATATTCTGCAGCCTTGTCCTTTTAGTAATTGACATGCATGAAGTGAATAGATGCATTTTATTGATGGATGTAATACTTCATCATTTGCACCTAATATAAAGTTTCCTCACACTTTTGGCAAATAATTGTATGGAATTCACAGATTACTTGCCAGAACACCTGGAAATAGCTTGTAAGCATGGCTTAACAGGAAAATCTCCTGCTAATGTGTTTATAACAACCTTTCACATAGATGAAGTTATTCTCCCATCATCTGTTAATTCCCTGCTGGACACTTATAACCCTCTTCCAAGAAAAAGTTTAGTTGTGCTTTTTCACATATTGCAGGATAAGGGATTTCAGCACGGAGACCAAAACCTTGCTGCTGTTGGGTTTGTTTGCTGGCTTCATTAGCACAGCTTTCCACGGGAGCTGATACTGATACTAGGGACACGTCTCTTCTGTCTGTACAAACAAGTTCTGCCATTGACTTTCATACCTGAGCCTAGCTGAGCTGTAAACAAGATTTCCCTCCTTTCCCTCCAGCACTTTTGTATAAAGTACTTGACTGCACTTGTTACTCAGTCTTACCCAAATGATTTTATATTGATCTGTATAAATAGATATGGCTAGATATAAAGAAGACTTTTATATCCCAGGATAGCTGTACATCTAGGAGATATATTTCTACTCAGAAAGCCAGTAGTGAAACTTCCTATCATATCTTCAATCTTCATCTTCATCTCTTTACTTGATTTATTTTGATATTATTATTTACATGGTTAATTTCTCTCCAGCATCCGCAGAAAATCCTCCTTTGCTGCTGTTTTTTCAGTGCCAAGGTTGCCTTCTCACTCGTCAGTGTGAAGCAATATGTCACATTTTTGGTTGACCTTTAGTTCTCCCATGTCTTCCACAGTGTTTACAAGATTTGTGTCACTCTGGCTTGCTGCATGCCAGGCACGTGAGGCAGCTGTTGTGCTCCAGCCTGATGGGAGCTTTGGGCATAATATCAAGAATTGTCCTTTCACAACTTCGCAGCACTCTTCAGTCCCCTGACGGGATCTTTATATGAGTCTAGAGATAACCTCGCATTTTTCCAGCATTAAGAAGCCTGGAGTAATATCAGATAACATAAAGTAGATTGTGCATTTGCCCTGGTTGTTTGTGGGATCTCACAAGGTTATGTTTTATTATTTTTCTTTTGGTTGTGTTCTGTCACTTACAGCAACAACAGACTGAGAGGTATTAGTCTTCCACAGAGGGAGGTAGATTCAGATTGGAGATTAGGAAAAAAAAATTTTTACAGTGAGGATGGTAGAACACAGGAACAGGTTGTCCAGAGAGGTGGTGGATGCCCCATCCCTGGAGACATTCAAGGCCAGGCTGGATGAGGCTCTGAGCAACCTGATGTAGTTGGGGATGTCCCTGCTCCTTACAGGGGGGTTGGGCTAGATGACCTTTAAAGGTCTCTTCCAACCCAAAGCATTTTGTGATTAATTTCTGACATATTATTTATTTTTTGGCATCTGGTTACGAGCCCCATTCCTATCTGATAAATACTCAGGGCTCAGACTTTGTGCGGATCTGTGCACACACTTCATTAGAAGCACTCTGCTGATTTTGTTTGGATTGCTTCTGTGGTTTAATCTCCGTAGAGGTCAGAGTTTGTGATTGAAAAATTTGATAACACCATGGCAATGATTGTTGTAAGCACTGTGTGATTGGCTGGTAATACAGAGATGAATGTAAGCACTGTCTGTATTTGCCATTAGGAAAAGTACTCACACTGTCATCTGGTAGTGCTCGGCTTCATGTGGCTCCCTTTCTACAAAAGCAGCCAGTTTTGATTATATACTGTCCTGTTTTGACTGAAAAAAAAAAACAGCAACAAAACCTGAAACACTGAAACTTCAAATATTTTTCTAAAGCTTACCACCCCAGCACACAGATTTACCCCAGCCAGCTGGCTTGCATATTGAAATAGTCCCTGCTCCTGGTGCTCTCTGTTTTTACGGGCTCTCTGTACAGGCTTGGCTGCAGTAAACACAGGCAAAATTTTTTTGGGGGGGAAAAAAAAAAGGAAATTTTTTGGGGAGAAAAAAAGAGGAAACTTTGGTGGTTTTTTTTTGAAGGATTTTCTTGTAAACTGCTGTAACTATTTCCTGGTTTTAGCAGCATTTGAACTTTTCTCTTTAAGGGGGGGTGTCTATTTCTACCCAGTTTTGAAATAATTTATTTACACTGGTTGTACTGGAAGACAACAGTAAATCATTGCTCTCTGGATTACTATAGGATGAATGGAATGGTAGTTACATAGTGCAAAATATTTTTAGTATTCTTGTGCTTATTTGGATTTTTCACTTTTTTTTTTTTCTAAATGTAGAGCTGATTTAAAAGGACTCAAAAGATCTTATCTTGGCTTAATATGACAAATTTTCTTCCCTAACATACTCCTCTCAGTCATTTAGGAGAAGTATTTAATGTTAACAGTATGTGTCCATTTCAGTTTGTCGTAAGGGTTCAGATTTCGTTAGATATAGCAACAGTCACTGCTGAAATACAGCAGTTAACTGGATGGCTAATTTAAAAGAAAAGGAGGGAGGTGAGAAGAATATGCTGTACGTGAAGTATTTTTTTTTATCACGAACAGGTCAGGGCTTATGTGCTGTTTTGTGTTCCAGTGACAGCTCACCACTGAACTCCAGATTATTATTGGGAAACCTTTATGCGCCTGATTCTTTGGAAAAGTTGCAGGGGTTTTAGTAGAGAGTTTTTTGTAATGATTTGGTATTTCATTGCCTTGAAATGAAGAGACAGGGACAGTGTAGTAGAAAAAAGCATAATAAAAAGCAGCTTTATCTCTTACTGTTTGTGTTCTCCCCTAACAAGATGGAGGTAAAAATTCAATTAACAGCATCAGTCACAGTCTAAGACTTGAGTTCCCCAGAAAAACATTCTACAGTCAAGTTCTGCTGCTATTCTTAGCAATTTTTCAACCTTGCGCAAAAGGATGGAAGTTGAGACTAGTGCTGGTGAGTCATATTGATGACAAACAGAATGGATAACGGCAAGATGTTTGGCTCCTGCACTAACATTTTCACCAGTAAATACGCGTGCTGAAATAATGTATCAGGAATAGACAGTTTGACCAAGCACAAATGTTTCGAAGTAGGACTGTAAAAGCAGGTGAGGTGATGGCTTGCTTTTTATGTTTGTGCTTTGGATATGTTTGCTGGTATAAAATGGAGGCTTCCTAATTTTAGGAAAAATGCTACATGTGAGGCAGGGTTATAATATTCCTTGATTGGCTCTCTGCCATAAGAAACATGTTGTTAGTATTAGGTCAGAAAATAAGAACAGACATGCTGACTTAATTGGAGGTCCATCTAGCCCACTGTCCTGTCCCCAACTGTTGCCTGTAGTTCATGCTTAAGGAAAAAAAGCATGGAGAAAAGGATAGATATTCCATAGATATTCTATGTATTTTCTTGGGTTTTGAACTGTTTTTCTTTTTGGCATCTGGAACTTCCTGAGGCAATGAGTTTCAGAATGTAATTACATGTTAACATGAAACTCTACCAGTTTGGATTGTATAATAAATTCATGTGGTGCCTCTTGGCAATTTTGATCTTATACCAAGAATCCATGACATTGTAGTGAAAACTGAGCTTTATAAGTATCTGCTTTTCTGCACAATATTGCAGTAGGCATAGTCTTGCCCTAGATACCACTGGCTCATGTTTACAGGGAATCTTGTGCATGAATGGTCCAATGAATATTGCTTAGACAAGATTCTCATCTGAGTTTCTTTTACAGTCAGTTAAGAAAACAAGCAGAGGCATTGTAGAGCATGATTAATCTGATCCATATTAGACATTTACCTTTCAGTAGGATGAACCACATCTCAGAAGTGCTGATTTCTCTCTATCGCATTTAAAGAGAGCGTGATTCAGATGTAGATTTCTATTCTGGATACCTTTTCATTTGGTGAGATGAATATCACTCTTAGTGAGGTCATTCACTAGGGAAGAAGGAATATACATAATTCTGGGAAACAACTATGCTTTAGGAAGTCAGTCATCAGGTAATAGGCTGGTAAAGTGTACTTTACTTGCTGTCCTTCCTTGGGAACCCTGTGAGTAGATGGTAGCTGGACTCTTTGGGCACTAGCTAAGGTGCTTCTGCAGTAGCGAAAGAAATGGGAAGGAAATATCATCAATCAGATACTCTTAAAACTATTTTTTTTTCTTAATTTCTGACATCATCATGTGCCCACAGTTTTGGTTTTTTGTTTTTGTTTTTTTTTTTCTTTGTGAAATTGTCTATACTCTCAAGAGAGCTCATTCCCGGGATGATGTAAGTGTTTCATTTGGACTGTAAAGAGGATTCCCACCACAGTGTCTCTTAAAAGGTCACTCAGAACATTTTGATTAATGCTATCTTGTTTATGTTTGGCAGCTAGCAAAAGAGAGGAAAACAGAATGTGGAAAAAGCAAGGAAAGGTGAAAGAAACCGCTTTACTCCTTTAACTAAAGCAAGGTGGCAGGTAAATGTTATCCTCACAAGCACATGGTCCAAATTGGAGAATAAGAGATGATCCCAGCGCCAGGGGAAGAGGAGAGTTCATCCCTGCACCTGGGAGATAGTGAGCCTCAGCTTGCAAATGCCTTGCTGGTATGCCTTTAGCTGAGTGCTTGCCATCTCAAATCCATTCCAAAAATTTGATCTCCCTGATGGCTGAGGAATCTGTTGCTGCTATACTGCATGTTGGCACAAAAATAGTGCCTTGCGATTGATGTTGCCCTTTTGATGTCAAGTCTTTCCTGGTCCTGATGCCAAATCCATAGTGTTTGATTCCACTAGGTAATTGGAAATGATATTTTGATTTTAACTATTTTCCAGTGAAAAGATAGGAAAGGAAAATTGATCAAGGGCATAGATCATCCTAGACTGAGCCAATAGGTAAGCATTCAAGAACCTCTAGCATTTAACTTACCCTGGTTTTGCAGTTTCTGTAACTAAGAGCACATGACATTTAGTTTCTAATAATGCTTTCTGGCTTTCTTGTGCTATGTTTTCTTTGAAACAAACAAAAAAGACATTCATGCTTGTTTCTTGGTTGTTCTGGCAGTTCAGCATTCCTTCTCACAGAAATTTCAGGTGGTAGTGTGAGATTTCAGTACAGAAATGGAAAAAAAAAACCCTATCAGAGTACCATTTAAAGCTTATTTAAGACCTATACTGTGAACTTTGGATGTGGAAGTCAAGCTCTGAGACCTACAGGAGATTTCAATATTCTACCTGGTAGCGTTCAGGAACAATCAAAGAGATGAGAGTGGGTAGGCCTCGAGTTACAGTACTTTTTCTCCTACTATAACTTAGAGTCCAATCTTGCTTTAATTACCCAATTTTCACCCCCTAAAATCAGAAATTTAGAAGTTCTGATTTTAGTTAACATGATTAGTCAATAGTTGTAATTAATCTCTCCTGAGTTTAGACAGCTGCATTTACATCTGAACAGGTTGTCCAGACTCCTGTTGTAGAGAGTGGATGGAAATAGGGACTTCTCAGACATTATTCTCTGATGTAGTTTAGATGCCTGTCTTACGGTGAAATTAGTTGTTTACTGAGAAATGTCTATTTTCTCTTCTCTGACCATAATGAAGCCTTCAATAACCTCAGGTGTAGATGTGGTCAATACTTAAATTTCCTTAACTATCTGTACAGGAAACTGCAATTTAAGTCTGCAGAAACTTTGGCTTTTCAGATTATTGCAATGCTATTTTATTGCCTTTTAAATTATTTCATTCATCACTCAGAGTTATCTGTGGTGTGGAACAGAGGTATCAGCCGACACACTAAAATTTTAGGTGGGAAGTTCAAGATAGACAGAAGTGAAAATACCGAGAAAATGTTGACTGAAATCTGGGCAAAGGTCCAAGGAATTGCCAGTGACATTCCTACTCTGAGAAAAGGGTTAGACTATTTTAAGAGTCAGTCTTTTTGATTGATAGCACAGGGGGTTTCGGTCTGAAAGAGGAATTTCAGCATGTTAAGCATGGCAGTGGCATTTATTATCTTACACATTTTTTTTCTGTCTTTTGTGTTTTCTGAAGTCATTCTTTCACATAATCTGGTTAAATATTTTACTACATCCTGAATCTTCTTTCTGGTACATTTGGCAAGCTAACAAGGCTATACTCATGTTTCTCACTTGAACAATAAAGGATGAAATGATTACGAAAGCATTCAGTTTGTACTGTTAATGATGTGAATTTAAGTACTGCACCTTCTAAGTCATAATAACCATAACACCTTCCTGGTAGGGGACATTGCCATTTAGAAATCACTACTGCAGTGGGATTGACCCATGTAGTCTGTGTATTCCTTTATTGTCTTATCAAAGAGAATAGTCCTGGAAGGTTACTCTCTTTGCTGTATTTGTGAATTCAGGATGGTCTTTATGATTTAGTAGTTATTAGTCATGAAAGAAAAGAATGTGAAGGGGTGTGACACGTCCTAAGAGAGGGCAATCACACATTCAGAAAAAAATTGGCTGTGTGATAAAAGGAGCTATCTATTTTCTCCTTGGAAAGTCTATTCTGTTTTGGGAAAATAGAATTAAGAAATATAAATAAAAGATCATTATACTAATGAGATGAATTACATATACTTAATAAATGCTTTTCTCCCAGTCGTAATTTGTTAGAAGGAGATTCAAAGTACTTAGTTAGTTTGTATTCACAGATTAGATCAGTCAGTCTGTCTTACTTCAAAGAATCAGTTCAAGGTTCACTTGGGCTTTTCTTCTCCTTTTTTTTTTCGTGAAAGTGAGGGACAGAAATATGTGGAAATGTCCCACACTCATTGTTTGAATTTTACTTAAATCCATAGTGTATATATGCCATTGAGTATTAATTGAAACAGTAAAATTATGCAGGAACTCAGCATAATTTCTTGCAAGAATTTACTGGAATCACAGAAACAGAGGAGCCAGTTGATTCTTATTTAGTTTTCCATTTCTTTTAGAAAATCGTAACACAGAACAATTCAGTTTAGAAAAAAAGTGCCTTGCAACATAAAATCTTTACAGAAAGAGTAGCTTCTCTCATTTAAACAAGAATAACTTCACAAGGGAATGACCTCTTGCCAGGTGGCTGGGGAATACATGTGTTTAAGTTTTTTCAGGCAAATTTTATTCAAAAATCTTGTTTTAAAAGGAAAAAGCAACCGCCCTCATTACACACCTGCCTTAATGTTTAGTACTGTAACCACCTCTATATTGACAGCCTTGTCCCTGGTGTAATAGAAAGAATATGTGAGAATTGCAAATACTTGTTGAATCAAATTAATTATAAATATCTTATAGAGAGTATTAATTGAACGCTAAATAAGATTTAGGAAGATATTTAGAAATTGGGTATATGCTAAAGGAAAACATTGTAAGAAATAAGTAATAGTCCTTACTATAAATTCATGTCTGTTTGAGATAGGAAATACCTTTCTGAGCCCTACCTACTTTCCTGGGTTACTGAAAACCTGGTCTCTCAAGTTCGGCACAGAATTTGCATTACTCTCCTGGGGGATTATTTCATAGAGTAACAGATGGCACTGGGAAATGTTTCCTGATACCCAGCTGAAATATTTTCCTATTCCATTTTTTTTTCCACTGGTTCTGTGGTGTGGACCAGTGAAACCACAAGTAAATAGAAGTAGTGGTGCCAGTTCACACCAGCTGAAGAAGCAGCCCTACCGTCCCTTAATCCTCCCTCAGATGAGTTTTACCTATTTCATGAATTCCTCCTCAGATACTTCAGATTTTTAT
The DNA here is from genome assembly GCA_009806455.1 of Tetrax tetrax. NCBI lineage: Eukaryota > Metazoa > Chordata > Aves > Otidiformes > Otididae > Tetrax > Tetrax tetrax. The sequence goes on from WHYT01016053.1 coordinate 84,895, forward strand.
GCCTTCCTGAAGCCACAGGAATAAATCTGTTCAACTGAACATTTTTAGCTCTTTATAAACTTTGCCCCATCATTATTTTAATTCTTTCTCCTAGGAAAAGTGGTGCCAGACTTTTTTTTTTTTCTTTGCTTACTACTGCCAATATATCTAGACAATCTTAAAGAAAAAAGAAGGGGCTTGCAATGATTTGTAGGATCTTAAATTGCTGCTCTGCAGCAGAATATTCTACAGTAACAGTGCAATATGGGTTAACTTAGACCTCATCAGATAGTCTCAGTGATTTGTGCTAATGGACAAAGTTTTTTTTTTTTCTTTTGCGGTTATTCATCACAAAGGAGTTAATGTTACGTGGATTTTGTGGTTAGAAAGTAATTTACTACTTTCTTTCTGTATCATTTTTGATGTATAGTTTAGGATTTGCCTACAAATCATAGAGATTGAATCAGAGTACAGTACCGTTAGTGTTTCCTTTCTCGGTGTCATGTCATTTGTCAGTTTTGAGGTTATTTGGTTTAATTTAAAGTTTTGTTTCATTACGGTACTTATTGCATGGATCAAGTATGTTTTCTGGAAATGGTTTTAGAGAATTAAGGTTCAATAAGGTGCAGTAATATTTATACATATTTGCATATATATAAGCATGAAATTGATTCTGTTTGGAGATAAAGGATAGACAGATCCCTGAGGCTATTGCCTTTATACCATTGGTATTCTGTATCACTAGGAATGATCTTAGCTGGCTGTCATCAAAAAACTTCGCTTCCATAACAGGCTGAGAAACGTAATTGCCTTGCAGTATTGCATACAGTAAGCTCAAGGGCTCTCAGTATGTTTTATTACAATTGCAGTTGATTGATGTGGATTACCCTTAGGCTAATCACTGTAAATGTAAAACCTGGTCTTAGGTGGTACTTAGTACAAAGAATACTGATGTAATTCATTCGTGCAAACTTAGTAAGTTTGGTTTTTTTTTTTTAGTGATTAAGCAGCCATTTTAGAGTCTGACAAATTAATACATTACTTCTGACCATCTGTAATACTTCTGGTGCACTTCCAGCCACCACAAGACACGCTGCTCCTAAATTTGGACAGCCTAACAAAAATATCTTGCAAGTTGACTGCATTTAAACTCTTTAAAGCATCAACTTCCTGAGGTAATAATATTGTTAACAACTTTATCAGTGATCCTTCAAATCTTTTACCACCTGTCATGTGTCTTATTTAAGGAAATGGATATTCATGCCAAAAATAATAATAAAAAAAGCTTGTTCTTCTGGAGTCTCATGTAAAGAGTAAGCTGTAAGGTATATTGCATATTTAGTTCCAAACATTGCACAGTAATAATGTCTAACTTTGCTTACAGTGTACTCTTCTATGTATGATTTGAGAGGATCTTACCCAGGATTTGCCTAGGTTTCCACTGGAAGATCCAACTACAATAATTTCATAGTTAAAGGAAAATTAGTATGTAACTAGAAAGAAGTCATATGTCAGAACACCATCCAAGTGCACCCTATGCTTTCTTTTCTCATTAGAGAAAGCAAGAACAACAGATCTCCATTTGACCTTGCACAAAGATTTTCATTAAAGTATTTTGGACAGTATTTGAGGACATATTCTTTCTTCACTGAAATCAATAGCGCAAATCTCAGAGGCACCTCTGGTCCCAGCGTTTCTCTCTCATCTCTCCCTACCTCAGCAGATACATGGCTACATCGAAACCCTTCCATCTGAATGACACACGAACATGCTGGTTAGTGACTGTGACATGAGCATCCACTGCCACCGCTGTAGGCAATGTTCACTGGAGCTCGTTTAAATAGAGATGAGATACCAAGGGACACTTCCAAGTTGCTACAGATTTAGGGACTAGTCTTTCCTGAAGGTGATACTTGGGCACAGAAAAGTTGTCCATATTGAGTTTTTTAAGGGGTTTTTCTTTTTTTATTTTGTGAAGGCTGTCACAGCTGGAAAATTGTAGTGGTACAAAAGGTTTTTTTTGTCTCCTTTGTTGACAATGAAAAAGGCAACACGTCTCTTGCATACTTCTGCTGGGGTTCTTAACTCTTATAAAAGCTTCACTGGGAGCAAATCTGTAAAATGATTTCAAGGTCTTGTGTAGATAATAAAATATTTCTATTATATTGCCATTATATTAATAGGTGCTGTATGTGGTACTATGAAGCTGAGGTATTTTCCTAATGTAAAAAATTATTTCAATGTTCACTGCAATAATTGTCAGTCTTTTATAATATCTACATTTGGAGGAATCTTAGTTTTCTTGTAATGCTTGAAGGTTTATTATTTATTCATCAGCTTCTTAAGTTAGATAGCCTTGATATCTCAACTTTGTGTAGCAGAGCATGTTGATTAGTGTTCTCTAGAAAGATTTGACATAAGTTAGGTTGATGTTGGCAGAGAGAGGTAGGTAGCATATGTAGTGCATTATCACTGTACATTTTAGATGACAGTTACAGAAGCAGGCTGACATGAACATATCTTGATAAGCGATATTGCTATTACCAGTGTCACTTTTATCATCAACTACTCAAAATATTGACCTAGGACCCTGATTTGATGTTATAATAAATTTGGCATGCATTAACATATGTATCACATTGATTTCTTCATGACATATTCCTTGGCAGGAGTATGATTATTGTATATTTCTTCAGTTCGCTTCGTAGCATTGCCCGTAACATCTCCTTCAGAAGATATTTATTCTTTTTTTTTTTTTTTAATGATAGAGATAGTATTTATTAGTTTGGATATGAAATGCCTTGTAGGTAACATTTTCGTATGAAAGACTGTCATACAATTAATTTAATTGCTAGTAATTCAAGATGTTATGAACAGAATCAACAGCATTCAAGGCCTTTTCCTCTTTCAAAGAGTACAAACTCATTTTGGATGTTTCCATCAAAATTAAATGTCTGGAAAACACACAGTCTCTGTTGAAAATGGAATTGTGGTATTGCTTATGTAATGACTGATGTATCTTTAAAATGTGCTAATCATTTGATTGCAATTTAAAAATAATTAGAGAATGGCAACTTCTGAATGTGAATGTCGAGCATCAAATTAGTAGGCTGATTTAAGAGGGACATTCTGGAAAAAACACACAGGGAACTGCATGGCCCTTCAAAGTACAGGAATTTGGGGAGAATATAACTAGCACAGACTCTGAATGGATGGTGGGAATCTGAGTGGTGAGGGTTTAATTTGCACAAGGCCATGATGACTTACTACTCTAGATCTGACTGGAATTCATTTGGCCAAAGATTTTTATCTTATTTTCACCATGTGGGTACTATGGAAGGATATAGTAAATGTCTCTTGCAATCCCCGGGCAGTGCTGCATGCGTGATCCCTCTACAGTCTGTGGGGCCATGTTTAAAGGAAAGGATGCAAGCACCTGCCATCGTGCTTCGCACCATCTGGATGGGAGACACTTTGCTGTGGAGGATGAGTCATTTGGTCAACACAGAGCTGTGCTTATTAAATTCAGTGATGTGTTACATAATTAGCTTGAGCTTTACATGGCTGCTGACCCAGACTGGCTCAGGAGCTTAAGCAGAGTCAGTTGGGTCTGTCTGCAGTAATTACCTGAGAAAGTTATCACCCCAAAGCTGTGATAGGGAGCTGCTTTGAAGAGCCCTCAGGAAAAGCCAGCAGTAGAAAAGACCCTAAACTGTTGCCTTGTAAGCGTCTAACGCCGGGCCACAGGGAAGCCGGTCGCCTTGTTCGGCATTCTCAGCTGTGACTCTTTCCAAATTTAGGCCTCTAAACTAGATATCAGTTTCCTGCGAGAATGAGACTATAAAAATGTCCGTGCTGAATGCTGATGAACCAAAGTCCCATCTCATCCAACGTCCTGTCTCAGGCTGCGGCGCACAGCTGACGCATAGAGAAAAGTGAGAAAAGGGCAAACATTGTGAAGTGAACTCAGATCTCTTAATTTGCAGGAGAATTACAACACCTTATCAGTAGGCACAGAGTATGTGAGTGAATTTCTCCTAATGAAAGTCTTTCCTGTTGTTTAAATAATTGAATATTCAACCAGGCCAGCGTGGGGGATCTAAATTTTCCTTTTCATTCCCATGACCTCATGATCAGCTGGTCCTTAGCCATTTCTGCATTGCCCTAAGTATTAATTATTTACATAGAGGTTTTTGTATAATTTCTACCTATTTTTAAGTAAATCCATCTGTTAGTATTAGTTAGTATTTGTTAGTATTTTAACATTTTTTCTTTCTCAGTATTCTTATTACAGGCTTTTTTTCCTTGAATGACTCAATTTACTGTAGTGGTAACTGAGACAATTTTAAGAACTTTAAAATCATTCTTAAAATATTCTTCATTCTGAACAGAATTTAGTTGAGTGATTGAAAATCTTTTACATTTGATGGCAAGAGCCAACAGCAAACTAGCATTTCATGGCTTTTTTGTGCATCCTCTTCTGCTGCCATATGAGTAAACAGCATTCTTTGCATACTCCCCAAAATGTTGTTCTATTTGATTTTAGATTTAATTTTTCAATAATTATATTGTTATTTTATAATGAAAAAATATTAATGTCTATGCCTTGAACTAGACACATTAGGCTCCCAGAAGGTGTGTGTTTGATAACTTCATTAGTGTACATTATGTGTGTGCTGCAAAAGGGTGAACTCAATCTGAATAGAGAAGAAACGTGAAGCCTTACCAGAGGGTTTATCCTGCCAATCAGTCGCTATGAGGAATACAGTGTGTAAAAATTCTTAACCAGAATATACTTTCTAAGTGTATATTTGCATACTAGTTGTTTTAATGTGGTGGCAAACAGCACAAAAAAAAAAAAGCTAAATGTATTAGAAGTGACGCAGAATTCAATGCTGCTGTCTAAGAAATCCTGCAGAAGAGTTTTTTTGTGATGTTTCAGGCTTGTTTTACCAGATATGAGAGGTCATATGATTGAAAGTGCTCGAATAACACATTCAAATGAGTTATCCCTTGTTAGTGGAGACTCATTCACATGCTGCCCAGGGAAGAAGTAGTGGTAGGCTATGTAAATAAACCCATTTTCTTCATGGTCATTTTTTCATTTTGCAGTTGCAGATGTCCAACAGCCCATAGATGGCTGGTTCACTATCTGTACCGCCACTGACAGATAACAGCTTTTTAAAATAGTCTCACAATCATGTGCACATGCTCCAAGAGAGATAAGCTGAGTTTGGATGAGAAAAGCAACTTCTGAAGTGTGCCATTTAGGCAATTATGAGAGCTGAAACAAGCTGATCATTTAGAATTTGATCTTTTGATGTGATACAGCATAATTCTTGTGCCTTTAATTAGGCTTCATGAATGAAGTATATTTTTAGGTAGGCAGGTGCAAACTTAAAGCACATTTTATTTTTGTTTTTACATGATCTCAAAAACTTCATAAAGCCAGCTCAGAATCTAATTTTTTCCCAGGTAAGCATTAAAAACTCTAGAGTTTAATGTGAGCAAGGCCTAATTTATTTTAATAGGACAGACGTATAGTCTGCTGACATAGCTATTTGCAACAGCAAACCCTAAATTCTTGACACTTCACCTCCACCCACATCGCATTCTCCCGTCTTTCATTTTACAAACACACACACTTTCTACGGAACGCATGCCAAAAGCCTCTTAATCCTGAATGCTCTAATTAATGTTTGGAGGTTCTAGTAAACCAGAGGGAAAGCGTAAAGAAGAAGAAATAGTTTGTGCCCTATGTAGCAGACAAGGAGCTCTGAAGCAGACCTGATTTGTTTCTGTAGCAGAAGGCATTTTTTTGTGCTGTTCAATTCTGCCAAGAACAGCTATGGGCCAGTGCAACCTTAAATCTTTTGTTTATTTATCATTAGTAAGAAGCCAAACAAAAATGCTTGCCAGTTACTTCAAATATATCTGTGACCGTGTGTGCTCCTCAAATGCATTGTCTTGGAAGAAGAATAAAGGCTGATGACAACCCCTCAGTCCAAAGCCTTCATCTGCAGCCTTCTGGCTTGTTTGTGAACTTCAGGTGCTGCAGTGGGGTCTCAGCTGCTGGCTGGCGAAAGGCAGGTGCCAGATGAGCGCTGCAGAACAAAAGGTCTCCTCTCAAAATTGCCTAAAGCTCCTTGCTCGCTCCTCAAATCCTTCACCCAAGGCCTGAGCTTCAGGATTTTTGTGCTGATTGCTTCCCCGACCCTGGGAGGTCATGCCACCATTATAATGTTCAGTGACTGGGTTTGACATTTCTGGCTAGGAAAAAACTTTATCTGAAGGGAAGTGTCAACCTTTGGCAATTTGTTTTCTGATGCTAATGGAAGAAGACATCTTTCAAAGCTTATGCTGAAAAACACATCTGAGAAATAGGCATCTGAAAACAGCTTAGTAGCTTGGACATTCATCAACACTGTAAGGAAACTTGGGGTAACTTTCCATTTTGTCCTTCAAAGAGAGATGTATTCAAAAGCCGTTCTGTCTCTCTGTCCCGGCATTTCCACTAGTCAGTCCATCCGGGATTCAGGGAAACTTCCAGATGAAAAGTGAGTAAAAGCAAATATGTTCTGTTAAAAGATTTTGCTCAAGCTGACATTTTATGTGGAAGAAAATACTTAAATGAAAAATTCTTTGTCCACTTCAGAGCTGCAAAGGAGATGAGATTTCCTATGTATAATGGCAATATAGAGTCAGCTGAGGCATGCAACAAAAACACTGTTTGACTTTTTCTACTGAAATTAAAGGCAACCTTTTAAATGACTGAAATTTTACCAGCTACCAGTATATTCGGTAATTTCCTACAAGGATCTTTTCTGGGAAGCAGAGGAAAAATAAGTACTTGGTGCAAGAAGGGTTTTGAGTCACTTCCAAAAATAACTTGTTTAATTTCCTTAACTTTCAAACTTTTCTCTCCATGCCAATTTCTGGCTAGTTAACAAACAAGATGTAATATTCAGGGCAGATGCAAAATCAGAGACAGGATCTGTAAGACGTGTACCCCATGAGGTAACTGCTTTTTCAGTAAAATCCATGTAATTTATTACACTTCCTTTAAAAGTCAGAGAACAAGCATTTCAGAGAAGAAGATTGATCCTGCAGGCACATCTGCCTTGTGCTTTTCTTGAGTGTCTGAGCTCTCCCACTGACCTCTAGTCTCTGCTGTAATCAAAACCTCAGCTGGATAATGTTGGCAAGACTGAGCTCCTAATCACTTTCGTTTCCTGAAGAAACAGCTGTAGTCAGAAGGAACAAAAAAATCTAACACTATGAAAAACACAGAATTTGAAAGTAGTAGTACATCAATGCCTGTTTCTTAAAAATTAACTTGAGACAATTTTAAAATAACCTGAAGCTTTAGCACAAACCATTAATAAATAAAATTACGTTGGACTGCATGGCTGTTAAGATGTTCTTAATGCATGGCTTAGACTTTAAAAAAAAATGTAGTTTTTTTTTTAGTTTAAGACTAGATATGCTCCTGTATTATGTAAGCCTGTGAAGCTGTTCAGAAGACATTGACTATGAAGCTTTCAGGTTGCATGATGCCTTGCGCATACAGATGTGAAAGCTTTATTAAAAATACTTGTGATTTCTTAATACTGTTCACAGGACTTATATAATCTCTAGGATAAAAAATCCTAGCAGGAGTTATTTGCTTAAACATAAGAAGGAGTTTTATTAAGTCCAAATTTGTACATGATCTGTCAACCTTCTAACTTGACAAAATATTGGATGAAAAAATAGTGAGTTATAGGGTCTTTCCTCTTGAATTTAAACAAAGGATATGTATTTGATGTCAACTTTACTGATCCTTGCTAGTGGAAGTTAAAACTTTGACTAAGATCTCAAAACAACAAGCTGCTAAGTGAAACACCTTGAGTTTGTTAATCCAGACATTTCAGAAAATTGCAGTAAGCAAGCAACATTCCCCTGAATCTGGCAGCTCTGCTCTTAGGAGACTGGAGAGTCATCTGCCACTAAGGCAAAAAAAAGCACAGATCTCTTTGAGAGGCTACAGGATTTTGGAATATAAAACTTATAATTTGAAGAATGTATGTGTCTTTAGCTAATACAAAAACGTAGCACAAGATAACCTTGACTTAAGAACACTCTTACCATAAACAAAGTTCTAAACTGCTGGACAGGAGAGAAAGAGTATATCCCATGCGACATATGTTACTTATGCCACTTAATACACAACTTAAAGGTAACCAGTTCTCCCAGGTGATGAAGGTAGTTTAAGGATCTAGATGGAATATACTGGAATTGCTGTCAGGATCAGCCTTTGTTGCACTGATTGTATTTTGGGGTATTATGGGGAATATGGGCTTTGAAATATTTTAAGGTAATAAAAATATTTATAAAATCTCTGAAATGATAGTTCTGACAATAAACTAACACAATTGCTTCTTTAATCTAAAGCTATAATTATTATGCCCATGCCTTCCTCCAATTGCTTAGAATGCAAATGCAACATGGAAGTACAAACACGTAGGAATCAAGTACTGAATCTCCATTCTTTGTTACTATATGGAAAAGTGTTTTCCATTGCATTGTCACCTGTATTCTTGTGCTGGAAACTTCTGAAGAATATAGGAAGTAAAGGATGATGTGTAGATTTTTGGTCATTAAAATTAAGTCACTCACCCTTTTTATAATACTGTGGTCCTTTTGATCACTAGCTCATATCTATAGAGGCATTGTTATTTACTCCTTTTCAGCTGAAAGTGTAATGCATAATTTATAACACAGACCGAATTTTGATCAAATTTGGAAGATTCTTCTTTAGAAGCTTCACATTAGTAGCATACTTGACCATGAAGCCAAGCCTAAATACACTGTGTTTCCCCACATTTCTAGAAGTCTTCTTCAGATATTGTAAACTCTATCAGCCATAACTTACAGATAGATTGCAGACTGGAGATGGAGGGCAGAATGACTGACAGAGACCTGGGAGATTAGTAAGAACAATATAAAAAGAGGAAGGAAAGAATCACTGGGCGGTAGATGTACTAATTCACACTGAAACACAAGATCAAGAGCATAAGGCTAGAAAGAAGGAAAATCTGATTTTGAAAGTAAGCGATGTCATTTATATCTCTGTTCTGGCAGGAATATGACTTGCAGGGCAAAACAAGAACTTGACTTAGGGAAAGATGGCCATCTGAATGGGATAGTCCTAGTTATGAAGAACTGCTTGGCTGGACTCAGATGGGAGCTTTGGTAGATGCCGTATGTCATCCCTAGGTACAGAAACTGGAGAGGGGAGAGTTTCCTAAGTTAAGGTCCGCACATGATAACTCTGCATGCTACCTTTACCAAGATTAGTCAAATAATGCAATGTGGACGTAGAATATCTGGGAATATATGGAGAAGAAGTTGCAGTTACCCACGGACTGTCAGGATATTTTAGTATGGGCGAAGTTATAGGCACTTACTCAGGGCTGCATAGGAAGCCTGAGGCAAAGTATAAATTTCAGTTTGCAGGCTGCCCAGATTTGTTGCCTAGAGAAATTGTGCTTGATTTTGGTAAAAAATGTACAGTCTGCTGTGGAAAATCTACTCCTATTCTTTCTCCTACACTCTGAAATATCTGAGGAATGGTACATGACTGTATTTAGCTGAATGATTATGCCAGAGTGCAAAACTCAAAATGTTTTCTTCTGATGAGACAAAGTCAAGTTTGTAAAATGACTATTCTTCACACAAAGGCTTTTGTTGGAAAAAATAAAAATAAAATAACTGAATTTTAACAAGTGTAGCTATTCTTCCAAATAGATAGTCATATGAAAATTACCGTGGCACTGTTAAACATGCAGTATTCTTGACATTTGGGGAAGCTCAAGTTAAACATTTAAGGCAGCTGCTTTTTAATGATTAGCACAGAGAAGAAAACAAGATCCTAACTTTATCATCTTGCCCTTCTGCGAATGTGTAGAAGAAGCCAACAGCCCTTCAGCTTTACCTTTTTGTTTGTTAGCAGCTGAGTGCCAGAATAATTACTCTTTGTAGCTAGCATTCTTCTGGGCCCACACAGACCTACTCAGAAAATAGCTCGTTAAAAGGATCTCTGAAAATCCTTGCTGAGAAGTGGAAAATATGACCTCTTCAGTTTTGTCACACGCATTTCTTCACTGCTTTTTTGTGTTCATTTTTTAACTTGTCTCCCAACTGTGCTCTACATGCTATGGACAGCAGCCTGGGAACGAGACATCTGAATTATCAGCCCATTAAGTTTCATTAGCAGAGGACAGGTAAGAATGCTTGTAAAGGAGCTCATATTGATTATTTGTTAAATCCCTTGCACTGCTGACTGTAAAGGGTAGTGCAGCTTCTGATGGGAAGCCTACTGCTGATTATACAGGATGAAATAATCAATTTCTTAATGATTAAAATACCAACTGCTTCCTTCTATGGTTGGTTAAAAAGCTGAAATATTTTCCAAAATACTCTGCATATCCCTTATGTACCATCAATGAGAACTCTCTTCCCTTCCTTATGGAAAGTTGCTGAGGGATCTGGGTTAGCTGGTATTGTAAGACTTTCACTGCTGTCCACTGGAATGGCAGCAGAAAAAAACGACAGCAGATAAACTAGAAGTCCTCAGTCTGATATAAGAGTGGATAGAGACTAGAGTTTTAATTGGTGCTTCATGGAATCTATGAAAACATCTCTCTCTGTCTTTTTTTTTTCTTTAATACCCTTTTCTGATTGATCAAAAACCTAACACATCCAGATGCCAGATGGCTTTTTGGGTCTTGAAAATCTTATTTGAGAGTATATCACCATCAATTAGTGAGATAACTCTGGAACTGTGAAAGATATACTATTACCTGTCATTGATATATGGGTGCCAGGTGCAAAGCTGGCATATATGAAAATTTCAGCTGTACAGCTTTCTTTATATCCTTTGGATTCCTGATCCAAAACTATAGCTCCTTAGCAAGACAAATGCCCAGACACAAGATGTAGAGGTTTGGGAAAGGAGGTATCTATTAAAAATGCTTCAGAATTTTAAAAGAAATGAAAATGAAAGTTTCGTAGTAATGGAACAGTCTGAACACAGGAGACAACTTGATAGAAACTGTGCTGCCAAGAGCAAATCACATCAATGTTTTCTTTTCCCCTTGAGATCAATTATTTTTAAATGAAAAGTTACTTTACAATTAAACTAAACTTGGGCAAAATATTTTAACCTTCTGAATGCCTTACTTTTTGCAGTTTTCAAAATGAAAATATTTTTTTTAGAAATGGACCAGGAAAAGCTATCCAAAATGTAAACATACCTTTTCTATTGCTTAGCTGAGAATGGAAAGAATTAATAGAAGGGAGAAATGAGAGGAAAAGGCAACTTTTAGGGAACAAGGAACAGTCAAAATGACTGAGGAGACAGCTGTTAGTGGAGACAATATGCATATGGCACCTGCAAGATATGTGTGAGTAAGAGCACCTCTGCTTTTTGGTGTTTCGGTGAGCACAGGTGGAGCTGGATGTTGGTATCTGGGGGCAGCAGGTAATGACAAGAGTTATTAACGTGGGGCAGAGAGAACAGGCACGTTCAAGTGACCCAGGGGTAGCTGAAGTCTCTGGGTGAGGAGAGACCTCCTGATGTTTAAAACTGTATTGCATCCTCTCCTGGAAATAGGTGGTTTTCTTTGCTGAAAGTACCAAAAGTGAAAATGAATCTGAGTCTGAATCTGTGGTCCTGCAGGTTTGAGGAGATTTTTTTTTGTTGTTTTTAGAGTAAGTGCGACAATACCAGGTGACTGCAGTATAAAGGGCCATGGTTGTTCATTTCTTGCTGTTGGACATAGATGATAGGGGTGTTCACAGTCTGTGTTGATGTGTTTTGGATAGAGTTATACCTGGGGAAGCACAGAGAGACTGCCAGGGCTGTTGCGTATGCTGAAATACTGCTGGAGCACACTTCCTAACAGCAGGTTTGCGATGAAGCACTGAGAGCCCCGACATCCAGCACATCCTTATCTGGGTCCATGAGGGATTTCACACAAAACTGTTAAGCTGGAACTGTTTAAAGCAGACCTGCAAAGGTCAGCTCCTAAAATAAGACTGCACCAGTCCGTCTTCAGTTGTGTGTAAAGAAAGCAGGAGGGCAGCTCTTCAGAAATTAGCAGAAAAGTTGCACAAGGAGGAAATGCTCAATCTCATCTGCTGCGTCCAAACATACATAGAGATGCAAAATTTTGTAGTTAATCTAATTGAACTGTTAGCAGTCTAATCACAGCATTAAAATGTTGTTAATTCCCTTTTCCCTGACAGAGGGCTCAAGTTGGAGGAGGAACTCACACAACCAATGTTTATCAGAACTCTTTTTATTAGCCCAGCTAATATCATTACTACAATGAGACTGTTCTTATTCACAGCGGATAACTATTCACACGGCACATTTAGTTACTCCTGCAGGTCTCTCATACACTCATGCACTAACTCATAGCTACCCAGCTGGAGCCACAGCTGGGGGGACAACCCTTTCTGCAGAAGCAGAAGGTTTTACTCTTATGCCTTTGGCTTCTAGGTGAGTGGTCAGAAAGTTTTGTTGGGGGCTTCTTATTTCTTCATACATAGGTGTAATCCTGCAGTCTTTGTCCATGTACAGCAGCTATGGCCTTCTTGGATGGGGTCCAACTTTTGCACTGCTGATTCCCAGTGCATCTGGTGGCCTTGGCCAGACTGGGCTCATGCCTGGTATTCTGATTTTATTGTTTCTTGTGTGTTCACCAGGACCACTAATCTCCTGAGTTTATCAGTTTGGGAGGGACTTTCATACACTACCTCTCATACTTACACTCTCTTCAATCTACTTTTTTCTCTTAGTGCCTCCTCATTGTATTGCTCACACAAATGGGCACAAATTCACACGTGCAGGGGACTTATATGATGACTACTAGTCTAGCTACAGTGATACTCACACTTAAACACCAAAGGTCCAATTATTACAGTTAATTCTCAGTAATTATACAGTTAAAACTAACCTAGACAAACTTTCTCATTTCTACCTCTTCTTTTTTTTTTTCTATGTATTGTTATGGAAGCCGTCAGCATCTCCATTTTTTTGCAGGGAGGTGTATGATATTGACGGTGGGACTTAGATCCACTGCACTTTTAGCCCACTTGGAGTTACTTCTGTATATTTGCTAACAGTTGTTCTTTCTTCAATGGCCAGAAAATTCTATGTTATATCCAAATTCGACCGTGTTTGATGTGTTTTACATGTGCTGGATACTGGTTCTTTGCTTCCTCTGTTATTCTTAATACCAGCACACAAGGTTGGATTCCTGCAGTGAGCAATAACTGATTATTAATGATTTGTGTTTGTAGCCCCGGGGCCTCTATCCTGTACTTGCATTTTCAAGGCTTCTCTGTTATCTCATGCTTATACTTTTGGAGGCATCTGTTAAAACCTCCTGGTTTTCCTCAACAGTCTTCAAGCGATGGTTTCCTGAAAACACAACATATGTTTTATTAGCAGATACATATCCTTTTTCTGGAGTCACTCAATAGTTCACTGTACAAAAATAATGGTCCATTAGAAGACACATGCAGGGATATGTACAGACACAGATGCGATGCTGGGTACCACCTGCTCCCAAAATGTATTTCTTACAACAATATCACTGATGTGTTACCCACCTTGCTTCGCAATGTGCCTTTGAAAGGAGAACTGCTGAGGTCCTCATCTGTGGTGGCAGCACCATGTGGGCTTGATCCTCCTGCAATGGTGAGGGCAAGGCTGTCAGTGCTCAGCGATGTGGTGGGAACACCTCACCACATGTGAGCCTCAGCTTCCTGGGAAGGGAGCTGCTCTGGCTGGAATCTCTCTGGCCCTCCACTGCTCAGACATCTCAAGAAACCAAAGGGCAAATGGCTAACGCATACTTCTGTAAAATTAAAGTTCCTTGGTAGTGTCATCCCACATGACTGATCTCTCAGCTCTGACAGATGTAAGTAGGGATTTATTTCTATTCCCAGTGCTTGATTTGAAAATTGCACCTGCTTACTGATAGGTGCAGCTTTCAGGAAAAGAAAACGAGGGGAATTATGTCACACACATTAATGAGACTGTGCTACAAGACTGCTGTGAGTATGACAGCAGCATTCTGGCACTCTCTCGCAGGGCTGAAATGGCAAGAAACTTTTACAGGAAAAAGAAAAAATTCAGGTTAACTTTCAATTTCTCACTGAAAGTTGAGAAAGCTGTGAAAAAGGACTGGAAAACTGTGGTCTGATGTGCCTTGCTGCTGTTATACTAATGTGACTAAGCAGCTTGCAGCGTTTTTGTTGGGCAGAATTATCATGACATTGTATAAATATATATTACATATATATACATATATATGTGTGAGAATATCTCTGTATATGGATACTCTACATACAAACTCATAAGTCTTATGACCTTGTAAGGACCTACGTTTAGGTGCAGACATTTTAATGTGTCTACAGACACTGGACGTGATCTGAACTCTCCCATTTCCCAGGGAGTCTTCTGACCACTAACATGTTTGATAAGTAGTCCATGTACATGTTAGACAGCACCAGGGTTTTGTTTTTTTTTGTGGTTTTTTTTTTGTGGGTTTTTTTTTTGTTTTGTTTTGTTTTGTTTTTTTTTACTTTTCTTCTGCAATCAGCCTTCAACCTTTTTCGATCTACTTTTGCCAGGCCTTGATTTCTTCTACACAAGACCAGATGGCAAGCCTGGCCATACCACAGAAAAATCTGTGCAAAAGCAGCAGCAATAATTCTTGTTTGTTTCTGATTGATCCACACAGTAAAATGAATATGAGACAGGGAGAAGGAAATGGTGATTACCTGCAGAGGGAGTGGGTAGAGGCAGTCTGGGCATGGGACTACCTAGCTGGAGGTTTGTGCACTGGTGGTGGACTAGAACAGCTTGGGATGTTTTTGCATCCAGAGGGTTTTTTTTAGCCTGGAAGATGTTGCTTCCTAGAAGGTTTAGAAGACTGGAGCAACTAAGGGCTTTGAGGGAGTCAGTGATCATAGAATCATAGAATGGTTAGGGTTGGAAGAGACCTTCAAAGGTCATCAAGTCCAAACCCCCTGCAAGGAGCAGGGACATCCCCGACTAGATCGGGTTGCTCAGAGCCCCATCCAACCTGGCCTTGAATGTTTCCAGGGATGGGGCATCCATCACCTCTCTGGGCAACCTGTTCCAGTGTTCTACAACCCTCAGAGTAAAAAATTTTTTCTTAATATCCAATCTAATTCTACCTCCCTCTATTTTAAAACTGTTACTCCTCATCCTGTTGCAACAGGCCCTCCCCATCTTTTCTGTTGGCCCCCTTGAGGTACTGGAAGACCTCAGGAGCTGGAAGGTCTCCCTGGAGCCTCCTCTTCTCCAGGCTGAACAGCCCCAACTGTCCTCACAGGGAACATGTACAGGTTAGCCTTAAATATGATCCTTAAATATGATTTAGAGACACAGGTCACCTTAGGGTCTAATGATTTATGACCATTTAATCAAACTGCATTTACTGAAATCAGTTAAATGTAACAGGCAAGGTGTTTTACTCACCCTTTGCAAAGGGGAAAATTAAAGGTTATCTTTACTTACTTTTCACCATGCTTAGCTGCATATGTGTAGGCCAGTATGAAAGAGCAATTACAGTTGTATGAAGTCTGCTGGACTGAAGAGCTAATTAAATTTATTGTTGAAAAGAAGCTCTTTTCAATGAACTCTTGCATTATGAATAATAGATTACAATTTTAAACTATTATTCATTTGCTCTTTCTAGTGCTTTACACACATTAATTTTCAAAAGATATCTGTCTGGGTGTGCATTTTAGTGTGTGCTGCTGTACTGAAAGAAGGAAAAGTGATTTGCTGAAGGTGATACAATGGGCATATCACAGAGCCAGACGAGCGGCTTGGGGAAGTTCCTGGACCACAGCTGTCGGTGGGAATTTTGGCACAAACTTCAGCTGGGCTGTAATTTCATCCCGGACTTTTGGAGCGGATTTAGGTTTTTCCCCTGAAGTTTCAAAGATACAAAATTGGTTTTAAGATGATCATCTGCTGCTGTTTGTAAAAGGTTTTATATAAGCCAGAGCTCATATTACACAATAATCAGCTAATCAGTGTTAGGTTACTGTGATAGCTATAATAAGGTAGGATATGAAGATACGCTGAAGATTCTTACCTATCATTAAGTGATTTTTTTAATCTATAGTAGATTAGCCTTTTTCGCTGTCTTTGGGAGGAGACAATGTGTCTTTGTGGTTTGACTTTACTCTGAACAGAGAAAAGGAGTTGAAGGAGCGGTTACACAACCCAGGCCGCGTTTTCGGATGGCCCCTCTCCCTGGCTGGGCGAGCGGTGTTAGCTGTGCTCCGAGTTAGAGCTATATTTATCAGGCAGGAATTGTGGGCATGTGAGTTTGTGCTCTGACCAAAACAGCACTTCAGTCAACATGTTGCCATGTCGTGATGCACACGCTTGTTATTTTGCTATGTTTATGCATATATTTCCTTTTCTGCCCTTTAAACAAATAAATAAACAGCCTCAAAAGGAAGTGCTTGATATTTCAAGAGTGGGGTTTTCTCAGGGTGTCATTTTGTCAGCGAAATGACTTACATTAGCAAATCAGTGGAAAAAGTGGTAATGTGAACTAGCATATTCAATTTCACTTTAGCAATCTGTATTCCAGAAGGAAATCCTGGGAAGCAATCACTGATAATGGGACCTTAATCTAAATTACAAAATAGGCAGTATGCTGAAGGCATATAGAGCGCACGAGAGATTAAATGGAAGTGTTCATTTGTCTTCATAAGGTAACTAAGACAATAAAAATGTGCTTAACAAGTAAGGACTGTAGAAGCTGTGGTAATGAAAACAATAATTAATATAATTTAAGTTATTCTCCCCAGGGCAGTTGTAAATTGATGGTATCAATTATGCAACAAACCTGTTTGTAAATTGATGACATAGGAAGTCATGGGAGTCATCTAGAATGAATTTCTCCTTTTAAACCTTTTAAATCTATTTGGCAATGTATTATGCAGCAGCCTATAGGCCCCAATGGATAGCCAAAGGTTATTTATATTAAACTCTATAATTTATATTCTTTAAAGAACTAAGTAACATGACAGGATGTAAATAAAACATTAAATTAGTTCATTGTACATAAAGTTGATTATATAACATAAACCAGAACTCATTAGTATTAACTTGAATAGACGTAGCATATGGTATTTTTCTGCCATCATAACTCTGTTAATTCAAGTGTTAATTCAGCAGGGAATGTGTGGCACTGAATTCCTTCTGCTGTTAATATTGGTTATGGAAGGAAGATTGTAATCTGCAAGAAGGTTTCATATCTGTTCATACAATTTGAATTTTAGTTATTTC
Organism: Tetrax tetrax; assembly: GCA_009806455.1. Taxonomy (NCBI): domain Eukaryota; kingdom Metazoa; phylum Chordata; class Aves; order Otidiformes; family Otididae; genus Tetrax; species Tetrax tetrax. The sequence continues at coordinate 102,269 of WHYT01016053.1, forward strand.
TCCATTATTTACCTCTACACATCAGAGTGGCTATTAACAGATATCATTAAATGCTGAAAGTCCAATCTGTTCATTTCTTCAAGTTCTTCAAGGATAGACACATCACCCAGAAAGATATAGTAAATGTAGTAAATGAGATAGGTATATGAAAAAAGGTGCAAAAATCCTTTCTCTACCTTAAAAAAGAAAAAGTATATAATAGTTCCCTCTGCTTCACTTGGTCCCATTAAAATTTAAGTTTTGAAATGTCAAAGTATTTTTACTTATTTTTTTGAATCTGTAAAATAAAAACAACCTCTTAAAAGATATTTTTAAGCAAGAGTTTCTTCTCTTATGTTTTCCCCAGGGGAAACGTTTGCATTTTCTGACCAGTCTTGTGATATTTGCTCATCGGCTAGGTTTCTGTGATGCAGCCTAGATTGCAGGACCAGTTTTACCTGCTAAAGGTTCCTGTTTCTCCCTTGCTATGAGTGAATCTAAGAGGAGCATGTTCCTCCACACTGCATCACACAGTATCTGTGTCGTAGTATTCAGACTTGAGTACCTTGGCTGCTGAGGGAAGGACAGAGCTATGTTGTTTCTCTGTCACACAAAATAACATCCAGAACTCCTGGCAATGTGGATCAGCTGGCAGCCACCCTTTTGCTGCCGATTCAGGCCATGCATCATGTGCTCCTGTAATGCTTCTGAACATAAAGGCCTGAGTTCAGAACCAAGGTGGCTGCCATTTATTCAGATTTTTCACTTTCAAACATCAAAACATCTTACTCTTTCAGAATTAGAGGTGGACACATGGAAATTTATTCTGGGTGTCTCTGAGAGAGCAGAGTCTTACTCCTGAATTGTAGGGAAAACAGCAGTTTGTGGTGTTTGTGTAAATAACCTGCCTCTGTTTCGCTTGAGGCCCCCAGGAGACAGCTGTCACTGGAAGTAACTAATATTTGCTTAGATTTTTTAAAACTGGAAATTTGTGTCTATCATTTTTAATGTTACACCCTCGAGAAGAGTAGGTCATGTGCATGTATGCCATAATCCCACTCTGTTCCATAATTGCTGTTTACTTATAGATGTAAATTACAAAGAAGCATAATGAGAGCTACAGCTCTCCAATTTGTCTCACTTTAAATAAGTAAGCTGAAAATAGAGTCAAAACAATGGTCCTGTTTTTCTCTATGATTCAATACAGATCAAGGTTCTGCATACTAGAGTTCATTGAAAACACGATTAGGTGCCATAAGCTTTAAATCAGATGATAAAACAAGGGAAAATCTATACATTCCATAGTTTTGAATCAGAAGAAGGATTTTCTACACCTACACTGACTACAATGAGTAGTGGGAAAGTCAGTGCATCAGGTTCAGTGGTTTGGGATGTGGTTCCCTCTGTTCATCTTGCTAAGGCCTTTGGAGTTCCTTCCTGTGACATCTGGCAAAGCCACTGAGAGTTTTACCATGGTGTGGACTTCTTTTTCCTGTCCAGTATCTCCCGTGAAGAGGATGGAAATGATGGGAGAGCACTGTCACAAAACTGAACATTTAGGTGAAATTGCCTTCTCTTGTCTCTCTCCTCTTCAGTGCATTCAGGCCCTACGTACATGGTCCTAGTGAGAATGCAAGGTAGGGAGGGCGAAATGAGAAGACAGACACGGAATTAGTTGGTGTATGTGGCTGAATGATCCAAAGAAATGGGAGAAAATCCTTTCCTTGAATCAGAATTCACCCCAGAAGTTGTTCAGAATGAGCTGCATTTGCATTAGAAAATGTAAACATGTTTTTCTTTCTTTTTGCAGAGCAAAGGTTCTCCCAATTTGTTATAAGTTGTTAAGCAAATACTCTAGGGGCTATATTATGTCCAGATACAGTGCTATAATTACATTGTTGGTCTACTAAAGGGGAGTTAAACAAAGATAAAAGCAGCCTTGAAGTGAATTGAATATAATTTTCTGTTTCTGGTATGGAAAATGGAAAGAATAACAAATTCCTGAACAAATTTTCTCCTGTCTGCTGTGCCATGCCACTAGAATACATAGCATGTTGGTGGGTGTAATTAAAGCAGTACTCTGTCTGGCAAAGAAGACCTTAATATACAATGACATGTTAGAAAAGGCAATCACCAGTATAATTAATAAGAGACTTGTAAGTTATGTAGATGAAGTAATTAATATTAATTCAACTCTGACAAAAATCACTTCTATTTAGAAAAAAAAAATTGAACTAATCATGTGTTTTGTAGGCGACTTCTCAAGAATCTGGAACCAAACCATTGACCTTCACATTTGTACCATCCATTGGAAGACTTCCGACTCATTTTGAGGTTGTAGATGTCTCTAAGTTCCTTGTGACAATTCCAGAGGAGCCAAAGGATCTGAGCAATCAAGAAATTATAAATAAGGTAGATATATATTTTTTTTTGGCTAATGTTTCCACTCTTTCAAAAGTTACAGAAAATGTCTGGAGCATTGCTGAACTGAAGTTCTTTCCTTTGAACTGTTTCTTGGCTTGTGCTTCGTTTTAATTACCAAGCCTATCAGAGATGCAGAATTGTTGTGCAAGAGAAGGCTAATATCTGCTCAACAGCCCTCTTTGCCTTTGGCAGAGTTTATATTGGAAGGAAATCCTTACCCATCTCAATACTGTCCTCTGCCAGTCAGGCAAGAGCTATACTCTTCGCAGATGAGGCAGGGATTCCTTCCTGATCTTCATGGGAGCAAGGGTGGTGTGAGGAGTGCTATCACATGGGAGTTGACCAAGAGTTGGTTACTAGATCCTGGTTTCAGTAAATGCTGGTGCCGTGGCTTCCAGCAAACGTGCCAACCCCTTTTTGTAGCTGCATAGTAATGCATCAAAGTGAAAGCTTCCTTTTTGGTTTTGAAAGCTTGTCCCCATGATTTCCCGTGGTGTAACAGCGTAACATTTCTAATTGTTCTGCCTTTAGCCAGCCTATATTCCTTTCCTGCCTCACAACACTTAATAGCCTCTTATTTTATTCCATGCTGCTTGAGAGGAAACTGGAACCCTCAGATTAATATTAATACTTATGGTGATTCTGCTGTTGTGTAACAGCTCCTTCCCTGGGTCATTGCTGGGACTGCAGCCCTTGGTGCTAGTAAACTTTTCACAGCAGTTCACAGTGATCTGAATATGGTCCAGCATTTTCAGTGGCCTATCTGACTGAAAAATGGACACGTTTGAAGAAACATGCACTGGAATATTATCCTCAGGATGTTTAACTCGCAAGTTACATTTCCAGCCACTCAGTGTTGGTTTTGCTGCAAGTAAGGCCCTGGGTAAGGCAGAACCAGGCACTCCTGACCTCTGTCTCCCTGTGTTTCTCTGCAGGGAGAGAAAACTTTTCTGGCAGGTGATGCAGTACAGAAAAGGCGTTCATAGCAGTCATTAATCTCTTTTCTAAAATGTCTAGAACCACAACAATATGTTAAAAAACTCAACTAAGATCAGATAAAGAAAATAACAACTCCAAACACATACGGGTGGTATTCTCATTTATGGTCCAATATTTTTTAAAGAACTGAGCTCCAGGGTCTTGCGGAGCTGCCAGTAGACATTTATCATTACTGTATTCCTCAAGTAGGATTAAAATATGAGCCCCATCTACAGGCAGTACACAATAGTCTCTTGCAGTACACAATATTTCTATTTTACCTTTTTCTATTCTTTTACCTTTCTATTTCTTTCACCGTCCTTCAAGAAAAATAGGATTTACCACAGCAGTTTAAATATTAAATTATATCATACACCCGGCTTTCACTACTCCTGTCTTCACTCAAAGCGTGCTTGAGAAGTTACGTACTGGAAGTAGAAATTGCAGAAAATATGAAGAACAATTGTGGTCTGGGCTGAGAAGCTTGAACACACAGTAAAGCTCCCTGACCTCAGATTCTTTGTCTGCTCTCTTCAGAGAATGCCCTGGCTTAAAGGCTTTTGTTTCTTCATTAATATGTATAGGTTTTGTCCCAGATTTGTCTGTCACACTCCTCTGAGGAGCATTGTCTGCTCCTGTGGATCCCGCAGTCAGGATGCCTTCCCATCGTGTCTGGCGTAGTCTGGTCTGACAGCTCATTCGGCTTGACTGCACCCTCCTTTTCGGTTCCCGTGCCAGCCCCCAGCTTGGGCCATCGTTGTGCACAGAGTCCCCTGTTGCTCTGCGAGTTGCAGGGAAGGCAGTCCCCACAACATCGGCTGGGGGGCTGGAGACAGGGGGCTCCCTGGGGAGCTGGTTTCTGCTGGGTGCTCATGCCCAAATTCTTCATTTGCCCTCTGCAGTTTTGGTAGTGCAGTGCCAGCCACCGCTGCAAGCCAAAATTGCTTCACATTTTGGGAAAGACAAATAAAATGCAGCTAATGTGGATCTTTTCCCTTGTATCTCTTGCAGTCTAGCCCAGTCTCTGATGAGCTAGCCTTAAAGAGCGGGGCCAGACAAGACTGTGTGTCCGCCGTCTGCACAGGCAGCACCCGAACGCCTTTCCAGTCCCTGAGGTGTAACTCTAGCAAAGGAGAAATGCAGGAGAATGACCTTTTTAAGGCTGAATTTATCCTGATTACGGACTCCGGTGATGAAGATGAAGCAGCTGCTGCCTCGAACAGTGTCCATCGGCCTTCCAATGGCTACGGTCCCATCAGTGCTCAGCTGCTGGCCACTTCCCATGTTTCCCCTGGCACCGGAGCAGGGAAATCTCCTGGCGATGGACATGCTCCAGGTGCTGCACTTTCCCACAGCACCACTGATCTGCAAAAACATCAGGTAACCCACTTTTTAAACTCTAGAAACCTTTCCTTTCTAAATCTTTCAGGACGTGGACACTGAGTCGGTTTGTAAGGCGGCTTGGCCAACTTATTTTTTAATTAGCATTTTTGTAACAGTTGGACTCTAAGGAGCTGTCCCAGCCCTTCTGACTCACTGCCTCTCCCTGTGGCTCTGCTGTATAAATGGAGCAGGTAATGCAGATCTATTGTTCTTTCCTTTAAGAACAAGACAGCAAGTTAATCAGAAGGTGTTAGATTCCTAGCTAGTCTAAATTGGCTAATGCCATTGAAATCAATGGAGCCTGTAGATCATTTGAATTATTAGCATTAGACTTCCCAGGCCTGCATTTTTCTCAGCACCCGCTGCCACCCTTTAAGCCAGAGAAAGAAGCTATAGAAATCCTATTATTCTGCTTGTTAGTTAGCTCTGACTTTGCACAGGTGTAATGAACTAATGAAGCTGAAAGGTCCATTTTAGGCTGATCTTTGCCAAGTACATTTATTGATCTATTTAAATTTTAAATTACCAATGGGAGAATTCAAAAAAGGATCTTTGAAATGTTTCATTTTGAATTTACTGCATGAAAAGTTAATGTCTTTCATCTTGGAAAGATGACTGATAGTTTTCAAGGGTGTGTATGCAGTGGAAAACTCTACCTTTAGTAAAATAGCAACATCCTTCTCATATGGAATAAATTCAGACATTTCCTTTGACCTCAACAGGGTTTCCATTGGTTGAAAATGCCATACTTCATAAATAATTTAAAGAAAGTTAAGTATGAATATTTTGTCTCTGAAAATGAATAGAACTTCCTATCTTGTGTTGAAATACTTGTCCCACTAAATTTTTCATAAAATTCTGTATCAACTTTTGATTGAGGAAATTGTGAATAGTAAATCTAATCTGATTTGGGGTTTATGGAATTATGAAATATTAATTTCTTCTAAGAAACTCTCAGGGAAGTCAGTGAGAATTTTACCTGAGCAAGATGTCAAGGCATAGATAAATCTATGTAGGGGAAGCAGCTTGTAAAAGAATAATTATTCTAGGGAAATCTAAATTTACTTCAGCAATGTTCAGTATGCAGATTCTGCCAGGCTCACTTGGGTGGTTTCTTTGAAAGTTATTACTAAAATTGGGTAGACTTTTTGTACGACTATGCAGAAAAATTCATATGCTGTAGCTTTCCTAAGCTTTTGATGATTTGACAAGTGAACAGAGATTTGCCTGATAAAGTAACAGAAAAAAAACTGCGAAAGATTGCACAGAAAAGGAATTAAAGCCTAACTTTACTAGCTGTTCAAATGAATGTGAACAGAGATAGTACGTAGTATGGGTAATGCATATCCCATCATTATTCTTAAATCACAGTTTTTCAAGACTGTCAGTACTTCCTCAGTCTCCATTTTCTAAATATCTCTATACATCTCTATCTCTTCGTAAGAAGATGACCCTTTTACTAAGTTGCTTTTCACTGATGTTCTGATTCTTCTTTCATGCTTCCTTGGGCATCACTCTTTCTGGCTTACGGTCTGATGAAGTATCATAGGTTCAGAAATGAAGGAAAACTACAAAATGATTAAATAGATGCATTATTTATTTGTTGGTAGATTTCCTCTGTGCAAAGGATTCCATATAGAGCCTACCTTGTCAGTTCTGCGATTGTAATGACAGCATCATATCCCACTTAAGAGTTATTGCATATAACATTATGTTCATTTAAAAGCATAGTTAGACTATGCGTTTCCTGTCAGAGATGAGAAAAACAAGAACCAGCATTGGGGACTATTTTGTTGTACAGAGGATCACTCTAACTGAACCAGAGGGCTCCTACAGCTTATTAATTTCAGACTTTGTTTAATTAAAGAAAAAAGAAAGAAAAGCATTGAAAAAATGGAAGCTTCTATTCTTTGAGGCATGAAAGTCCTGACTGATGTTGGAAAATGCTATACCATATTCAAAGTCTGAAAAAAATAATCAGTTTTGCAAACAGTCTTCTGGTCATATTTGGAACTTTTTGGTGATAGTTCATGTTTATATATTGTGGGGTTTCTTTTTTTTTTAAAGTTAAAGAGAATCTAGTTATGAGAGAGAGAGGCAGACTGACTCCTGCCCTTGGGAGTGCACCCTTTGGGGTAGGGGGGAGGTATCTGCTCTTCTGAATGGCAGGACATTAACTCAGCTTGGAGAAACTTCTTGACTCACTGTGGGGCATCAATAGCCAGACGGCTTTTTTAGCTAGTCGAAGCTACTTGGTATTCCCCCTCTCCAGTGCATGTCATCAGGTTTGACTTTTCCAGACAAATCAGTCAAGAGTCCCTACAAACTCCTGCCGTTGCTGGGAAGTATGCACCTTCTTTGCTGGGAGAAACCAAACTGTTCTGAATGGCACCCATATCAATTGGGTCTCAGCTCATAGGCTGATTTACTGTGCTGTTTGCAGAGATTTGGTCAAGTTTTCCACAGTCTCCAGTGAAGTAACTTCCAACCAACTTTGATGTGATTCTCTGATCCTATAAATAAGAGGGTAATAATCTATAGATGTGGTTAACACTGTAATACAAAATATTTTCAGGAGACTTGAATAATGGCTCAATTAGCTCAGCACATAAATATTCATTGGCGTTCAAACTGGAAGATTGCAGCAAAATGTCTTAATCATACTTGCAGGAGTATATTTATCATCTGTTATCATGAACATTTTCCTAGCTGCTTATAAATTTTTCTTATTAAGTTTTAACTAATTAGAAGTCATTTCACACCTTGCTCTTTTATTATGGAGTTTCATATTCGTTCCTCATTTTTTTTTTAATCTATTGTCTTTGTAAGAGAAATTTATCTATTCTGTTTTGAAATATAGAGAGAGATTTCATTCCCCAGTTTTGTTTTGGTAGTTTATCAGCTTCTAGAACTCATTATTAAATTCATCAAGTTGCTCCAAATTATCAGATGTATTGACATGCTGCTTTTTAACTTGTTAAATAATTTTCAGTTTCATTACATATTTTTCATAATTCATTACAATTTTTCATTATGCTTAAATACTGGTAAATTTTTCTCAATTTGTAGTATTTTGTCTTATTCTTAGTTAGCAGGTTTTTCAACAAGAGTCATAATTTCTTTATAGAATAGATGGTATAATGGTATCATGGGCATCCGTTTTTATATTCTAATATTTGCACTATAAATATCTGTTGGCTTTCTACTTCGAAAGCGACACCTTAACATACCTATAAAATAAGAGGAATTTAACATGATTATAAAGGCATCCTGATGGTTAGTGTTTATTTCTGTAAATCAAGACATTACCTTGGCTTTTCTGAAGGCATCTTATACAGAAAGTATCTTCAGTTTACAAGGCTTACTATTTGTCTGGTGTCATTTAGCAGGAAGAGGTCACTTGTTTTAAATTATATGGACTAATAGAATTCTGTGGTGCATATTTAGCCTATATTTAGCATTTTAGGTGTAGTTTAGCCTTTTAAAGCCTGCAAGTCTTGCTCTCCTGTCATAGCTTCTTCCACCATGTGCTCTCACTTGAAAATTATATGTTGTGCACTTATTTTTGTTTTGTGATGTATCAATACTATATGATATAATAATATGAATTCCTCCCTTTTATGGGGAAGATATTTGTATTAAAATATAGAATTCGTAAGCTGAGTCAAAGCCATATGCAAGTCATGTATGTAGAAACTGGATGTTATAATTGTCTTTTATAGAATTGCATAATCTTTTCAGGGTATCAGACAATAGATAAATAGATGTTCTTATATTTATATGAAGTTGTAGGAATTAGAGTCAATTTCCTTGCTTTCAAATTGTTCAGTCAAAAATTAGGTGATAATTTGGTTTTACAGTTGACTTAACTCACTATTTCATACTGATAGATTTTATGCATGTTGTGTATATCCCATTTTTAATTTCAGCATTATAATAAGTTGGAAGATTTTGAGAGAATTTCTTTCTTTAGAAGCATGAAACTGTATAAAAGGTTGATAATATACTTGTATGCTCTGATCAGTTCTGACAAATCCTAATTAGAATAGACCTAAGAAAAAAGGCACTCATGAAAGAGCTCATTACTGTTTTATTAGTGTATTGTGAGACTGTGGAGCAAGGGATAAGGACTCTTATATGCTGGCAAACTCTCAAATGCACTGCTCTGTGACTGACAAGAAAAGGGAGAAACAAACTGGATGTCTGATTTAAGTAGTTCTGAGCAAATTTCTTGTTCTGATGTTATGATGCTGCAGAAGCTGTTGTTTACTGAATGAAAAAAAAAAAAAGGACTTGAATCTCATTTAGAAAAAGGCTGCTTTCCACTGAATTGGTAAAGTGAGATGGGACAATACTGCAATTTTCTCACTTTCTCACTTTCTGTTGTGCTTGCACAATGTGGATGACATCACATGATTCTAGACACTGATGGCACAACTGTCTTGGGTTTTACTTAAAGTGAAAAATACAGTAGCCTTGAAGCTTGTTTATGTCAACAAAACTGAGGTCTCATGAAAATAAAGTAACACATAACTTGTCTGCACTCATTCACCTCCCCTGAGAGCCATATCCATCAGGCTTTGTCCCCAGGTTTAAGACAGCCCTATGCTTTTATCCAATAGAGCAGTACTAATGCAAACACTATATGCATGACCACAGGACTGAAATGCGGGATGCTTAACCATTCCACAGGTTCCACCTATATTAATATTTCTGTTTTTCTTTTTTCTCCAGTTAATTTCTACTCTTTCCACCTCTGATCATCTTTCCTCTAAACCACCTGCTGTCCACTTAATTTCTCCAACTAATCAGAAAGTAATGTGTGATGCCATGGTTAACCTGAATCAAGCCTCTTCGCTGGAAGACTCCCGTAACAACTGGCAGTCAGCTACTGGGTTTTCTAAGCAAGATTCATCTCTCTACTTTCAGTCCACTTCTCATAGTTCACTCCCCTCCATGTCTAAAATATCCTCTTCTGCATCAAATAGTTACTCCACTCCTTGGTTGTATGACAACCTACAAACACCAAGTCTCTATACCCCTGGCTGTGTTTGCAAAATGGGAGACTTTACCACATCCTCTGTTCCAGCTAAAAGTTCAAGTCTTTCTCCTGATTCTCCACGTTCAGCTGAAATTCAGGGATCTTCAGCTCAGCCTTTATCCTTCAGTTCTTCCAAAAGATTGAATGCTTTATCTCCTGTCCCTGTACATATAACAACACACTCATTATCTCCTAGCCCTAAACCTTTGTCTCCACCCTCTCTTTATGGCTCCTCTTCGACCATATGTAGTATAAATGAGCCTTGTACGCAAATGTCATCTCGAGGAAGTTCAACAAAGTCAAGAATCAGATCCCCTCTGCCAACCAGACTGACCCTCTTAACTGCTATTTTGAGATCAGGCTCTTCTCAGCGGAGACCACTTTCCCCTGCTTCTTGTCCCACATTTTCTCCTAGCTCCCTTGGTTCCTCAACACTTGCAATAGACCAAAAGTCCAAAACAACTCCCCCAACTCCCAAGAAATCTGTATCAAACCCTCCTATAAGACCAGATTCTCCCAGCAGAGAGGAATATTGGCTTTCAGGATGGGCTCGGCATCTGCCGTTACCCTCCAAGCCTCATCCCACCCCTAGGGTGAGGTCCCTTTCTCCTAAAAAGCACGTTCCAGTTGGAACACTTTCTCCAGACTCCCAAAGTCCTCTGTCATCCCCCGTCTCCTCCCACAGAAAATCAATTGCCTCTCCAGGTTTGCCGTCTACGCTGCCTCCTCCTTGTGCCCCAGCACCTTCTCCCCTTGCACACCCGACCTCTCCTTCTCCAGAAGGGCTGCGGTACACTGCCTCCAGGTCCCGGACACCTCAGAAGTCTCAGAGAGTACACACTTACTCACCCATCTTCACCTGCCAGTCGTATCCTTTGTTTTCTTCTACCAGTCTTAGTGGTGTATTCTCTCCCACCCTAGAAAAACACTCATCTCCTTCCTCAAGTCTTTTCCATTCAGCTTCTAGATCTAAATCAGATTCATCCCAAAAGGCTATTCAGGAGATGTGTGCCTTCTCTCCTACCCCTTTAAGTGTCTCAAAGCAGTGGTCTCTCTCACAGCCTCGTTCTACTCCACTGGTTCCGCAAACTGGTAATATTAATTCCCATCCGCGGCAGCTTAGTTCTACATTGGCGCACACAAATTATAGTTCTAATTCCTCTTCTCCAAGACCTGAGCAATCTGCCACCTCACCAGTGTTAAAGTGCAGATCTCCTGTCTCAGACAAGTTACCAGGCACACTGCCATCAAGACCCAGAGAGCTGACTTCACCACAATCTTTTTCCCTGCCTCCTGACCATGAAAACATCAAACCCAAGGTACTCTTGGTGCATGCTTATTTTCTAATAGTTCTTTGTCCCTGTAGGAAAAAAAAAAAACCACATCTGTGTTGCACAATGCTAGTAAAATAAATGAGCTATGGAAAAAATGTTTAAAAAGGAACTGTTTTTCTATGGATAGCAAAGATAGCAAAGACTAAATCCTACCATATCAAATTGCTAGCAATATATTCTGTATTAGGGGAGAAAATGCTGTACGAATCCTTTAGCAAAAAAAAACCAAAACATTTTATTTATGAGTGGGAGGAGATACTAATAACAATAGATTTGTGCCCAGTGGCTCTGACATACATTTGGTGCACTTATTTTTTAAGCTCGCTTAAAACACTGGTGTGTGAAAAATAGACCATAAAACATGTTCTATACACCCTGTGCTAACGTAAATCCCTATGTATTCCTGCTGAAAGTAATAGAAATATGGTGCTCTTAGGTGCAAGGCTGAGCTAGAAGCAGCTTAATCTGATTGATGTGAACTGGCTGTTTGAGTGACAACCAATTCCCAAGCACCCCATCCCGCCTATCCTCCCGGCTCCCCGGGAGGCTGTACTCACCCCGGCCATTCTGTGCCACTCTGGGACCGGCCCAGAGGCACAGCTGAGCTCGGTCTGAGCTCGGACTGTGGGGTCAAGAGGCAGAGAGGGAAGACAAGGACAGTCTCCTGCTTCTTCCCTTCCTTTGGTACTCATCTTGTTGTGCTAGACAGAAAGTGAGGGAAAAAATTGCCAAGCTTCCTACAACATGGGCTACTGCAAATATGAAAGTCTGACACTCAAAGGATCAACCACGCTCCCACTGTTTGTCATCCACCCAAAGGCGGGAGAATCCCAGCAGAGTGTGAATAAGCAATGATGGCGATTGCTGCAGGAAGGCTTGGGAACCAGTTACACGTTAAACCTAAAGATACAGCTCAAGAATGGGATGGGAAGGAAAGCTGATCAAAAAACATTCAGCAGGTAGATGAAAAAAAAAGGCCCCATTATGCAAAAGGAAGGGCTAGTGGCAGAAGACATCAGGGCTGCAGAAGGCTTCCTCTGTGCCTCTGCTTGTGATATCTGAGCTCTGCCCATCACAGAAAGGCTATCATAGCTTATTGATTTATTTGTTCACAGCACAAAATTACAGCCTGGTCTGCCAGATCAAGTTGTGTCAGATGTGTTCCTAACAGCTTGGCTATGGCAGGGGTGCCTCGAACTGCTTGGAAAATGTTAATAGAAAATGAGAGGTTTAAATCAGCACAAAGTAGCAATTGTCATCAATGGTTCTTCTAAAAACGAAACGACCCGAGAGAAACCATTGTGCCAAGCTGAGCTGTACAGTGTCACTACACCTTGTCAGTATTACTTAATGAAACAAAAAGAGAAATGAAATTGTAGAAATTCCAAGAACAAAAGCCCCTGAGACAAAACTGGAAGGCATGACTGAGCCTGCAGATTACAAAGCAGTTGCGGTTTCTGCCAGTCAGTGCAATGAGCACTGTGAGAGTCTCCGGCAGTAAGGAAATTCTCTGCTTCTGGCACAGAGCTATTGCCTAGGTTTGTGTTTGCAGAGGTTATTATACCCTTTCTGTCCTTCCTATTGTCCCTTTTCCTCCTAATTGTGCTTTACCACGTGATACGGTGACACTTTTGAAACTGCCCCCCTGCCTCGTTGAGACTGTGAGAGTGCCCACCAGTTTAACAGACTTGGACAGGTAGTCTGGTGCAATTTTCAATCATGCAGACAAGGCTGGCTCCACTGGGAATGTGGAAGACCTGAAACCTCTATATGAAATGCAGCTGGATGTTCAGTGCAGGAAAGGTCTCTTGTGGCTTTAAAATGCGAGGCCGAGACTTCATTTACAGTGAATAACAGTGCATTCAACACCCTCTCTCCTTCTGCTCTCATTTATCTCCATACCTGTTTTATGGCATAGCTCAATGAACTTTGCTGATCTGTTAATGGTACCAGGCTCTCTGATAACACTGCAGCCTCAAGTCTCAGTATATTTCCAGAGAAAAGAGGAAAAGATTGAGGAGAGACAACATTAACAACCTAAGCAGATTTGGGTCTCTTTAGTACTGACCAGCTCAGCTTTAGAACTAAACAAAAAGCAGGTTGCACCATTTGATGACTGTTGATGCATGCCAAAATTTTGACATGTAAGAATGTGCTAATTGAATATCAAGGGAAAAGAACAGCATCTAGAAGTGCTTGACTTTGGCATGTGTAATTTAGCAACTTTAATGTTGCTTCAATAGTGGTTGAAGCAACGTTAAGACATGTATTAAACCAATACCTATTAAACCAGAGTTTTGACATTAGATGTACTTTTCAGTATTCACATCAAACTGTTTCATTAGCATGATATCAAAGGAACTATGCAAAAGGATTCTTTAAGGGAGAGCTTTTGTATGTTTGTGCCTATGCATGCACCAGTTCAGGTAAATAAAAAAATAACCTATGAACTCACTTAACCGTTTGCATTTGTATGTATAAATGCATGGGCTTTCCCATGCTGTATATATTTATCTTAATATTTGCCAACGACTTAAAAAATATGACTGTTTTCCAAAGTGAATATAAACATAAATCCACAGATCAGTATGAAGTGTGAACTGTGATTGACCATGGGAAATAAAAGTCCTCTCCCTGGACTTTGCAGACACTTTAAGTGTGTCCTCATGGAGCTAAAATGAACAGTAAGATGGACTGGAGGCAGATCAAATTGCTGATTCTGCGGGAACAGATTAGAATAAAAAGTTCTGTCTGTTGTTTGAAAAGTCTTTGCAGTGGTTTTATGGGGTATCATTCCTACATGAACTCTGATTTTTCCTATTTGAATGTAGCACAGGAATGCATGTAGATCTACCCAAAACAACCAGGGAACAAACTAACTGTAGCAACATGGGATTCGGCACAGCTGCAAAACCTACCACAAAGCAGGAAAGATTACTCATGAGGAGCTCTGCACTCTCATGGTTAGTCACTGATTTTAACCCTTTATAGATATGTTTAGCACACTTTGCAATGCCCCATGGGTGCCCTAGGTGATCATTTCAGGAAAAAAAAATTAGGATATTTTCCGCAAAACTCCTCAGGCTAATGTTTGCCAGATATTTTATATTGGAGTTGGTTTGCTTATGATTGGATGATGGGGCAGGCCAGCAGATCTAATTGTTCATGGGTCTTTAAAAATGTTGCCAGATTCCTATGAACCAGATTACTAAATGTATTTAGGCATTGAAGAATAATTTTAAGTAATTCAAACTAATGTGTCAAGAAACATATTCATATAGGTGAGAAACTGAATTAAAGACTTTCCACTTATTTCAGACATTGTGACAATAGCACACCTCTCACAGGTTCTATAGTATCTGGAAGTGATAAAGCATGTTAAAGGAGTATAGAAACTTTTATGTTTTAACAGTACAATATATCTTTCTTTAGTTCACATAACAGCATAACTACATTCAAAGTGGTCACAGTATTCTCATCATATATGATGCCCATCTCATCACATGTAAAAGCCCATGGGCTAGTGAAGACATTGCATTTCATTTAAATGTTCAATTATATATGTATACTTTTTTTTTTCTTGAATATAAATTATAGGCAAACAAGGAGGTATTATTTGGACATGCCTATTTTAATATTTGGAATTTTGATCTTCCATCTTACTTCAGTGCACAGTATTTCATGTCTTATCTGCATATAGATTTTGTATATACATAAATATACATATATATGAACCTACACACATCTATGGGAGAGTGTTGCTGTCTAAATGTTCAAAGGGCAGGATTCCACTCGCATGACTTCTGACATTTAAAAGTTAGATATCCAAGCAAAACTCAGGTAATTCTATTATAGCTAATGAAGAAAATATGGTGTATTTACAGGATTATTTTATTTTACCTTTCTAGGTGCCTATTTTGAGAGGAGATTAAGTATCCTATAGATATGTCTATGACTATAAAAGGCATTTGTTTTGACTAAAGCACTTAAATGGTAGTCATCCCAATTAAAAACACTAAATCTCATATAAATTACTGCCCCCCCTCAAAAAAGAAAAAAGTGCATTTCCAGCACGTACATTCACCTGCTTTGTCAGACTGTTCATTCAATACGATTACTGTAGTTATTGACCTCTTGCATATCTGTCAGTCTCCAACTTCTGACTAAGAAATATCAGTAAACTCAAAACCAAATATAATATTATGTATAGAAAAGAACTAAAAGGTAGTGTCCTACCATATTTCAAGAGAGGTGCAAGGATGATATGTTTCTTTTTTTCTGAATTAAAATTTTGGCTGCTTTTCTGTCATCAAGATTTTTATTAGATATTAAAAAAAGAACAAAATGCCAAAAGAACGACCCACAGTACAGCATGTTGCTCAACCTCTAATAACCACTCAGCCTCTAATAACCTCATAACCACTAGTATGCACCATTGCAAACAATAGTACATTAAAAAACCTGAACTCAATAACAAGTAACTTTGTTTCTGGGTGACTCTCACAAAAATAATAAATCAATAACTGAAAACTCTATTATTGTGTGAACTTATGATTTTTTATTAGAATGTTTCTGAAAAGGGAACTATGTAGTGAATCCTTATTTAATTGTTTAAAAAAAAATAAAATTCCAGCAGTCATGTGATTAAGAATCCTAGCTCTGGAAGTTGTGTAAGTATAGAAGAATCTCATCAATAATTTAAAAAATACTGAATTCAATCTCCATAATTAAAAAGAAAATATAGAAAGTATGGCTTCTAAAGAGTTAAAAATAACTAGGCAAGCTAATATAGTCTAAAATATACATTGTTTAAAAAGAATAATTTTTAAGGCTGATCTTAGAATTTTTGTACCCCAAACCATACATTTTGTATGTTTTAGATTGTCAGTTCTGTATGCTTGGTTAGAGTGTGAAAGTTCCTATACGTGTTTTGAAATATTTGTTTGGGCAGTAGAGGTACTTAGTCAGGAGATGAAAAGCTCTGACATGACTTAAATTGTCTATCCACTCATGTAAGTAATTCAGCATTTAAAGATCCTAACCACTCTCAATAAAGCCAGTCACAGAAATCCCTCTGACTTAGTGGTCCAGGATCACACTGCACAGCAGCAGTTGCTGACGTGAATGTACTGGCAAAAGTGGCTGTGTATTATCATATCAAATCACAAGCAAACTTGGAAAAAACTCACAGCCTCTCCTGATATTCATTTAAGGATAGTAGTCAGTAGAAAGTGGTAAAAATAACTTTAGGAGTTATAAGGTGACACAGAGAATTCAATTTGTCCTACTTCATTCCTAAAAGCAGAATATGTACATTACAGTCCTTCAAAATAATAATAGAAACAGTGGATTTTCTGTAAGAAATAGCTTTTCTAGGTAATATATAAGCATTGTATTTTGTAACGTGTCTGCAAGAGAATTGGAATCGTCTTTCATTCTGTCGTACCTTTCCCCTCTCTTCCCTCTCTCTCCCTCTCTCCCTCTTCTACCCTGTTTTACTTCTCTTCCTGCTTTCTGGTTTACCCTTTTAGCAGTACAAGATCAAGACAAGCTACAAGGCATTTGCAGCAATCCCTACAAACACATTACTTATGGAACAGAAGGTTAGTGTTTGCTCAAAGACATGGCAATCGCGTTGTATATTTGAGACCGTTCAACTTTAAGTACATATTCTGACATTTCTGTGGGGAATATTGCAGAATGTAAGCTCTGGGAACTAATTACTCAGGATTATAATTCCAGACATTTTTCAGGGTCAACCACTTTCCACTGAAGATCAAAGCCTTCACTAATCTGAACTGCTGCAAATAAATTTACTGTAAAAAAAAAAAAGTATCCTAAAGGAATTGCCATTTATGGCAGCATTTCCAAGTCTATTTTGTAACTGGAAATTGTCTGGCGCACTGCTGTTCTGGGACCTACAAATCAGTAGGTCTTAGTTAATGATTATTCAATGGCTCTACTTATACTAGTAGATTTAACATCTCCAGTTAGGCAAACTTGACCAGCTGTATTGTTAAACTATGAGAATGGTCCTGGCCATTGCACTGGCCTCTGCAAGCTACCATCCTCCCAAAAAAGCTTCCCTGAGCACTTCAACAGTTATCACGGGCCAAGGTTCCTTTCCCAGTACGTAGTTTGGGGTTACAGTTCTTTTCTGTATGGTGGGATGATAGATCCAAAGAACAGACCTTTAGTGCATTTATTTACTGCCAAAGACACAGCAAACAAAGCCTGGGTTGTATAGTCCTTATTTAGTTCATGCAACTTTGGAAGTAAATTTAAAATTTAAATTTTGCATGAAGGGTTGAAAGTACCTACCAGCATCTATTTTTAAGGTTTTTTTTTTCCAAATTAGTTTTGCACAAAGAATAGCCCACTAAGTTTAACAAAAATTTCCTATGATGAGCGATGAGCTAAGTGTCTTATTTGTTTAAAGATATGTTTAATCATTCTGACATCCAGTTTGGAGCTTTATCAGAAAAACCTTTCTGTTCAGTACCTAGTTCAAGAACTTAGTCTCTGATTAATTTCTGTAAGATTAAGCATTCCTAACTACATATTTAAATATGTATTCACATACACAGCTCAGTTGGTTTCACTAGAAGTTTGCAAGGCCCAAAGGCATTGGAGAGGGTCAAATTAACTGTGTAAAAATTTTGAAGATTATAATTTTGTCCTTGAAATATTACTGATTGTGATCTAGTGGTTGTCAGTTAACTACTATAAATAACTTTTTTTTTTTTTTTCAAAAAGGAACATTATTTTCTTTTCCAATGTTTTCTTAATCTTGAATGATTTTAAAAAATCATTTGCATAAAACCTGATCCTTCCCTTACTTAAATCTGTAATGCGCTAATGAAGGTTATGTCTGCTTTAGCATGCAATGTATTCCAGTAGAAATGGCTCTGTAGAGGGAAACAGGTGATGCAAGGGAACCTATACCCCTATGAAATGTATTTTGGGAGGGTTTTATTTGGGCAGAGTGCTTGTTAGTGTCTGGAAGCATTTGGTGGACTACTGAAGTGCCATTTCATGGTTGATTTCATCTGAAAGGCATCCAGTTTGTGCAGTCTAAGGCTGCACCCCTCTGCAAACCAAGCCAGGTTGGTGACTTTGAGCAGGGTATTGACTCTAAGAGCACGGTCCTGATGTCAGCTAGTGGTTTAATGGCAGTTATCTGACTGCGCTTTTTCAGAAGAAAGAGGATTCCTTTGGATGCTCTCCAGAGCACTGACTCACAACAATGCATGTTAATTATCCTCAATACATAAAATGGAATTGTGTAATATAATGCCGGTATCGGTAGAAAAAGTAATGACTCAGAAGAGACCTGTGTTTAGACTTTCGGTTATCTACAACTTTAGTGAAGACGCTGGCCTTGAATCCTTCAGTAGTGAAAGCACAGCCATGTAAAACTAATAAGAAATCAACTTTCTGCTACAGGATTTACCTTCAGGCGAAACTCTGGACTAATTTACTTTGTAACCTGTATGTTTCATGACCTGACTACATGCTTTCTCTCTTGCAAATTATCTTCTACTGATCTGTACCATCAGCCAATTCTAATTACTCCTAAGCAAGTCCTGTTGCACTAGCTGACATGTGTTTGGAGTGTGGCTCTTGAAGAAGCATGAAGGAGCCACGTGGCGTGCATAGGCCCTATTGTACCAAACCCTAATATCCAAGTGTTCTCCTCCAAAAATTTTTTTTTTTTTTTTTAGCAAGGAAGGAAGACACATAATATCCGTGAGGCACAGATATTACTGAGCTGAATGAATGATTAGGAATACGTCACTTGCCTAAAGTGCTTAAAGTGTTTTGCCATGCAATTGAACTGGAAATACACATTCTCAAAAGTCACCTTTTTCCACTATGTGTGCAAGTATATTCCTTAATTTGAGTGGTAATGGGAAATAAGATTAGTCAGAATGGAGATGTCAGTGATCCTAGTGACAATCTGTGTGCAGTATTAATTAGATCGCATGACAGAAAGCTGCCATTGATATGCCATGTAATTTACAATACTTTGTCTGCCTCTAAATTATCTCCTTGAATCTAACTTTCTTTGTCAAGTCATTTTTTTTTTTCTTTTATGTGTGTGTAGGTGCTTTAGTTTCAGCCAGCATTTTTCAACTTTTTTATTAAGCCATTAGGCTATCATCATCTTAATGTTTTTTCTATAACATGTTTTATCCTCCAGTACTCTTACTCAAAGCGAGTTGTTAAAATCTGTGCTCATTAGCAGAGAATAAAAGGCTTATTGACTATTGTGTATACTTCGGCAACCCCAGAAGTGGCCTGATCTCATTAAATCTCATAACTGGCATGCTTTCCAGCTGTTTGAGTTTGCATGAACCTGGTTTTCCTTACAGCAC
Organism: Tetrax tetrax; assembly: GCA_009806455.1. Taxonomy (NCBI): domain Eukaryota; kingdom Metazoa; phylum Chordata; class Aves; order Otidiformes; family Otididae; genus Tetrax; species Tetrax tetrax. The sequence goes on from WHYT01016053.1 coordinate 121,786, forward strand.
CTGTGCTCTGCTCAGAAAAAGCCCAATCCAGGATATCTCTTGGAAGAATGGGCTTTAACTCCCTTCAGAGCCAGAAGAGCAAAAACTTATTTTTAAGGGGGGAGTAGTTCTCAGCACAATCAGACACTGCCAGGGAGCAGTAAGAATGGGCTGCTCCCCAGGGAAGGTGAATCAGGAGCTGGAGTGACAGCAAGACTGGCAGGACAGTGTTGTCACCAGCAAGGGCACAGTTCCACAGTGCTTGGGCAAGGAGAGTGGTGATAGGGGCAATTAGGTGGTGGTAACCACAGTCAGTCAGCAGTACCATCATAGCCACACAGATCTGTAGCAATGGGGCAGGTCCACAGAGTGTGATAATGGACTTTTCAGCACAGCAGATGATAGGATCCACCAGCTAGAAGAGGAAGCTGGGAAAACTTAATGCAGGCATAAGGCAGAAGTTTAACAGAAATAATTAGCTAAAAATTAAAAAAAATAAAATTCCAGAGACTACATGGGCTCTTTATCACAAAAACTGAAAAATAAAGATGAGGCACTTTTCTAGCACTTCATAGAGAAGTTTCAGGTGATTCTGTCATTTAAAGAAAAGGTCAGACTAGGAAATCACTGTGATTCCTTCTGGTCTTATTAACATTGGGCAGTGATGCACTCCTTTACTAACATTCACTCTTCTATGGCCTCTACAATTACATAGAAGTGATCACAGTCTAATTAAAAATTCCATTCCTAATCAGATAGTATTTAAAAAGTAGTGCATCTGTTATATAGCGATTGTATTTATCAAATATCTATAAAAATATCTTTCAGTCGAAAGAATGATGAAGAGTTTATTTCAGGGAGCTACAGAAAAATTCATAACTTTAAGTAGACAGTCTCTTAAATCTACTTCATCTTCAGAATTATGTCAAATTTGAGATGTAACCCAAAACTCTTAGATGCCTGGAAATTGAAAACAACAACAAAAAATCTTCTCTTAACAATACAGTTGTCTTTGGTCTACATAAAGATCTATGAAGTGGAATTTGTGTTTGTTGTTTTTGTCCAGATACACACCCCCTCTGCTTGCTGCTTGGGGTGAACTGCCCTTATGTGGGCATCATTTCGATGGGAAGGAAACCTGGGCATAGAGACTTGAGGGGGAGAGCTGCAGCAAATGTTCTGCTCAGACTTTCCCCAGTCTGAACCGTGGTGAAACCAGGATGATGAGGTGTGCCATGAGACACATCTGCTTCACAGCTGAGCCCTATCCCACACCTACTAAGTCTTCTGAAAAGTATTAAGTACCACTGGCTATGGATGGAAGAGGTGCAAATGAAAGCACTGCTGACTTATCTGGTTTGTATTTATCAACTAATTACAAGTAGAGAACTATAATTTCAATTCTAAATAAAAGAAGAAAAAAATCTTCTGTCTTAAAGAATATTTTAGGTTATTGATTTTGTCTGTTTATGGCTGTTCTTCATGTTTTCTCTTGTCACAATGAAATCTGGTTAGCTTCAAGATAGTCTAAACCAGTGTTTCCATATGATGTTATACTTCTAGGAAAATTCCAAAGACCTAGTAATTGCATCCCGTCATGTACACAGCAGACTGCCAGCAGTGCACTGTATTTTCCTTGTGGAAGAAAAAAAAGGAAAAAAAAAAAAGAAAAAAGCATTTTCTTCCTCATGTAGAAGGAGGAAGAGGGTGAGAGGGCAGGCTTATTTTTTTTTTTCGTGGAAATAAAGAAATGCAACTAGGGAACGTGGCAGTAATCTGCTATGTCGCAGACCCAGTTTCAAGTTCTTGCCTTGAGGGAAATCTTACCTATTGTATTATCAAACATCTATTGGTATAGACACTGATCATGACAAATGTAGATTCACGTTGCTTCTTGAAATCATACAGTATTTTAGTTTTAATTATTTCATAAGAGGAAAAGTAGTCAGGTCTTTTCAGTGTCATCTCCCAGGATCTTCCAGGAATAATTTAAAGGAACTTATGGTATGTGAAGTTCCACTATACAGAGGGATTTCTTTGCATGTGCTGAGGCCTTAGGAAAATATATTGATGGGAAAATTATGCAAGAGAAATAAAAGAAGCAGCAGCTTCTTGGATTTTGCTCATCCTAGAGTTTTCACAATACAGTAAGAAGAAAGCTGTGTCAGATCCTGGTTACAATATTTTTTTTCTCTCCTAGTATTACTATGATTCACTGGTAGATTAAACAATGTTCTATATTTCCTATATGATGGTAAGAGCTTTCATTCTTCTAACAAAATAGTAGAGATTCTGTTCAGATCATTTATGAGTATCCTTTCAGCTCTGATACAGCTTTAGCAATCAAATAGCTTGAGGGAAAGAGGAGGGAAGGGTTGTAGTCATCACTGACATCAATGGCATATGCATCGCATCCCCAAAGTTGCCTTTTGCAAGGAAAAAAGTAGTGGCTCAGCAACTGGTTATTTCATCTGAACATGTAAATCCTGTCACAAGTACATTTTCATTCTCTAAATTGCACTCTTCTTTTCAATTGTGATCCTACTATTGTTTTTCACATATAATAAAAACATTGTAATGCCTAAATAGGAATGTTCCACTTTTAATATTGCCTGAAATCTAGTTCACCTTGTTTCTTCTCTCTCTTTGGAGGACTTGAGCTATTCAAAGAGGAAAAAAAAAAAGGGAGGGAAAAAAAAGAGATTAAAACAATGAAAGAAATTAGGGAGAAGAACACTGCAGCTTTCTCTCACATGGCTTCTGCATGATGGCCATATCTCAGGGAGACTGTGGAGCACATAGACCTTGGTGCTGTGCTCACCTGAGTTCTTTAGTCAATGAAGGCTCTAAAATGTAAAGATATTTGGGTACTCGATTTCTACTGAAACTGTTGAATGTTTGATAAATTGATGAATGACTGATAAATTATCCAGAGTCTTAGTTCTGAATAGAGACTTGTGGATGTAGCTGTCTTTCCTCTAGAAAGATTCCTCAGTATCTTCTGGGTAGTTGTTTCTTACCCGTGATTGTGTTCACCCTCTCCCACTGCCCTGGTAAAGTGAACATGAAATAGAAACTTATACTTTTTCTTAACTAATTTTATTATGTTCATTACCCTACTCATTTCTTGGGTGTTTGGAGAAGCTTAGCAATTTCTCCATTTCAAACCTGTGACAGGTTAAAATTTGTTGGTTTTCCTAACTCACATTCAGACTCCTCATCTCTTTACAACCCGCTTCTTTGGCAATCCTGGCCCTAATAGGTATTAGAGGGACTCTTCTACTTCATTTTATCACTTCATTTTATGTCTACCAGGAGGAAGTAATCTTGACTGAAGCTGAACTGGGGACACAGTACTTGAGTGTACTGCTGAACCCTCTTTAGCTGAGCCCTCCTCTTCTACAGGATTTTCTGCTGATCTGAGAATTTAGCTGGGTAACAGTGATGAGACAGCAGAGATGAGAAAGACCGTTTGCCTTTTCATCTTCTGTCTTGGGATAAGATTACTTTAATTTCTGTATGTCAAAATAATAATTCTTTTAATTTTTTCCTTTTGAACTACAACTACTCTAAGGCCAATAGATTTGTCTAGAGCTGGATGGGAGGGGAGAAATCTGCTTGGAAAGAAATTACTCTTCATTTTTTCTTACTGTACTCTCTGATAGAAGTCACGATGTTCCATAAATGTACTTCTGTGCAGGATCATTTGTGAATGGTATTAACATAATATCAAATGTAAATTGTCATTAACTTTTCAGTTATGCACACATAGATATATGCTGTCAGTAGCCAGACAAGGAAAGAAAAAGATTGTACTCAGCAAAATTAAATTCAGAAATTACTGAAGTATATGCTTATTTTCTTTTTCTTAAAGATTCTACCATTTTCCTCAGAGCTCCATGTATCTTTTCTGTAACTGGCAGCCTCACTTCACTGGGATCAGTCCACTCCCACAGAATCCCACATGCATGAAAAAGTGTTATACTGGAATGCTCTTTTTTTTCCTCTTATTATCATTTTTTTTTTCTGAATAACTAGGAAAATGAAACTTCAGAAAAACGTAATACATTAAACAAAAAATCCACAAACCCTGCAAGTCCCTCCCCTGCAGACCAACCTCATACATCAGCAAGATTCCAGAGTAATTTCTGGTCCTGACACGGAGTCTATTCGAAAATCACTTCAAAGCAAAAACAGGTGATGGCAGTGAGAGTGTGCCTCAGAGACCATGGACAAAGATGAAAAGGGAACTGAGCACTGGAGTTTGGCTTTTGAGGGTGTTTTGTGAGTTTTGTGATAAAGCAGAGGGATCAGAAACTGACTCCAACTGTTCTCAAACCTGCTTCAAGTATGGGCATAGGAAAGCAAGAGGTATATCCAAGCACAAGAAGCTTGTGTTTTGTTTTGGAGAGATTGCACTTCTGCTTAGTGTGATATCACATATTTATAGCACATATTTCACTTTATATGTTTTTTATTTCAGGCTAAAATCCAAAATCACTGAGCAGTGTTTTTGTTGCAATGTGGAATCACCATCCTTTTTAAACAGGAGGCACTTTTAAAAAGAAAATGTCTGCTGGAGGATAAGAAAGGGCCCCCGTCTGCTTGGGCTCCTGCCTCGTCCACCTGCTTACAGCCAGTGGCTTTCCTCTGATGGTGCGAGGCAGGCAGCCCCCCGGCCCCTCTGTAGCACACAGTGCACGTTCACTGTGTCACATTTACTCTGAAAGAGAGGGGCATTGTCGAAGGAGAGGACAGTTTAAACGGGTAGTTTCTGATCTCTAAAAGAAAAGACAATTCACCTAGCTTGAATAATCTCTCTCCTGCTCTGCAACCCCCCTTCTAGTTCAGAATCAGAAGTTGATAACCCGAAGAACTTTACTAGGCCTGTAATTTCTTGTTTTTCCATCTTTCCATGGTGAAACAGAAAATGCCACATTTGGAAACACAATAGTGGAAAAAGTGTATGTTTACTTGGTTTTTAAAATTTTGAACTCACACCAAAATCTTTTGAATTGCAGGCATTAGAAGAGCCAACCAAGACTGCTAGTGTGACTGAAGGCACTGCTTTGGACACCCATTCAGAGGTAGTGCTGTCATATATCTTTCAAATCTCTATTTGAAAACAAAAAGCGAAGATTAACTGAGTGATCTATCCTCTTTTTTTCAGATGTGCTCCCCTGCCCAGCTCAGACAACAGACAGAAGAGCTGTGTGCTGTCATTGACCAAGTCCTGCAGGACCCCTTGGCTATGGTAACCCATCAGTATCTGGGACTGATTTTTTTATCTTCCTTTCCTTTTGTCTCTTGTCATTAATAAATCTGTTCTCTGTTAAAAATAATTTTGCAGCGCCGATGTGAGTCTTCTCCAAGTTTTCTGCAGACGAGCACAGAGTCAGACGTTGGCAAGGTAAGTGAATAAGCCCACCTACACTCCAAGGACTCTCTCCAGGTAGATACCAAGGCAAGCAAAATCACAATAGAGCCTATGGCAACAGCAAAGCCTACAGCAACGGAAAGCCGCAACTGAGACGTATAACATCAGTAGAAGTGTCTACTTTTGTTTAAAAGACATTGAAGGACAAAACTGTAGTCCTGAAGTCAGTGCAGTTTGTTGCAGGATGTTCTCCTAAAGTGAGAAGGAGTTATATTAAGAAAGAGAAACTGTTTATTAAGGCTTCAGAGGCTAAGATCCACAAGGAAGAAATCCTTCATACCTTGCCCTCTATATTGCAGGGTCTCTGGCCATCTCCCAGATTTCGTCCCATCTATGTGTCCTTACTATGGAGGAGCCAGTGTTTCTGGCTTCAATGACTGGAAACATTTTTCAGAACATTTTTTTTTTTTTCATGTTCATTATTGGTTTTGAAATAATGAGATAATTAAATGAAAAAGTAGACTTGCTCTTAAGTGCTGATTTCCTTTTAACTCTGGCCCCTCACAGGAAGGACATATCTGCTACATCTCTTTACCTCAGGACCAGGTAGTGAGAGGCAAGAATAATTTCTGGTTTCACTAAGTTATATTGATGTGCCTTCTGGGTTCAGAAGGATGACTAACGAAGGGAAGAAGGGAAGAAGGTTCTGTACTCAGTGTGCTCCACGTAAATTTAAGTTGGTCGTGGTAGTTTTAGGAAAGTGAAAATGGCAAAAATGAAACTGGAAATGGGAGGAAAGGGGTTATTGGCAGAAGAACACATAAAAAACTTAATATATTCAAAATATCCTGCACAATGTCCCATCCACCATGCAAAAACAGGGCACAGAACCAGCATTTCCAAGTGCCTATATTCAATATGCACTTCAAATTTAATTTTCATTTTTGAAATTGCTTCTGTCAACCAGCACACAGCCGTGAATTGGGCTTCAGGCAGCTGAAAGACTGAAACATGATAGTAGCTGTGGGCAGAAGAAGTGGGCAGAGACTGTTATTGAGGGGAAGTTTTCCAATGCCTCTGCTGAATCCAAAGTGGTAAAAATGCTGCTACTACCTTGAGCTGTAGCATCCAAAACTTCCTTCCTTGGACAATTGAGAACTGATCCTTGACCAAATGGAAGGCATCTCTTAGCAGTCATGAAATCAAATAAAGGGGGCAAAAAGTGAGTTTAACAGGATGCAGCACAGGGACCAAGCTAAGGGTTGTGAGGACCTCAGAATGAGAGAGAAAAGTGTTTGAACTGAGGGTGAAAGACAGTCATAGACAGGAAGAAAAGAAGTGTATGTTATAAGTAAATGCCTTAGAAATAGCACGGGTTAGTCAGATTAAAAAAAGTTCTTGCAAATGAGAACATGAAAAGGTGCCATTTCAGGTTATTTTGTGAGCAAATGTAACTTACATTTCATAGGGCAACTACATGTTTGGCTATCTACTAACAAGCATTTTGTTATGAGAGTTCTCAGAGATAATTTAAATACTATCCTCAATAGAGTGGGATCAATGTTTTTGAGCACTAAAAATGAAACAGTATTTTCTACAATAAACATATCAAGCAAAACTTTAATACAACCTATTTTCATGTATCACATGAATCTTTCTGGAAAACAGAAGTCTTCTTGAATTTGAATGATGAATAACTTGTCACAATGATGAAGATCTCTTTGAGTTACTCCTCAGAGTAACTCTTTTCTTTTAATATATCTATTTATTTTGTACAAGGTGTCAACAACACTGCAGAGAGCAGGTGGGCGTGAAACTAGATATGTAAGTACTTTTATAATTACATTTTGTGTGCAGAAATGTCTAATATTTGTGCTTTTGCTGCAATACTGAATGAGTCTGCAGAGGCATACTCATGATATGAGGCGTTGACTAGTACAGAGAAACAAATATGTTAGAGCACTAGCAATTGAGATGTGAGAGATCTTCCCACTCCTGTAAATCCATCGTGGCCAGAATCTCTTCAGTGCAGTGTCTACTGATAATTTTACCTGTGTGATATGATGTTAAAATTAATTTCTTCATACACTTCTTTGGGTTTTTTTTTGCTTCAAGCATGGGGCAATGGCTCAGCTGTTCGGCAAACAGACTGTTACTGGTGCTGAAAGGTGCATTTGTTTGGACTTAGGCTGCACTGTAGGGGACCTGCTTTTGTGGAAGTCCTTTAGTTCTTCCCTACCCATCAGAATTTGGGGTTGACCCAAACTTTTCTTTCCAAGATTTTCTGGCTGAAAACCTACGGTTTATCCTTAGATGAATGGAAGCTGTTTTGTCACACATACACATTTCCCAACATAAAAAGAAAATTTCTGTATTGAGTAATCTGTTCAATTATTGAGACATTAAACCCAATTAACATTTTAATTCTCACTAGCACATGCAGTTACTGCAGTTTCCATATTTTACTTACAACTCATCTAGTCGTGTGGTGAGAAATCTCTGCTTACTATTCATCATTCAGCATTTCTATTGAACCTCAAATCAAAGCAGTGCTGGCAAAGCAAGAGAGGCCTTCCAGTTTTATGGCAGCACAATGCTTGACTGATCAATTCAATTTTGCTTCTTGAATGTGGCAGTATGCATATTTTATTGCTCACTGTGAATTTTACTTGGCAGATTGTGCTAGCTCATGCTAATTAGAAAGGATATTGGAAGAGAGCTTTTTAATGAAATGAAAAGTGTGTTTCAGAGATAGTCTGTGAGAACAGAGTATATTTAATACCACTCCAGTGCAGATCTCCGGCTCCCAAAACTGGGACTGACATATAGCATAAATTCAGGCATTCAACTTACATGCCTATGGATACAGTTAGGCTTTCTTTGCTGGCATGGAAAATCATCCTTACAAACTCTTCCTTTCCTGGAACGATGTTCTCCCCTGGAACTTTCTAGATAAATGAAACAAATAAATATTTAAAATCACATTTGGGAATAGCGCAGAGGATTATTGGTAGGCTAAACTTTCCTAGAAATTTTACAAATATGTTGATATTTTTTTGTGCGTCAGCAAACAGACCGTTGTCTCCAGGCTAAGCTGTGGTGGCTGAATTTGGTGGATCCAGGCTCTCCAGGACTCTGCCATCTCTGCACTCTGCATCAGAGTCTCCTGAGGGACAAGCCAGATGTCCCTAGCAGCCCCCATACGTCACAACTCTTCCCTCCTCTCTTGCTTTGTTTCCCTGGTAGGACATAAAAAGGCTATTTCTATCCCAGTTAATAAACCAGTTGGTGGCTTGTCCTTTGGCCCTTAGAGTGAGGCCAGACTGAGGTGGTTTTCCATAGAGTTGTCTTCTCTTCCCCTTCCACTTCCCTCCCCTCGAAGTGAGCCCCCCAGCCCAGCACAAGACCCAAGGTGGTCTCATCCCTTCAGCTCACTGGGAACAGCATGCTCCATGCTACCAGGCATACCATGATGGAGAACTGTCTGCAAGAGTGGTAGCTGGTGTGGGCCAAAGCATGCAAGGAAGTGTGCTGACCATGAACTGGAAGGGACTTGCTCCTGAGCCTCTGTGTGTGCTGACTTTTGTTCACCAGAGGAGATATATTTCAGGGGCCAACATTTCTTCATAGTATGTACATAAGATATCTGTTTTGAAACAAGGTGCCTACTTTGAGCCAATCTAACAGTGTCTCTGGTAGAAATCAGGATCTAAGTATTGTATGGACACCTGTTATCTTAATATCAAACTGTGAAGTTTCCCCAGGAGGTTTGTGGTGCCTCATGTGAGCTGTCTTGGAGTAATGATTTTCAGACATCTTTTTTTGCAAATCGTTTTTTTCTTTTAGAAGTAAGCTTTTAGTTTATGCAACTGAATTAATTTTACTAGAGAGAATTAAAATGGTAATTTAGTAATATAATTTTCTTAATCTTTTCATATTCATGGCATATGATATTGAAGCACTTGTCAAAATGTTGCTTTGAGGGCATTTTTTGTTAAAAGAAAAGCTCTAATTTATTTATGAGTGAAGGATAGGAAAATCTGCGCTAAAGTATTATTTATAAATACACACATATAAATGTATATGTATGCACACATGATAATATTACTAATTAATTCAATAGGTTATATGGAGTAGGAGACTACACAAACATGTTCAGATAGACTACCATTTAACAGTTAAAATGGTGTTGGTTTTCCTTGGTCTCAATTACTTTTTGTCTCCTCATGCACTTCAGAACCTTTTAAGGATGTAAATGACTGTACAAATAACAAAGGAGTGAATAAAAAGTATGGAAAAATGTCTGACTTCAGTGAATTTACAGCAGTTTGTACCAACTGACAACTAAGTACTACAGTTGTCATCCTAAACTTTTTAAACTGTGTGTCTTTGATAGGATCCCATTCACCATTTTATAACAGTGCTTTGCTGACTTTAAGGGTAGTATTACTGATTTGTAATAAAAATATAATAATATAATCATTCTCTAAATAAGTTACTTTTATGGTTGTTGAGTGGCCTAATATATACTTAGTCATTGTGTTTCCATATAATTACTGTCACCAACTAAATCTTTCTTAAATTTAATTTCAAGTTCCAACAAATTTATAGTTTTGTCACTTAGCCCACATACAACTATTTAAAAAATCCTTTATCCTGACTAACTGGAATAATTACTTTGCGTATTATTGACATTTTTGCTCTTCTTGACAGTTCTATTCTAAAAGTAATCTTTTTAAAGTGTTGTAAATATGACATAAAAGTGAAAAAATGAGAGAACATGAAGCAGCTAAGAATGCACACAGACCTGCAGAAATAAGTTGTGCTTTTCTTTATCTGTGGTCCACTGTGCTTATATACCTTTCAGGTAACCCCTTTGAAATTAGATTTACTCTTAATTTGCATTGCTGAAGTGAGATAATTTATTCCAGCCTGCTTGTATCTGTAATAGCACTGACGTGTCTTCTGCTACAGCTATAACTCTTCACCATGGTATCTAGTACTTTTTTTTACCACCATACTGAAGAATGCTCACATTTTACAGACTCAAGACCTCCAAATCACACCTACATCAATGATGGGCATATTATCTGCACAGAAACACTATGTTACCCAGTGGAACTCCTACAGAGCTTGAAGCAGTTGATCGGAGGGTTCAATGCACCTGAAATTCTGAACCTCACCACTGCCTGGGCAAATAAGCGTATGGCACATGGCTATTTCTCATACACACACAAATACACTGCATTCATCACCTTTACCCTTGATCTGGAAAATAGAGCTTCTACTGTTCAATGTTTACTCAGAAAAAAAAAAGTAATACTTGAGGAGGATTGTTCTGATTTTCATAATATGAAGTCAGAACAATGAGAAGGTTGGACCAAGCTCCCAGTACAATGAATAGTGTTAACATTGGTGCTGCAAATTAACAGACAATGGCAGGCTCAGAAATGTCAGGGTTTATATTTTGAGAATACATCAAGATGAAAAAGTGAAATGTTGTTGCACTTAGAAAAAAAAATTCCTAAAATTTTAACAGCAAACATTCATATTTTATTATACCTAGAAATAAACTAGAAATTACAATATTTTAACTTCTCTTATCAATTGCATATCACAGTGGTAAAAGTCTTTGTATCTAAGAATACTGCTGGCCATTTTTCTTCTGTCATGGCTATAATCACTACGATATTGTATGTAATACTGTATATATTTACCTTTTTTGCAGGCCAACCTTTACAAATCAACACCTATGGTAACAGAAAGTCAGCTGGTATGTATTGCACGGTTGTGATATGCTGTTTTTCAAAATTTGCACAAGTGAAAGTAGTTATTTACTTTCTTAGTTCTTTGAAAGAAACTGCAGTCAATATCCTCCTAGAAAGCTGCAATGCTTCTTCAGAGCTGCATTGCTGTCTTCTGTACTGAATACATACTTGTTTTAAATAACTGTAAATCCTGACTTGTAAACCCGTGGACCAATGGCAAACTAGAGAGTCTTGCTGAATCTTGAGGTGTATGACAATTGTAGAGTCTACTGCTGGTTCTTAGACTCTTAATATTCCACTTCTACAATTTTGTTTATATGCAACAGTGTTCTGACATCTATTTTCTTATTATGTGCTGGTTTAAATCAAAGCTGGTCTAACTACTGAAAAGCAAGGGTAAAATCAAATAAAGAAATAGAGATTCTGGATCAGATATTCATTTTAGCTCTGGTTGCAATTGAATCCTGTTGGAGCCAAACTTTCTGAAGAAGATTCAGAAGAGAGATCATGGAGTGACAGTGACAACTAATGAAATCTTAGGGGAAAAAATGAGATGTGGATGAGAAATTTTCCCCATTTTATTTCAGCTAATGGCATTTTAGCAAATTCCTGAATCATTTTTTTTCTGTTTAGTAATCTTTGACCACTTCTTTCGTGAGTTTTTCCAGTTACTTTTTTAATCTTGTTACACTTTGGTATCTACAATATTCTGTAGCAAGAGAGTTTTTTTATTATGCATTGTGTGAAATAGTACTTTATTTCTTTATTTTAAACTACTCGACCTCAGTTCTTGTGCTGAAACAGAAAATAATTGTTCTTTTTTTTCACTTTCTAAATAAGATCAATGATTTTCTAGGTATTAACTATAATACCCTGTCACCTCTTTTTCATACAGAAAAGTCAAAGTTGCTTAGTCAGTCTTCAAGAAGTACTGTCCCATATTTTTGAGCATCCTTCTTGCCCTTTTCTACATCTTTTTCAGGTTTTTTGGGTTTTTTTTTTTGAGATTGGGAGACTAAAACTATAAACTACTCTTGTCTAGTTCTGAATATAGCACTTCTTGTTTACATGATGTTGTGGTAAGATTCTTTATTGTTATATCTATTCCCTTCTTAACAATTTATCAATTTATTTAGTTTATTTATTTAGTTCTTCTTACTTGTATTGAGCAGCAAGCCAATGTTTGCATAGAACTGTATACAATAAATTCAAGATATATTTCTTGAGTAGTCAGAGCTAGTTTTTGAGCTAACTAGTTCATCACCACATACATAAATTTAGAATGTAGTTTAGTTTTTCCCTGTTAAATGTATCAACATTGAATCCAGTTGTTTCACCTGCCTTTTTATCATTCATTCACTCAGTATCACAAGATCTGCAACTCTTTGCATAGATATTTTATTTTTAGTCCTTTAAATGGTTCAGTTTTATCAGCAATCTTTGTCACCTTACTAGCCCCCCTTTTCTAGCTGATCTACATCCATAATTCAAGCCCAGATTCCAGAGGACGTCTTTGAGGAACTCTACTTGTGACTTCCTTCCACTGTGAAATTTGAACATTTATTCCAACCTTTTTCTTCCTATTTTTTAACTGGTCCATAGGAAATGTTCTCTTTTACTCTATAGCAGTTCCATTTCCTTTGTAGACCCTGCTGAAATACCTTCACCAAAGCCTTTGGAAATCCACGTGCAGCGTGGCTGCACACCCACCAAACTTTATAACCTGTGATGTAACCACCCTGGTCATGCATTTAGGGACTCAGTGAAAAAAAAAAACCCCAAACACTGAGCCTCACATAAGATGGTCTGTTGTTTCTCCCTTGATTTCATCTAATGTGTGTTCCCAGATGCTGAAAACCTGCATCTGTTGTATCGAACAGCTTTCTTGCATTACCAACTCCTTAAAATAACTGTAAAAGACTTACAGGGCATGAGGGCCCTTTCAACAGCCATTCTCCATTATTTGTCCAAATATATACTTGTTCTGTTCTTTTGTATAATTTGTTCCTACTACTTTGCACAGCTTGAAATACTATACACAGTGATTTGTGATTCCTGGTCCCCTTCAGTATCCTGTAGAAAAACCTGCTCCATAGTTGCCACTTCTCGTTCTTCTGGTGCTAATTATGTCTGAAGAAGTAAGTTAAATACCACAATTCGTAGTGTGGCAATTTCACACTGGAATTCCTTTACAACTTTATTTATTCCTTACACTTTATTTGCTCATTTTATTGATTTGTTCTCAACTCTGTCGTATTGACACTGTACTTTAGATTGTACTCCAAATGGTTTCCTTGCCAGTGTGAGAATCTCCCTGTCTTCTTGTGAGGAAAGCTGAAGTGAGGAATTAATTTTCAGCCTTGGTTTCCTCTTCTTCATGCGTCTTTTTTTATGTCTTGATTATATCTACTGGTTCCATAGACTTTTAGCTGTAAGGAAATTTAGCAAGTTTTTTTTCTCGAAGTCTTTTCTTGGCCTAATATATGACATTTTTATATTATGGCCTAGATTTTATTTTTGATTCCTTTCTTTTTTTTTTCTCTAGTCTGTATTTGAATACAGCTTTCTGCCTTCAGAGCCTTTTCCTCCTTATTCCTTTTTTCACTTTGCACTGCTCTTTGAACATTGCAGTATTTATTGATCTCTTAAAATCTTCTTATAAGCTGATGCATAGCTTCTTTGAAATGCTACTGCCTTAGGCAGTATTGTTGTCACTTATAACCATTTTATCCTTTTGGCAGCTGCTTTGATTTTAAAATATTTTTTTTTTCTGTAACTATTTTAATTATTTAACTATATATTTTATTTCACTTTTTTTTTTTAAAAATTGTGATCACTGTAGTGGAATTCAGACTGGACATAAGGAAGAATTTTTTTACAATGAAGGTGGTGGAACACTGGAACAGGTTGCCCAGAGAGGTGGTGGATGCCCCATCCCTGGAAACATTCAAGGCCAGGTTGGATGAGGCTCTGAGCAACCTGGTCTGGTTGGAGAAGTCCCTGCTCCTTGCAGGTGGGTTGGACTAGATGACCTTTAAAGGTCCCTTCCAACCCAAATTGTTCTATGGTTCTATGATTCTATAATTCTTGTGTATGTATTTTTTGTTCAGCTATGTTGTTTCTGAGCACTTTATGTTCTCTATTCATGAATGATTTTTCAGTAGCAACATTTTGACTTAGAAATTCCGTAGGATTTATGATTCAACAATTACTCCCCCTCTTGTGGAGTTTCTGACTATCTATACCAGGGACTGATTGTTTATGGTGACTAGAAATGTTGTAGTTATATCTCTCAACTATGTGACTTATCCAATGGACAAGTGAAGCATGCTACTCTGACTCTCATCAACGTATTTTCTACTATTTTAAAAGATGACTATGAATGATTCATGGTAACAAAGTGCAAAGCCATACCCAGCACACCAACACTACACACAGCCATTATAATGAACTATAACTTTTTTTCTTTATATATTAAGCAAATCATACAAAATTCATGTGGGACCAGTCTTACATACCTTGGTACCATTTTCCTAGGCTTTTTTTTTGGTTTAGGCATTTTAATGCTGCAACAGAAATTCACGGTTTTTGAGTGTGCAATGGAAGGATTTATCAAAATGTTTTTATATACCAAAATAGTAGGAGAGGAGTCATATATCCTTAAAGCAAATACAGAATGGTATTTCTGTATTTTGTCAGTAGGTTTAAATGGTAGTATCAGAAGGAACACAGTGCAGTTTCTTGCTTGAAAAAGCTTGTGGACAGGAGTCGTAGGGACTCAAGGCTGGACAGAAGATGAGTTCAAACATTTAAAGGAAGAAAAACATTTGATAAAAACAGATAACAATCCTCATGGTCCAGTCTAGGAGTTAAAGCTGGAGTATTTCAGTTAATATCTAGACATATTTCTGTGGCTTATTTTGTTCTTGGGTATTTTAGAAGTGACTTGGCAACTTGAAGTATTTTTTCTCTAATTAGTTACTTCTGAAGCACATGTGTTTCTGAAATTCCTGTATTTTCTGCATTTAAAGCTGTTGAGCCCAAAGCTGTGTGAAATGTGTTAAACCATGTTTGAGAATATAACACCTCAAGAATGATGGTGTGATTGCTTTAAAGTAAAATAGTACTAAATTCAACATCTTTTAAGACCCACTTTAGGTCAGAATGGCATGAAATACAGCATAGTTGTTAGGTCCAGCATAAAATCAGGGGTCATGGGTGCATCTGTCCACCTAAAATGATTTAATGGCCTTTGAGCACTGATGAATGACTTTTGGAAGGCAGTCCTTGGCATGGGTCTATATCCATACTTTCTCAAGCACTAAATTGCAGGCACTACTGGAGTGAAATGTGTCAGTTATACTGAGGAATGGTCCATAGAGCCATCACACAACAAAGTAGGAAATGAAAGATATTCATGATGACAAAGGAAAATGTGAGTGAAGGGAATTTAAATGTGCTAAAGGAGTTTCCTAAAGAAATAGAAGGAAGCAGGGAGGGAAGCAGAGAGCAGCATCAGTGCTTAAGAGCTTGCCCTTATCCCCTTCCCTGCCACTAGCTTGGGCAAAACTTCTCCCTTTTCTGGTCCTAAACTCGCAGACTTGCTCCTCTGCTGGTCCCAGAACAGCAGCAGAGGTGAGTGCCTTCTTTCCACTCCTCTCACCCTTTTCTCCAGCTGTTGAGGAAACGACTCCTACCTGTACTTTGAGTAGAATGGAAAAGGACTGAATCTCTTTATTTTAGTTTTGGCTTAGTATAGCACAGAGTCAATGGAAATAATAATACAGTACAGTATCAGACATCTTGTTGAAAATTCAGCTGTTTCTTGAAATGCAAATATTTCAGTGTGAACAAAAATAAAGACAATTTGAATATAAAACAGGTGACTTTCCTTGTTGTCTGGTGCAAGACCTGCTGCTGCTTCAGTGTGGAGGTGAAGAAAATAATTATCCTTCCTTCCTAGGCTTTTCAGTGATGTGAATGATTTACTATTTAGCTGGAGGAAGAGGAAACCCTTTTAACCACAGTTATATGCCTTCACACCTTCAAATGTGCTAAAGAGGAACGTCATTGTAGACTGATACCTGGAATGTTGTATTGCGTTTTTGAAAGTGTAATGCCTCTACAAGGGAAAGTAAAAATAAACTAATATGTTCAATAACGTATTTCCATTTGTGAAGGCTTTGTGGCAGAAAAGAAATAGCAGGGAAATATTTTAAGGTATTTCACAGTTCAACTACACAAAATGTCTATGTTTGTATTGTTATGGCTAAAAGCATCATTTTGCTGACAGTGGAAACTGCAATGTACCTTCACAAGGCAGCTAGTTCCTCACTGTCTGAAAGCAGGTGCTCTCAACAGTTCAGAGGCTCCTCAGATGACTCTGGCTTCTCAGTGCTGATGGAAGATGACTGCATCAGCTGGGGCATGCTGCATTGCATAGTTGCCTCATCTGCCTCAGAATCCCTTTCCCGAAAACTAATGAGTTTGTTGGAAAGGACTGGGAATGATTCCTCTCTATGAGGGAATTCTTTCTTATCCCATTTGAAGCAGAAGGCTTCAAAGACTGCAAGAGACTATTTGTACAGAAAAATTGGATATAAAGGCTGTGCAGGCAAACTGATAGACTTGGTGCTTGCTATTTGTCAAGTGAGGTCTGATGGATTCAGAGCAGAAAGGAAAGAAAGAGGCCAGCTAACTCTTTTATCCCAAGGCTAGCTCTCCTGTTTTGTTATATACTTTTGTCTGATCATGCCATTTTTTTTGTTAATCATTCATCTGGCTGTCTCAGAGGCAGGCTGCTTCAAAATGTACTAAGGAGTCAACTCCTTGTTAAACATTAACAGCAACTTCCTTCTTTACAGAAAAACTCTTCAGGTATCCTGGATGACTTAATGTCTGTGTAGTGACACCGAGCACTGCAAAGAGTCACTGCGGTCATTGCTAGCTATCAACGAAGGACCTTGCCCTACACACTTTGGGGATCTCTGAATACTCTGGATAAGGGGAAGTGACAGTGGCTGGGATAGGAGAAACATGTGAATCAAAGGATGACATTCCTATCTACTGACAGGAACGAGGTTGCACCTGGGATCTTACTCACCAGTTTCGGCAAGATTTCAGGGACAAACAAATAACAGAGGAAAAAATTAGAGGTGAACATGCCCATACACCTGCTGATGAGAAGTCCAGTCTTCTGACTTCTGAGGCAAATATCACGTAAGGCTCATTTTCATACAGCCAAAATATCTTCTGTCCTTGAAGAAGGGTGGCCAAGACCATACTGCCTAGCGCGAGGTGCCCCTGTGTCCTGGTTTTGGAGTGACGGAGTTAATGGTGATGGAGTTAATTTTCCTCTCAGTAGCCACTGTGTTTTGGATTTCAGATGTGACGCATGTTGGTAAAACACCCTGATGATACAAGTTGTTGTTAATGAGACGAAGGACACTGTGCTGCTTTTTAAGTCTTGCTAATGTGCAGATGCAGGAAGCTGGGTGAAAAACAGACAGAATAATTGACCCAAACTGGCCAAAGAGAGTATTCCATGCCATAAACATCATGCTCAGTATATAAGTTGGGGTTGCCCATGGGGCGAGGGGCATCTTCTTCCACTTCTTTCTCGCTTGGTGGCATCACTCTTTCTACCTTGCTGGCTCCCTCTTGCTCCTTTGCTTGCTGCTCAGTTTTGTTTCTATGATCACTGCTTGGGACGGGCTCTATCAGTCATTGGGACACTGGGTCGTGAGAAATCATACATGGTTCATTTTGTATATATTAATATCCTTATATGCTGTTATTATTGTAGTTTTCCATTACTATCCTAGTAAACTGTCTTCATCTCAACCCCCAAGTTTTCCTCTCTTCCCAATTTCTCTCCCTGACTTCGCTGGAGACAGGGAGGGTGATCGAGAAACTGTGTGGTGACTCGGGCTGAACTGCAACTATCCTCCCATTTCTAACTGTGCGCTTGCTGAGCTGGGCCAAAGCCATGCCAAGGAGCAGCCTGGCACCAGATCAGTACAACTGATTATGGGTCAGCTCTGGTGCTTGTGTCTTGGGCCTGTGTAATTTGCTAATAAGGCTGTAGCCATATGATGGCAGCCCATTGCTACCATAACAGCCTTTACCATTTTCAGTGCTGTTGTAGGAAGACCAACACTTTCCTTGGTAAAAATAAGTCTTAGCTTGTTTCTCAGCAGTGTCAGTTGTGCCACCCACTATCAAAGAAAGAGTTCAAGTTTTTAGTTTTGAATCAAAGATTTTATATATCTTGTTGGGAAGCTAATAAAGTGTTTCAAATTCTAGTTGCTGGCTGATAGCTGCCACTCTGCTAGCAGAGTCAGACATAAACATATGACTCAGACAGCACTTGAGTGCACGATGTTGTTTAGAAAGTGCTTCCTTAAAAGCATTTCTACAGTGTGCTTTGGGAAGAGGTTTCCTACCTAAGGAGAGTAGCTTACCCTTGATGATTTCAGGTACCTCAATGGGCTTTTAATTGCATGGTTACATGGTGTGGAGGAGTGCTAGAAGGCCACAGGTCCTTTGTCTGTGTAATGATGACTTGATAACAACTGTAGCTCGCTTTTTATTTTTTTTTATTTACCTTTCTCTTGAAAGCCTGAAGTCTTTCATTTTTACAAACTCTTCTCAGAAATCTTGGAGGGGAAAATAAGTGTTTTATGGTGAATCCTACAAAGAAATAGTCATAGAAAAACTAAGGACTCTAAATTCATTAAGTGAGCACCACATCTCTTTCACTAAGTTGACCTTCTTAATGAAAAAGTTTTTAATGCAACTTGGCAGTTATTACTCTATTAAAAAAAATAGTATCACCTATGGCTGATTTTTCACTTTCGGTTGAGTATGTTTCTTCTTATTTGATGAGGCAGATGAAAGGACCCCAACCTATATAAAGGAGGGAGGGGGTGAAACACAGTGCTAAGGGAGGATATTTTGCTGCCTGGGTCTTGTTCTTCCCAGGCATATAGTGCTCCTCTCCACCTCTGCCACCATCACCTCTGTCCCTGGGCACTGCTCTGTCCTTTCCCAGGACAGAGGCAGAAGCACAAGACATGAGGACATCTCCTGCCTCCTGCACCCTCTCTTCTGATGGGCACCCCTCTTGCCCTGTCCTTGCTGGATGCCTGCAGATCTTATTTTAAGGTGATCCATAATTCATTTTACATGATACATCCAGCAATCTCGGCTGCACCATTTTAAGCTCACTTTCATAGAATCATAGAATCTTAAGGGTGGAAGAGACCCGCAAGATCATCAAGTCCAACCGTTAACCTAACACCACCATGCCTACTAAACCATGTCCTGAAGTGCCACTTCTACACGTTCTTTGAACACCACCAGGGATGGTCACTCCACCACTTCCCTGGACAGCCTGTTCCAGTGCCTGACCACTCTTTCAGTAAAGAAGTGTTTCCTAATATCCAACCCAAACCTCCCCTGCCACAACTTGAGGCCATTTCCTCTTGTCCTATCACTAGTTATTTGGGAGAAAAGACCAACGCCCACTTCCCTACAACCTCCTTTCAGGTAGTTGTAGAGAGCAATGAGGTCTCCCCTCAGCCTCCTCTTCTCCAGGCTAAACAATCCCAGTTCCCTCAGTTGCTCCTCATAAGACTTGTGTTCTAGAACCCTCACCAGCTTTGTTGCCCTTCATAATAAGCTTCTCTTTTTTCCATACAGACTGCTTAAGTGTATTGCTCTTGTAAACAGGGAGCATGGTGCTCTTAAATGCACATAGTTTAAATCTTATAAATAAGTCTAATAGTGAATCAAGTTTCTTCTCTGCATTTTTACACCCTGCTGGGTACTGAGGATGAGGAGCTGTGACAGCACCTATTTCTCAGTCCCAGCTGAGTAAGCTGTCCCTCTGTGCTGCAACCACAGTAAGAACTCAGCAGCAGTGCTGTTATCATCTATACTGGTTGTGACAAAGACCACACATTTTCTGTCGTGAGCCGTAACAGGGAAGAATATAATTGAGTTATTTAAAAGTTCAAGTTTCATTACAGACCCCTCTAGGACTTCAGTACTTGCTAAACTCTAGTGAGTTTAGTACTTTTTTCTTCATTTTCTTTGCTTACTGAAAAGTTGTCTGTTTTAAAATTATCCCCTAGACTCCATTTAGAGTTTATGCCACAATCTATCATGTCAGACTTTACTGTAAGAATTATGAAAATCACAGATGTACTAAATTGACAATTTAATAGTCAATTTTTTGGTTGACTGGTATCTAACCAAGAATTTTTTTCTTGATTAAATAATCCCATCTGTCTGAAATGAGAGGTATCACAAATCTACGCTGACTAAATTATGTAAAACTGTACTTTTCCAAGTGAACTCTTAAAGATACTGTCAAAATCCATCATGCAATCACTGGTATTATTTACCAGAAAAATTTCCCCTAATATGTCACCGCCTGGGTGTAAGTTAACAGCATCACGTGTTGCCCCTCCTTGTTCCTCAGTTACTGTTTTGAGGAGCCCAGAAAGGAATTTGCAGCATGAAAGCAGACGTGTGGCTGTGCATAAAGTGATGAACTTATCAAGATGCAGCTAGCAAAAACAGCCAGCAAACCCAACAAACCATAGTCTGACAGCCCAGCATCTATTTTTGTGTCGGTAACAAAGAGATGTCAATGATGAGGTCCTGTGCATAAAAACAGCTCTTGCCATTTTTGTCCACAATCTGTATAAAAAGTAGGCCAGGCAGCATGCATCTGAATAATTTTGGTGGTGAAATATGTTATTAATAGTTTTTTAAAAAAAACTAGTCAGTACAGTCCCACTGGAATTGACATGCCTAACAAATATTCTGTAAATTTATTTTTCTTCCATCTCTTTTCTCCTGGGTGTGCTATGGGTAAAGACAAAACCTGGTGTCATTCGTCCCGTGCTGGTGAAAGGAAAGAGTGCACAGCAAAAGGAGGAGCCCTATCAACCCAATCCTTTTAAAAAGTACCTTGAAGAAATCAGTAATCAAGATATTGAGCAGGTGAGTAACACTCACTCTGAAGGATTTTGTAGCCTCCGCTAGTTTCTTTAAAGGTCATGGTTCTTAGATCTTTACTTTGTCCTTGTCTCTCTTTTCTTTTGCAAAGTTAGATGATTCCGTGAGGGGCATGTGACTCCCGGAGGGGAATCTCCAGGGTGGAAATGAGCAGCTGGGCTTCCTACAGGGATATATTTTTTTTTGTGATATAAAAACCTCTATGTTGAGGAAAAGACTTTTTATGATGTCTGTAGGAAACATTGTACAAAAGAAAGTGGAAATCCTGTGCTCCCCTGTCAAACACGTGTCTGGATCAGATCTACTAGAAAGCACTTCCTCCATTTGAGGTCCAGACCTGAATCCTCTCTAAAAAGAAATGAGGACAGCAAGGTCACTTTTCCCTCTCCAGGGGAGACTGCGGAGGACTTCAGTGAGTTTCCCTGTCACTCCCTAGTGCGTAGCTCCCCCAGGTCTCTATTCATGTCCATCCACAGCTTGAGGGGACAGCTCTTCTACCACATGAGGGGTGTTAACAGGCAGCCTATGGGGCAACAAAAGTGCTGTCTTCTCCCACAGAACTCCGCAAGAAGCCATACGATCATTTTGCAAAAACACATCTTGAACTCTGCTGACCTGTGAGAGGCATTATCTCCAAGAATCCCCACATAAACAGTTCTGTCAGCCTTTTCTCGTGCATTTGCGTTTGTGTGCGTTATTCTGAATTAAACCTTAACTGCAATACGTAATCTGAACGTCCCTGCAGGAGCTTCTTATTAACCAATCCAGTATGTTCAGAATCTTCCATCTGGAGGGCAGTAAAATGAAGCCAATAGTCCTCTTGTCAAATGTTATGGGAATAAAATACCTTGCTAATTGAATTTCTCTTACTTCTGTGCCACTCTAGTCACATTAGAGAGAGACTTTAGCAATGGCAATCCTCTCTTCTTCCTTTTATAACTGAATTTTTAAAAAGATTTTTTGTTTTAGTTCTTTCCATTCCTGTCCATAGCTCTGACTTGCTATAGAATAATCTTGACATTTCTCAAGAGTACATTACAAACATAGGAATATCCATTTGTAGTACTAGCGGGTTCCAGCAACACATACGGGTGGCATCAGAAGTTTTCTCATTCTATAGGTTTCTATAGAATGTAGAGTTTCTGTAAAATATAAGAAGAAATGTGAATAAAAATGATCATTTACAATTTGACTCTGAACTTTTGAGGTCGACAGTGAATATTTGACTTTAGAGACTACAGGTGAGTTCATAGTGAGTTTTTCATGCTGTAACTTACTGAAACCCTTCTGATGCCAAGGCACTGTGCTTCCATTTGCCTGAGGTAAAAGAGGAGAGCTGACCTGGAGCTGCTACTAGAAAACTTCTAGTCTGGGTCACCTGAGCAGGGCCCAGCTGCAAAAGCAGGAGCAGGTCATACCTCCCTGTCATCAGGGATGGGCACTCATTCTGCTGGCTATAGTTTTCCTGATGAAGGAATGGTGCAATCACCAAACTGTGTATTTTCAGGCAAATACAAATCTGGGGTTGTTGTCAGAATCTGAAGCTTTCTGACAGTTAAAGCTAACTGTGAAAACCAATCAACTTATGCCTTATAAATTACTTAGGGTATATATTACTGTAGTCCACGAATAAATATGGTTGTTATAACATAAGTAAAAATTATTTTGTATAAAAGCCATCTATTAAAATGAACTAAACAAATAGTGCACTGATTTTGACAGATGGAAAAGTTAATTTCACAATGAATATGTTCAATCTTGCTTCCTTTATTTAAGAGAACAATGTAATATGCTTTAAATTACTGACAGATTGGTATTTTTATCTTAACCTAAGAAATACCACAGGTTGCTGTAAAATTATAGAATTATAGAATCATTAGGGTTGGAAGGGACCTTTAAAGGTCATCTAGTCCAACCCCCCTGCAAGAAGCAGGGACATCCCTGACTAGATCAGGTTGCTCAGAGCCTCATCCAACCTGGCCTTGAATATTTCCAGGAAAGGGGCATCCACCACCTCCCTGGGCAACCTGTTCCAGTTTTCCACCACCCTCATTGTAAAAAAAAAAAAAATCCTAGTATTTAATCTAAATCTACCTCCCTCTATTTTGAAACCATTACCCCTCGTCCTGTCACAACAAGCCCTACTGAAGAGCTTCTCCTTATCCCTCCTATAGGCCCCCTTTAGGTATTGGAAAGTCTCCCTGGAGCCTCCTCTTCTCCAGGCTGAACAGCCCCAACTCTCTCAGCCTGTGCTTGTAGGAGAGTTAAAAATACAAATACTTGTTATTTTGGAAGATCTCTATTAAGACATCTTTGCTCTGAAAAAGGAAGTGCTTAGACCCGTATTCAGATGGGTTCACTGACTTAACAGAAACTGGTTTTGTTTGTGTGAGAAATGGCGATATAATTCTAGTGGTGGTCTAATACAACAACTAATAGTAAGATAATAGCCAGATCTGGGAAAAACACTGAAGTGCTGAACATGACATCATATGCTTATCGTTTCAGCTCTTGCCTCTCAGAGTAGGTTGATGAAGCTGAGATAAGTCCTGTGTGAGTGGAGGAGACTTGGGTGCCCACATGAGGATATTGACAACCTTACAGCATCTTCAAAACTCTCCTGAGGGGTTTTAGTGCCTGTAAGAGGGCTGCAGCACTGCCTGTGAAACTGGGCTCGGTGCCCAGACAACAGCTTGAAAATTGCCGCAGTTGTCTCTAACCGCAGGGTTGTTAGACTATAAGGACACTTGTTCTCCCTCTTCATCTGCTCTTAGTAGTTAGCATTTTTGTCTGTGCAGCAGCTGACTTCTGAAGAGTAGGAGGTGTTCCCATCAATATTACCCCAAAATCAAGTAAACTGACTTCTTTCACAGGATACAAGAGGTATGGATTAAAACTAGGAGACTAGCAGCAAGGCTCTCTGCTTTCTGCGGAGGAGCCAGTGCTAGTTCACTTGTCCTGAAGTAAGAACTTAGCAGGCATCTACTGTGGCTGAGGGCAAAACTGCTCATACTGTTACTGATTTTCCCTAATTTTCTTTGGAGATTTTCCCAGTCCTGCTGGAAGGTTCAGCATTTCTGTTCTCTCTCTCTCTCCACATTTTCTTTTCCTTTCCTTCTAATACCGTTGCCAACAACACACTCCCTAGGTGATGTTGCTACCCCTCCTTTACACAGCCCATCTTCAAAGGACAGACCCTTTCAGGCTGCATCTTCGAGGATGGTACAGAGTAGATAAGGTTCTAGATGGTATCAGCTTTATTAACTTATGGGTTTTTTTTTATTTTTCTTAGATGTCCGATGTACCTCTCCTCCTCCCAGTGGGACACTGAGCACTGGTGATTGTGTGGGTGACATTCAATTTGAGACATAATGATGCAGCCAGCTGTAACTGCTGCCCTTCAGCTACACATCCCTGTGTTGAACATACTTTTTTTTTTTTTCATAACAGAGAGTAGATTGTTTGTTTTTCACTTCATTAAGGAACTTCTCCGTGTGGAAAAGGCCATTTTGCTTGTAAAAATACAGTAATTTGTGCTTTAACCGGCAGCTGCTCTCATGCAGGTAATCCAAAGTAATGGATGGAGACAAAAAGATATTTCTAAATTAGTAAACATCATCTAGAAAGGATGTAACTCAGCTCACAGGTAGTTCTTTTCATCTGTGTTTTAGGTATGCTGTATATAGTCTAACACTTGTGTACCAATACAATTTACAAACCAGGGGAAAATACCATTTTATTTTGACTTTTTATCATATTGGCTTATGCTAATATGAATTTGTAATAACATATAGAACTTGTAGCACTGGCTATTCAGTGGATATCCCTCCATCAAACACTTGTTACAGACAGAGTGTAGTACTTCTGAGGTTCCAATCTGACAGTATTAAGCTTCTCACATTTTAGATGCCCTTACTGGAGATGATAATTTCCTCATCATGAGAAATAATTTTTTTTTCCTCTTGCTTAGTACATTTCAGTAATGTTTCAGGAATTTTGCAAGTGTGGTCCTATTTGTTTAAAAGAGTACCATAAAATATACTGGAAGTATGTATCACTTGTAAGCACTGCTGATGTGACACTTCACAAAAGTTTTCATTTGAAACTAGAGAAACACAATCTTTCTTGGGGCAAAAATAGGGCATTTTTTTTTACACAGTAGTTTGAAAACGACTCATAACATATGTTAGACAATTCATGGAATTGCAAATATTTATTAACAGGAATGTACATAGACTCTCATTAAAAAAAAAGAAGCCGCCTTGAGCAATGGAAGAGCAAGATAAAGATGACATGAGTTATACTTGGCACGAAGCTGTGAGGCCAGTTTGCCAAGGTTTATCATTAATGGCAGTAGAGCTGGTGCCTCTGAGGAGGAGTGACAGTAGGCAAGGTCGATGTGAAGCGGCTGCTGCCTGGCCCCCTTCCAGCCGCTCTCACCGCTGCCGGGCTCTGATCTGCTCGTTCGGTCATGCTCGCCCATTTGGCGGGTGAGATGTAAGCTTCTGCTGGAACTAATCACAGCTCTTGTCACAAATT
The DNA here is from genome assembly GCA_009806455.1 of Tetrax tetrax. Taxonomy (NCBI): domain Eukaryota; kingdom Metazoa; phylum Chordata; class Aves; order Otidiformes; family Otididae; genus Tetrax; species Tetrax tetrax. The sequence continues at coordinate 147,478 of WHYT01016053.1, forward strand.
TTCTGGGTCTTGAGCTCACAGGCACAGCATGCAGGGGAGTTTCTGATCGAGACTCAGCCAGCCAAACTGGTGAGAATTCAAGATGTCAATGGCCTTGACAAAACCTAAGCGCAAGATTTGTGCCAAAAGCTGGGAATGCCTCCTTGAATCTATCCCAAATCTTTAAAAAATATATTATTTTAAAGGATATTAACTTTCAGGTGCAAAACCCACATGAATATATATATATATATATTTTTACACCAGAAATGCTCTTAACTGCTGACAACTTGCAGTAGTAAAATCTACTTCCTCTGTGGGCACCTTCAGCGGATTAACTATTAAGTGTCTGAAAAGGCTTATTAGAGTCTTGTTAAAAATCTGAAGTGCTCCTGCTAGTACCTAGATAAGGCAGAATTTCTTCTGTACCTCTCAGAAACTGTTTTCATATTGCTTTTACTTCCAATCCACCCTCAAAATGTCCCAAAATGTGGCCATTTTATCCTAGCACAAGACACTGCTGAGCTTTCCTGAGCGTCAATTGAACTGCAGGAAGCAGACGCACTGGACCCCAATTGAAGTGTAGCAGATTTAATAGGACATCTACAGCAAGTTTTTGTGCGTGTACTTTCGTATCAATGAAAGTACTTAGTGTAGAGCAATTGTATTTGCATGAAGGTATGGTATCTTTCCTAGTTAATCATCAAGCCCTATGAAATGTAGAAAAGGTGCAAGACAAGCACTTTGCTTTCAGTCCAAAGCTTGTTTCTCGCATCTATTAATCTGCTTCTGTTTACTTCTCTTTTTCTCACAGGAGACTGCTCTCATACACCCTCTGTATCCAACTAAACCGACCCCTCCAAATAAGTCCCCTTTGCATCCTCTGTCCGTGTCCCTTGCTGACTGTCTAAACCCTGGACCTTTCAGCCACTTGCCTTCCATCGTGTGTGACATTCATGAGAATCCTTATAGCCCTTACAGTCACAACATTTTGTACAATAAGGTGAGCATCAAGTGTGGTGTGATTGAAGAGCTTTGTCAAGCTTTTATCCTCTTAAGTCTAGGCAGAATTCAGCTAGGTCATTCAGATTCAGTGCTTGTGGATGCTTTGGGAAATGCACCTCAGATGAACCTGTGTCTCCAGCATCCCTGGAAATTGTACTCTTTTCCTGTCCTCGTCTTAGCTTGTGTTGGGGCTTGCTTCCTCCAGATCAGCTAGGACAGGGCTCCCATCACTCTTTATTCAAGCTATTTGTTCTCTAAAGGAGGAATAATCTGTTTCATCCCTCACACTCAAATTACTTTTAAGATGTACCCATACTAAAATAATGGGATCTTTATTTTTTCTTGGGTACTGAAGGAAGGGAGGCTAACCTGAGAGAAATACGGGCTTTATCTGTCATCCTGACAAGCAGTTGTCTCTTGCCAATGCAAAGGGAATCACAATGGCATCTATGTCTTTGAAACAGCAGTGAAGAAGTTCGACAAAATCTCTGTGGTCCAGGGTGCATTGGTGACAGGGCTGGCTAATGAGCTTTGTCAGGCAAAACCTGGGCCCTGTGTCTTAACCAAAGTCTTTTCAAAAAGCAGCTATCATGAGGTCTTTACAGTACCTCAAGAGAGCCCTGGTTTGGTATTAAAAAAGCATCACTTTTGGAAGACCATAGAAGATGCTGTTTGGACCCCTCAGATGCATCCCTCCCACATCCTCTTTTTCTAACACAGAATCTGTCTGCAAATGATCACACCTTGATGCCAGGAGAGATAATCCCACCCCAAGATGTATAGTGTACTTGCATTTGAGATGCAAGGGGTTAAAAAACAGGCATTAGGTACTGTTTCCTTAGGCTGTGTCATGGTTTCCTTATCAGGTGAAACACCAGGGTGAAATCCACTTTAGTAGGTTCAGGTCCACTGGGAACCAAGACTTATGGAGAAATGTAGCACCTCTGCAGAGTACGTGTCAGTCAACTGTCAGACTCTGAAGAAATGCCTGGAAATACCTTTCTCTCCCCATTGATTAGAAACATAAGTTAGGTTAATAGGCAATGCCAGTAGTGTCTGTAGTTGGCTCCTCTGTCCCCTGAGATTTTCAGGATTTACCATTTTATCAATTTATTGGGATGGACACAAAATAAAACTAAAACCAGCCTTCCATTCTGTTTTTGAGGCATCCTGGGGAAAAAAAAAAAAAGCACCTTTTCACGTCTGCAAGGCTGGGTTTTATTCTCTGTTTCAGTGTTTACCAAACTGGGCTGACATGTTTATTTAGGCAGCAGTGGTTTTATGATCAAGTATTTTTTGACAAGTTTCCTGGTTCATTGCAGGGCATTCACATGAACAAACAAATGATTCATATGACCACTGAAGCCAGTTTTTATAATGAAAAAGGATATTTGCTGTTGCTAGTGAAAACGCTGCTAGAATCTCAGAAATTTCTATAGAAAGGCAAATAAGGCAGAGAAAACTTGTCTGAAGAAAATTAGGTAGTTTAATTTTTTGATATATCATGTTAGTCCTTTTCTCAAACAGTAGTATTCTTACAGAATAATTGCTGAAATAAGTTAATTTCACTGCTGCCTCTGATTTCCCACAGCACTGTGCACCCAAAACTCTTTTCTTGAATGCAGAAGTCATAGGACACACCGGCTTGTGTATTTACATTCCACCCATATGGTGATGATTCCAGGACCTCTTAATCCACAATTTTTATCTTAAGGAGCTTTTGTCATTCCAGGCAACCTTTGTGACCTTTGCAAACTGATAAATGCAGCCACACCTCTTTGATGTTAACAGATTCTTCTCTATATTACATAAATTTTCTCTCATACTTGGGTCATTTTTTACTACTGCCTGCTGTTAGCAAAGGTATTTTGCATGATATTCCTGTAAGTTTCATACATCTGTAAATGGCTTTTATTTTATTTTTATGTTTTATATATATTTTGTATATTTTATATATTATTATTTTCACGTTGAACTCAGACTATTTCAGTCTGCAACTTTCCAGAGTTGAGCATCATCATCCACAGTCCAGAAGTCACTGAAGACTGCCATATTCTACCAAAGAAAAGCTCAGAGGATAATTTAATTTTACTTCAAATACTTGAGTAGCATCATTTTGAATTGTTATGTTGTCAGGGAGCTAGTCGGGAAGGCTATGTTTTAGATCAGGCCCTAGTGCTTACTGCTGTGACAATTTAAGCAAAAAAGTTGACATATTTGGCCTTCCGATTTACTTCTCACTCCCCTCCCTCTTGTGTAAGTGAAATAGACTCCTGACTTTGGTCAAGAACACGTGCAATGATAATGCTTGCATTTCTCTCTTCCATCCCATCAAATTCAGTGAAAAGTTGTGGAAATCTATGACATTAACCATGATTAGTAGAAAAAAAAATCAGTAATTAGGTGTTCTGAAACAGGATTGGTGAAAATGTAAAAGATTTTTGAGATGAATATAACTTTTGAGAATTCTTTGGAGAATTTTTGGTATAACTCAATTTGCCATTGATTGTTTCCTTGTGACTAAAATAATTTTAATTATTTAATTGTTTTCAGTAATTTTAAAATCTCAGACAATGAAAATAAGGTTAATTTGTAGAAAATCAGACAACTCAATAGTCAGAGGTAGGTAAGATTTTAAAGAATTTCTGGGATTGCTAGTAAATACCTTTAATAAAATGCATTGCATTTCTAAACTGTATTTCTAAACACCCTCTAAGTAAATGTGGCCCAATATTTTGGGAAATAGAATTATCATATGTCAATACTAGGCTAGTTTAATACAAATAGAGGTTTATTTGTGCAAGAAGTTTTGTTTCACCACTTAACAATTTTTTAAATGTTTCTTTTTTTGGTCTATAATATTAAAAATATATTTGATGACCAAAGGAAAATTAATTTCAGTTTTATTCATATGGTCAATATTTAACATTTGAGTCAATATATGTTCATAAAAACCCTGACAATATTTGCATATTATTTCTTGTGATAACACTGTCTTCTGCACAATCCAACTACAGTCTCAGCTATTCCTATTTTTAAAATTAAGTTATTTAAATTATTGTCATAAATAATTAATGTAACAGAAAACATAGTACACTAGACACAGTATCAGGTGTTGAAACTTCAAACTGTTAGATCTATTCTGTAAATAACATCCTGTTATCATGGGAATTTCCTTCCATTCTCTACTAAACCTGGACTGTCATCTCTCCAGCAATCCAGTAAATACATGTTCAGTGTCCACAATGTCAATCTATACCTATGTTACATTTCTAACTATATCATAGAATCATAGAGTCATAGAATGGTTAGGGTTGGAAGGGACCCTCAAGGGTCATCTAGTCCAACCCACCTGCAATAAGCAGGGACATCTCCAATCAGATCAGGTTGCTCAGAGCCTCATCCAACCTGGCCTTGAACGTTTCCAGGGATGGGGCATCCACCACCTCTCTGGGCAACCTGTCCCAGTGTTTCACCACTCTCATTGTAAAAAATGTCTTCCTAAACCTAGCCTCTTTTAGTTTAAAAACATTACTCTATATGTTGTATTTTTCTTCATCTTCCACTAGAGGGCAAAACCTGCTGCCATAAATTCTTGCAATCGTTTAAAATATGTTGTAAATACACTATTGAGAGTGGACAGGATGCAGCAGTGAATGGATTTGCTACTCTTCACTTGCACTTTCATTTAAAAATTACCTTACACATTCATTCCCTCAGAAATGGGAAATGGAATATGGTAAAAACCAGAATGATTACCTTTCCATGTCTTGTATTAGGGAGGCTAGATATGATGAGCTCCTAAAACCAGAATAATTCCATTTCTTGGCTCAGGGTGTAAGAAAATAGCAGCTGTTTTCATCTGAAATGCTTTCTTGAACGGAGACTGCAGTGTTGTTTAGGCAGCTTGGACCTGGTGCCAGCTTTGTTTTGTTTGAAGCTCCACCAAGTACCTGAATCTTCATAGCTGGTGAGATTACACAGATGAAGCTGAAAGATAGACCTGTCAAGTTTTGTAGATTATAACTGCTCAGAGTGATGAAATCCATAAGCTGTGCCCCAAATAATTTCAGTGGGGTTTTAGCTTTGATAGGATGAGGCAGCAGGAACCAAGGTGTTGTGTCTGTCCTTCATCTCTACACAGGCTGCTTCTGAAATAAAAATATTGCCCATTCAAGTGAGCTGATTCTGTTCTCATTGGCCTTGTCATCTCCCTTTCCTCTCCTTTCCCACTTCTCTGCTCAGGCACCAGCCACTGTTGCTCTTATTTACACTCCTTGGTGTTAAATAATTATACGAGTTGAGCTTTTTATTATTTAAAAAACGTTCATTTTCCTTTTGATTGGAATAAAATTGCTCAGGAAGGTGGTCTTGAGTGCAACTATTGCAATGATAGAGTACCTGAACGTTTAGCTCTGTGGTTAACTCCAAAGAGTGCTTCTATGGGAAGCCCCCCAGCCTTTAATGGAGGACTGTGTAGAGTGGAAGAGCACAACTCTGTACCTGGAGTACTGTGTCCAGTTCCAGCCCCTGCAATTCAAAAAAGCTGTGGACACACTGGAGAGGGTCCAAAGGAGAGCCATGAGATGATCAGAGGGCAGGAGAACCTGCCCTATGAAAAAAAGACTGAAGGAGTTTGGTCTTTTCTCCTTGAATAAGAGAAGACTCAGGGGGAACCTCATTACAATTTTCCCGTGTCTACAAAGCAGACGGAGGCTCTCTTTTTATAGGGAGCCCCATGGAGAAGACAAGGGACAATGAGTAGAGTTTGCACTGGGAGAGATTTCATCTTGTTATATGAAATAATTTTTTTTACAGTGAGGAAAATCGATCACTGAAGCAATCTCTCCAGGGATGTAGTGGAATCCCTATCACTGGATGTTTTCAAGGTGTGTTTGAACAGGGTGCTAGATAACCTCATCTAGGCTCCCTTTCCCACAAAAGGTTAGACCCTTGCAACCTGGACTATTCCACGATTCTATGATTCATATGGAGGCACAATCGATGTAAATACCCATCAGGGCAGAGATAATTAGATTTTGTGAAGCTAGTCATCATTTTGAAGAAGAAAGGAATGACCTGATCAGTTAAAGAGGTCGGGGATGAGGGGATGTATCTCCCACAGCTGGAGACCGCCTCTCAGTCTCTATTGACTTTAAGACTGCCTTTTCTTTCTGTCAGCAAGGGCTGGGCACACGATTCAAGTACATCCCTGTGAAAATTTCCCTGTCAGTTAAGTATTTAGCAGCACAACTTTAAAAATGGATTTGAGAGAACTGGCATTTTGCAAGAGGTATGAGAAATGTTAAAAAATTACCATTTCTGTATCCGATCAGACGTTATTTATAAGAGTAAAGGTCCCAGCTTGCAGAGAATAAGTTTTTTTTTCTTGTTCAACTTTGGCTCAAGCCAATTTATTTTTTTTTTCCTGGACCTAAATGGAGTTTTCTTGAAATCACTAAATGTTGTGCTGGAAGTGTTAGCCTTCCATAATCACTTGCAGGTCTGCAGGCTCACAGGTAAGCAGAATATTTAAAGGGAATCTTTATTATTTTTTAAATGAAATCAGTGGTGTTTACCTCACCATCCAATCTCCTACTCATTGGAGTTTGTATTTGATTAATAGTAGCATAGTGGGAATTGACATTCTGTGAATGCAGCAGCCTTTCAAGGTTGCCATGGAAAAGCACTTTTCTCTCAGACATCATCCCAGCTGCTTTTATTTCTAGAAGAGAATTTCTTTCTCTCTTTTGAACTTTGATATTTAAATGCAGTACTTGTGTAGGTGTATTGTGGTTGATCAACCTTCTACTATCTGTGATCCAGAACAATTGCTTTAGTGTAGAAAAAGAAATTAGAGGCAAACAAGCCATTCATTAGTGCTGTGCTACAAATTGGACCTCCTCGCCAGGAAAATATTAATGCTTAATATTGTTGTATCTCCTTTGTATTTTCTTTTATGGCATTGCTTGGGCTTAGTGAGCTATTTTAATTATATCATACTTAGATGACATTTCTATCACTTTGGACTTCGTTTGACAATGCCTGCAGAAAATGCCTCTAGAGCTCTTGCTCAGCTCTTCTTCAAAGGCAGGCATTTCTCCTAATGCACTTCAGAAGGATCATAACTTGATAATCAATTGCGCTCTTCGAAGCCCTCAAATTAGCAACAGAACATGAAGGTTACGTAGGCTCAACAGGAGACACAGCAGCATGCACTTAACACAGAGGTGTCTAAAGTCTTGCACTGCCTGGAAAAAGCTCTGCTACTGATTCCTGCAGATACAGCTCTGCTAAAGGAAAAAAAGGGAATTGATTATTGTGTTTCTTTTGACCTGAGTAGTTAGGCAATTTTGAGAGCCTTGTTGTCTTATTTACCCTAGAGGAAGCTGTCGATGGCAGGATCCTGGTATTTCGCTGGTGTACTTCTGTTCATTTAGAAAACATGCACACAAAAAGTTGTTTTTTTGAATGCAGTAGGATCAAACCCCAGCAGGCACTTTCCATACTGAAAAACGGAAATGTGCTTCCCAGTGAATGTTGTGCCCAGAAGTGTCCAGGTTTCCTCATACTTACAGCCACTTCTGTTGCTTTCTGCCTTCTCATTTGTACGGGTTGTCTCTGTGGGGATAGATTAAACCAGTCTCAAGCAGCAAAAAGTGCTTCAAAATGCTTTTTTCTAAGAAGTCTCTACATAATACAAAACTTGAGTTCAGTCTTATGCCTGGCGTTTTAGGATGATTGCGTCTAGTCTTCTGCATAGTGAATTTCAGGGAGATGTTTTTAATACATAAAACGTTATCAAATGTAACAGAAATTCTGACCCTAGCTAACAACTAATTTCTGAGATATATTTCCTTAGCCTTCTATATCTTCAGATTAATATGGAATGTGCATCTTAGGAGAACAACCAAAGGAAACTCAACAGCTCAAATACTACAACAGTTCTAGTGTCTTCTTCTACTGTCTCTGTTGGTTTGTGAAGGGGATTCTACAACATGCCCCATGGTAATGGGGTCAAGCTTGCCATAGCTCAGAGGCTGCTCTCGTGCTAGGATCCTAGTCCATGACTGGGTTTGTACTGTATACAATCCCATTTCTAGGAGAATTTGAAACCATAGAAAATGGGAATGTTAAAAAATAATCTCTATTAATGATTTGGCAAATGAGAACTGCAACCTGGGGACATGTCTTTGCTTGTAATACAGTAATAAGCCACTCAGAGGTAAAGATCGTTATTAACAGTAAAAGCAGAAAAACACTATTGAGTGAAAAATATCAAACAAGATTTGGTGGGTGTGCAACCTGTATGACAAAAGAAACGATACTTCTGTGCTTTTTTTTTGAGGACAGGGAGAAAACAAAGTTTGAAGGAAAAAATTCATAATTAATGGAAACTATCCAAAACGACCCAGAGCTATAGAGAAATTTGTATCTTAGACCTCGCTGAACACAGATGTTTCCACAGAATTTCCTCCTGCTTCTTTAGATTGTAAATAACTCTTCTGAGGTGTCAAGGAAAAATAAACAGTGAGCTGATGAACCTTTGGAAACTCTACATTTTAAAGGACAAATTGGCACAATTAAAATTCACTTAACTTTTATTGCAGGTATTGACATAATGTCTACTCTGAAATATGGCCTTAATTAACTCCACTTCCAGTTATGTTACAAAAATTTATAAAATATAATTAGTTCTGGTGAAATTCCAAATATGTACTTAGAGTTTGAATTAAAGAAGCCAGTTTTCACCTATCTTACAGAGATCTTAAGAATTTCAAGACATTAGTGTTTGGGGTTTTTTTTGGCAAAGTGTTCTGAACTTTGGTGAAGATATCATGTATGATAAACCACAAATTATAGTACTAGCCTTATCTTTTTTTACTAATAAAACACTGGCTATCATTTTAGCAATTATACGATAGGCAGAATATGATCTTAATTCTAATTTTAATGTAGTAGCTGACAGTTACACGTATACCCTCTTTAAAAATCAGTCAAAGTTTTTGGTTTGGATTTAAAGTTGCTAAGGTCATGTGGCGTGAAAGGCTTTCTAAGAAAACAGGGCATATTCAGTTTTGCAGCTAATCTGGGAAGAAAACCTGTAGGGGGAAGGTCAGCTCTGAAAATCAAGTCCATTTCATTTCACACCCATTAGTCAATGAGCAATGAGCCCCTTCCCGGGGCGGGGAAATGTTGTCGCTTCTAAGCAATAACTTGATTTCTATGAGTCCATGAATAGTTCACAGTCAATATGCTAAGGGAAATTTCAAATGCTTGTGGTGGTGTAAATTCTGAAACATCTGTTTTTGTTCCAGTACAGATGAAAGTTTGAAAACATTTAAATACTCCAGAAATCAATGTGTTATTTGGGTTATACGAACTAACTCAAAGCAGATCTGTGTGATTAGAAGGTGTTTCTCTACTCTGCTGCCTTGCTAAGTTGTGTTTTGCATGCCTTAATCCTTTGTTATGGGCCTTGTACCCTGGCTGGCCACCAACTGTAGTGAAATTAGCCATGTGAGGAACCGCAGAGATTGATTAGCCCACAGCAGAAAATAGACGCTCTTATCATGGTTTCCACAAAGTGCACTGATAGTGAAATACACTTTAATATTTTATGGAAATTACCCAAAATGAAACACCCTCCTCTTGAGAGACAGAAAGGCTTTGCAGAGGGATCAAAATAGATTGGAACACAGGGTAATGTTAACGGGATTAAATTTAACAAGTTGAAATGTGGTATTCTGCACCTAGGATGGATTAATGCCAGGGATAAGTATAAATTGGGAGAGGATGGCTGGAGAGCAGCCCTGCAGAAAGGGATCTGGGGCTGCTGGTCATCACCAGGCTAAAGACTTTGGCCTTGTCTAGTTTGGAGAAAAGGAGGCTGAGGGGTGACCTCATTGCTCTCCACAGCTTCTTGAGGAGGGGAAGTGGACAGGGAGGTGCTGATCTCTTCTCTCAGTGACAGGTTGCATGGGAATGGTTCAAAGCTGTGCTGAGGGAGGTTTAAGCTGGACATTAGGAAGCATTTTTTTTTTCTCAAGAAGGTGGTTAAATACTGGAACAGGCTTCCTAGAGAGGTGATTGATGCCTCAAGCCTGTCAGTGTTTTAGAGGTATTTGGCAATTCACTTAACAATTTGCTTTAGCTTTTGATCATCCCTGAATTGATCAGACAGTTGGACTAGATGATTGTTGTAGGATCCTTCCAGCTGAAATAGTCTATCTATATCCGGGTCAGAAATCACAATATTCCAGTTCCAGACAGGATTTCTTACAATGAAACACTTAATGTTAATTTCCTTAATGACTAGCAGGAGTTTGCAAGAGAGACCAAATATTTTCCAGAAAGCTTCATTTTTTTTCTGTTGCTAGTATTTTTCATTGAAAAGTCATTTTGGCAGAAAATCCCCAGCCAATTTCCTCTTGGACTAGCCTTGAACAAAATGTTGAACTTGGCCTGGAAAAAGACAGCCCAAGGAAAATTGATGCACTGCTGGGCTTGCGTGCATGTCTTTCCCTCCAGCTCCGCTTAGAGATAAGATATCCCTGCCGCAAAGCTCTGTAACTCCTGCAGCCTATGGTATCCAGATACAAATCTTTCAGTCTCTCCCTACTCTGATACCCTCCAAGGCTGTGAGAACCTGTCAGGGAACCATCTCTGAGGGAGCTGTCCCTCTTGTGCAGATACTTATCAGTATCTGAAGACAGTTTTGAAATCTTCTAGTTAAAAATGCACAGGCTTGGTAGTAAATAATAATGATTTGCAAGTCAGTCAGGATGTTCTGTTGCATACATGGCTGAAGGAATATTATAAATCTTTGTTGATATAATAATTTCTACTTTATTTTCCTTTTATAGAGAGATGAAAGGTGCAAAAGAGTTGGGTGCTTAACTGACTGAATCTTTGAAATGGATTTTATACTACATAACTCCAGAGAAACTATAGACATTACAATTATAAACTGTCTTACATTATTTATTTTCTCTCCCTTTAGTTGAAGGTAGTCCTTGCTCTGCTATTGTGAGTGTTTTACCATTTATCGATACCACAGATTTCATGTGCTTGAACTCAGAAAAAGTTACTATCTATATTTTTTTTTTACAAAAAAGTTTTCTTCTTATGCCTGTATTAAATATCATTAGTCTTTGAACTAATGAGAAACTAGTAATTTTTCCTATTGAGAAGGAATATTTCATAGGAGTCTAGAGTACCTAATTTATTTTCCAAGTGGATTAAAGACTTAATGAAGTAGTTTGACAAAATTGTGAATACATGAGTGCTCTCTGGTTGCTATAGTTGAAACATTCTTATTTCTTATGTATATCATCTCTCACAGGTTACTAAGAGTTTTAAGCCTGTGTCTCAATTAGAAAAGGTTGCAGACCCTCTAGAGAGTGACTTAGATTTATGAAAAAGGTCTTACATTGAGAACACTTCAGAAAGCTTTATAATAGTTCAGAGACAGCTGTGATTCATAACACAATAAAGATAAACTGACCTTTTAAAGGCAAATATGTCCTGCTGATTACAGAGCCAAATGAGCAAAGGTCTAACTAAGATGTTATGTAACCACCTCTTTTCTAAGCCTTGACTGAGTCTTATTTTGGTTATTTTGGCCAGGTATATAATTTCCCTTTGAACTTAAATGCTGCAAATACTTATATATTCTATGCTCCTCAGTATAATTTTTGCAGATTTGCCCAGTTTGCTCTTTCTTTGTGCTTAGAAATAACCAATAAAATATCACACTACCAGGAAACTGTGTGAGCTCTGGAAAAAAGTTCAAAATAATTAATTAACCTTGTAAGAGTAATGCATATTTTTGTACTGGCAAAGGAAATAAGAATAGAAATTATCAAAGCAATAGTATCGTCTTCCACCATCAGCAGATGCAATCCTTTTACATTTGTAGAAGAAAATAGAGCTCCTTGCCAGCTGTTTTGACCTGAGAATGGAAGACTGCCAGTGACAGAGCTTGATGAGGTCTCACTAACACAACACACCTGTAAAAAGTACATAGTCCAAGTTGCGTTAACACTTCAGACCTTGTGAACACACTCCTCATTAAACTGTGAAGGATGATAGTCACACAATGCCTAGAATCTATGATTCTTAAGGAATTGTAAGGATTCATAAGGAAAGGTTAGTCCCATCTCATTCTGCCTGCTTTGCATTCTGGTACTTTTAAGATGACTGTCTGGTACTCTGGTGTAGATCGATCTTTTGCAGAGAGATGTCCATACTTTTCCCTAAGCCTAGGGCTGTGAGTTGTAGTGTGATACAGGTACAGGGCTGAGTTCATTCAAGTAGGCTATCTTGTCCTGTTAAGTGCCCTCTGAACACGCTGGGCTGACCACCATGCACAGAGGACAACATGGAGATGCCAATGCCCACCTTTAGTTCTCGCTCAGACAGTGAGAGACCTGATTACAGTGGTCATCTTACCCTGCAGAGATTCAAACTTCTCTCTTCTGAAAGAGTCTGGTCCTTGCACATGGGGCTGCAAGTGCACTGGGACAGTAATTTCCACCCTGCTTGTGGGACAAGGGTGGTGTGCACTCAAGAACACAAAAATCTTATTTGTAAGGAAAAATCATGGAGGAAGGAATAAGACTGTGTAGCCTCTTGGTTAAACTCTGGGAAGACAGCCACAACACCTATTCCACAGCAAGGCTGGCACATTTCAAATTACATATTGACGCTTGATGGAAATAACACAGGGAACAGGCCTCCAGCTCATTAGGGTAAAGTCAACCAGGCCAAGGCACTCAGCTTCTTCACAGTTGGCAGAGGCAGAGTTGTACGATTCCAGGGAAAAACCCAATGTCCTCCTTTCAGGGACCTGCAAGAGTGTTATTTCAGCAGGAATGCAACATATGGCTTATGTGCTCCATATTCACTAAAGTACTACTTAAAGTTCCTTCTAAAGGTAGCCAAATGTGACTTCCTTAAGGTTTGACCCCATGGCATGGCAAAATCACGTCACCAGACATCTGACTAGTAGAACGTATAGAGTCTTCTATGATAACTCTTCAGAGTTTTTATGTGAGAGAAGCCTTGTGAAAACAGAGAGGACTGCATAGTGTTCAGTTTTTCTCAAGTCTTTAGCCTGTATTAACTTTTTCCCCCACCATTAATCAGTGAAGTCCTTGTTTGCCTCTCATTTGTATTCTTTCAATTAAGTGTCTCCACAGTAATCAGTGTTAAGAGTGTCTGTCTAGAAAATAGAGATAATTTTCCCCCGTAAGGACTGTTATACTTGTTGGCTCTTTAGTTTGAAAAGATGATACTATCAAAATAAAGGAAACAAATATAATTATTGGACAAAAAAGATCATTACTTTTGTCGGTTTTAAGGAGGGACTTGAGACCTCATACTCAAGGAATAAGGTAAGGCAGAATCATGACTCAGAGGCATTTCAGGTTAACACGGTGGGCAATGCATACCAGTAAGGAAGGGCAGGAAAAGACAACACAATGAAAGTGCTTTTTTCATTAATTGGATCCATGTGCAATTTGAGGAAAAGAGCTGTGGCATTCTTGGATCCCTACCTGACTAGGGAGTGTTTCTTTCTTGCAAGCAGAGGACAATTCCTCTCAGAGAGCTTAGCTGCACATCAGAAAGTAAACAGAAAATGGTCAATACTTTCCTTCTTTGTGATTCACCCTTCTTACTTTGCCTGGAATACAGAGATGCCATATTCCGATGAGGCAATAGGTAACTCAACTCTATGGTTCATTTCAATGAAATAAGCTCGGGAAGATACCGCAGGTGTTGCTAAAGCTTTGTACCTGCGAATCACCAAGGACTGCCCACCCTTGTTAGCTGCAGGATGCTGGGTTTCAAAATGGGACTTTTGTCTCCCACTTGGGCTGTTAAACACCTCCTGTGGCTGTTGCAAAGAGCTGTGCTGCAGCCGCTGGGTGGCCTGGGGGCTGCCTCAGCATCTGTGGTGGCTGACATTGAGAGCCAGGTGTGTGGCAGAAGGAGGGATGCTGCTGCTGAGAGGATCTAGGCTCCTTCCTTACCTTTCCTTTGTTTAAAATTATTCTCTTGTCTAAATTTACTGAATAAATAAACTTATTGCCTAAAGTTATTCACTTGCCTTTTCATTTCTTGGAAAAGAAAAAAAAATAGTGAAATGGTTCAAAGCTTCTGTTACTACTGCTGGTCTTTGAGCTGATTCCTGCTTCCCTGAAAATCAATCAGGGCAAATTTACAAAGGGAGAGAGCAATAGATAGAAGATCCATCATGTAATTACAGAAAATTAGAGTGTATTCCCCTTCAGAATCCTTCTTTCTTTATGGGGCCAGTTTAGCAGATTGCAGTTTCAAAATTAATCTTCTTAGGGCAAGAACAGTATTTTTTTAGGCAACATATCATTTGTTAATTTACTGTTTGATCTAAATGCCAAAACAAAGTAGTGCCTTTGATACATTGAAAATAGCAGGCTTCTTCCAACCTTGTTTTTGTACAATTCTAAGACACCCCAGCCCCAATTCTTTCAGCAGCCTTTGCTCTAAAGAGGATGTCTCTTTGTCACTGTATAGGAAAACCTCAGAAGCTTTCCATCTTAACATTGCCTTTATAAGCTCCAGCTTATCTATTTAACTATATGCTAATTAAAATCTTACTGAAATTGGTATGGTTCTTGACTTGAGTCACATCTATCAAACTTTATTACTCAGATGCAAATCATATAATACTTAAATCACTGGAAAAATTTCTGGGATATAAAACTCCTTTCTGCACGTATTAATTACTCTTATACAGCACTTTTTAGTTCAATGTTTGTATGATTTATGTCTATGAAATTTAAGACTAAGGATAACTCTTTTAGAGAAGATTTAAGAAGACAGGTATTCAAAGTGACAGAAATACGCAGCAGTTTTAAATAACTTTATGTGCATTATCTCATACTAAATGTATTACAAGCAGGTGCCCTTGCTGTGATTTTTACTTGAGATGCCTCTTTCAATTTGGAAAGTCATTTATCCCTTCCCCACCCTTTTCATTATGGGGATATGATATAACAGGGAACAGGACATACCTTGAAATAGATCTTCGTACAGATAAGGAGTAGTAAGAGAGCCTGTTCGACAGGGAGCCCCTTGAACACAAATGAGAGCTCATTGCCTTGCTATCCTTCGCATGACTGAGGGTATTGGCTTTCATTATTAAACTTTAGTGACATTTTATACAAAAATTGAACTGATAACGGATTTCTTTTTCCTGTTTTTAACCTCATGCTCTCTCCAACCTGTGACATCTTGGCTCGGCAGCCCAGTCATCCCATAGTGCCTATTCCAGAAAATGAAACACTCAACTCTAAGGAGGTAATCAATTGACTTTGAATGTATTGAAGCATTTACATGCTAACTTTATCTTTTATTTATAAAGCTTGTGTAAAGTTGAGGAGCAAAAATGTGCTGAGCTCTCAAATCTGCATTTGTCCAGAGCATGGACTACATAAACAGTAATGATTCTAAATGAGCAATGAAAAAAAACCCCAGAATTGTCTTGCAACTGTGTTGTTTATGTGAATTTGGAGTAATACTAACACTTACACTTCAGCTTCCTGATATGTGCTGTTGGGATGTTAGCAAGTGGGATTTGTTAAATTATGCAATTTAGCTCCATTTAAATAATGCATTCCACAATTTGCAGTCACTGGTATAGCTTCTGCTTTAAATATCAAGTACAACAACTACCAGAAGCACTAACGATAATCAGTTATTGAGAATTTCATAAAGAACTGTCAAGAAAGCATAAGACAACACAGTGTGCAAGTTTGCCCAGTATCAAAATTCAGTGCCAGTTTTATTTGACTTTGAAGAAGGACACAAATCTTCTTGAAGTCTAAATTCAGTGGCCATTTCCCTAGTACTTTGACATATCTAGGACTCTAGGACTGTGATGGTTACCACCCTAGATAATTCACTCAGTGAGAACTGAAGTGATCTGCTACACAGCATTAATTTTCTCTTGAGACAGAGCGAGTAAAAATTAAAAAGGTTCTGCTGGCACAGGCAAGCCTTTTTTCCAATGAGGTTATGAACATGAAGCTGAATTATAGCCTCAATGTTGAAATAAACATATGTGATTTAATTAACTACCATATTATTTTCTGCAGGCTTTGGAATGTAATAGAACATCTTTAATTAAAGGACATTTTCAACATTATTTTAGAAATTCACTAAAGTAGGCATAACTTATTACTAATAATGGCAGTATGAGTACATTTATGACACAAGAATGAGTTTTGCTATTGAGACCCGCTTTAGTTACCAGGCTTATGTTCATAATTATTTCGTGAGTTTTTTGATGGGTTTATCAATATAGATAGGAATGATAATTACGTTTTCATAAACCAGTTTATTTTTAATTTATTATTTTAAAATTAGATTCTAGTTTTGCTAAAGGCAGCAAAACGAGCATTTAAATAAGTGAAATTGATGTTTGCTAAGAATTGCTACCAAATGACTGATTTGTTGCTTTGAAAAATATTGAGGGAGTTTTGAGGTCAAGCCATTCACGTGTTGGAAGCAGAGGATTTGCCCGAGTTCTGAGTTTGTTGACAGAGCCTGTCAATATATCCTTACAGTTTATCTTGGTTTCCAAGAGGCTTAAAAAAATTAAAGGAAAGAAAAAGAGGTAGACATCTCACTTGTTGCATAGATCAATGGGTTGCTGTTCTGCACCAGGAGTATATGAGACACGAACATGGCCTCTTTTTCTCATGCTCATCCCTGGCCTCTCTGTGGTCAGGGACTTAGAGCTACTTCACATCTTTTTTTTTTGCTTGAATCTTCTCATGACCTTTGTCATGAGAAGCCTCCTCCCTTTGTCCTTGCCTTTAACCTTTCTGCTTGTTTTTACACCGTCAATCCCCCTTCCTCTACCTCCCAGAAGCCACTTCCTGATTCTCCTGAAAGCAGTTGTTATGGTTTCTGCTGTGGATCTATCCAAAGGAAGCCCCAAGATGCCTTCACAAAATGAAGCTAAGCAACAGTATCTTGCTGAGTTTCTCAGATAGTTTTGTTGCTTTTTTTTTCCCGTCTCATCTGTAAAGTTCCTGAAATATTATTGAAGTAAAGGTATTTCATCAGAGGGTGATGAGAAGGACCAAATAGTTCTGAGGGTAAATTTGTTGTTGAGATGAAACGATTTGCACTAAATCAGGCACTCTAAAATGTGTATAGATATATATACACACATACACGTATATGTGTATGTCTGTGTATGCATGTGTGTGTACATATATGCAGCCTCTGAAGAAGCAGCTGATTTTCCTGTATTTGAAAATAAAATATGGGAAAGCAAACAGCTAGATCCCCATCTCTCATCCTTCTTGTTTACAATTTATATATTGAGGAAGAGCTTTGCAGATCTAATGGAAAGAGAGATCTTTTCAAAGAGAACTCTTTTAAGAAACAAGGGAATACAAAGAGTACTGATAACAGCCAAAATCAAATAATCTTCTTTCCAATTGATTGTCTTTTCTCTTTCTGAATGCAACTACTGTTTCACCAGAAATTTATATTGGTACAAATGTTCCAACTGTTGGAGTACATTTAAGCTTTTTAATAAATTGGTTGATAGAAATTATGTTCAAAATGCTTGTTTCAAATACAAACAAACTTTTAGAAGACAGTGCTGTATATTTTATCTGCCTTGGAACAGACCAAGCTGGCCTCTAATCAAAGGAATTTTGCAGTTCTGTTGTCATCGGCATCAATTCGAAACATCCGACAATCTCATGTTTTCAAAAGTATCTCAGTCATGGTAGTCTGACTTTACTAGGTCCATAAGAGATTGTTGGGTGATGGTCATTCACTACTTACAATAATGTTAACCGGAGGCAAACAGCTTAAAAATGAAAAAAAAAAAAAAAATGTCCAATACCATTTGGTACAGCTGAGCAAGCTGAGTATTTGTGCTGGTTCCATGGAGCCTGTCACTAATGGGTATTTTACAACTGACTATGGCTGTACAGGTGGACTCTAGTCCATATGTAGACACAACAGGAAGGTGGTGAGCTGGTTCACCACAAGTTGGTCAGGAGATGACCAACATCAAGAGATGACAGATTTTCTGTTTTCTCTATTACAAATACAAAGAAGACTTCTCCAATGAAATTTTCAAAGTATTTGAACATTGTATGTTATCTAATTTTTTCCCCCAATTTTTAGTCTCATTTTTAGAAGAGAAGGTGACCAGGGCACACTATGCTGGCTATGTTGAGACCGAGCAACATCTTTCTGTGTGTAGACAGTGTCAGAGAAGCCACAAATACATTTAGAGACAAAACTCTTTCCTCATTCTCAGTCAAGAAGGACTGAACAAAGACCTCTGTTTGCCTTGAGATCTGTTACAGGAGATGGAAGTATACAGCACTGATACTCAGGAAATCAACATTTGTGCTGTCTTGGAGACAGATAGAAGAGTGACATAGAGCCAGGAGGAAGTTAAAACATTTGGGACACTCTTTTAGCTGCCCTGAGAATGGTGGCTTCTTTGAGATACGTTGTTGTTGAGCTATCTCTGAAGAATCACCAAATTTTCACTATTTTCTCTTTTATGTGGTTGATTCTGCAGAATTGTGTGTTTTGCTGTTTTACCTTTTTAGTGCAGTGAAAAAACCATGGTAGGCCTTGACTGATGATTTTTAAAATCATAACATCTTTCAGATATCTGTATTGTTCCTTCTCATTTAGGAACCTATCCTGACTCTAGGAATTGTTTATGTGGAATTTGCACTTTATGAATTTATATAACCCGCAAGTCTCCACCTAATTTAAAATATCCTTTTTATCAGCAAAGTCCTGTTTGGATGCTGGACTGATTAGGAAAAATTCTGTCAAGTTATAATCCTGACATTACTTATACTGCGGTAATAAGAACCTTAGGTCTCTGCCCCCACCAAAATGTTCTTCTTTATCTAAAGTTATGTATAGACTCATACTTAACTTCTTCTCACATGATATTACTCCCTCAGAGCTAAAAACACAGTGAGATAAAGTCAGTGTGATTTATGCAATTCCAAAAAAGAATGATTATGCAGACGCTCTGTGAAACATAAGCACCTCCTTGACCTTTAGGAAGGAATGAGAGATGGGGAGAAGGAAAGGTGTGACTAATTTCTACTTGGTAATTCATATTGTTTTCCTTAGAGTCAGCTACTCACTGGGAAAGAAAAAAAAAAAAGGAATTACCTTTGTGTCCAGAAGAACAGCACTCTCTTCTTCATGCAACTTTAGCTTTATTCTATAACAACATGAAGCAAATCAGATCTGTCACTTGCCTGTGAAAGCAGGAAAACCGATTAGGGACATTCTCCTCTTATAAAATCCTTCTCTACAATCAGTGCTTTTTAGTTGGAGAAGATCTGAAGCAGACTCTTGTTAAGCCTATCCAAAAGCTATACTAGTAGTTTCCAATAGTTACTGTCTTCCTTTAGAGTAAACCTAGTGTTTGCCTAGGTTATGGGCAAATGTCATAATCTTTCTCAGAATTGTACTGAGTCAGAGTATTTAGAGAGAACATGGGGAATATGCCCCTGTAGAGTCACAAAAAGACATCGCATGCAGGTGCTAAAAGTATGTGCTCATTACTCTTATTCATATATTACTTGCAAAATCTCAAATCTATTATACAATTACTTTAGGTTCATATACTCTTTCGCTGCAGCCGTTACTCTGTTTTATTTGTTTGTTATTCCTGAAAGATCTGCAATAATTATTTGAGTTAATAATAGCATCTGTAAGGTCAACATTCATAAAAAGACTCCATGAGAAAAGACTGACTCCTTTGACTTCAGCTGTGATTTCACTGACTGTCTTTTGTGCAAATTTGTGAGAGCTTTAGTACAAGAAGCTCGATTTCTTTTTTTTTACTAGGGGAAACAATTAATCTGCCCTGCTCAATTTTAAACAAGTTTAATAGCAAAAGTTGTTGAAATATTAAATTCTACAAAAATGTCAATAAGGTCCAAAGTTCTGTTATACATTGCTTTTCATCTTTATTTACTTAAGGAGCGTTCCTGGTCAGAGGTCAACATAAGTATTAATCATTGATAGATTCTACATATAAGAAGAAAACCACCCATTTTATGACAGACTCCTTCTACTAAAGAATTTGTATAAGGGGTCTTATGTTAGGACAAAGCTCCAACCCAAATGGCAGTACTAGAGTAGAGCAATGTTCTTCCAGTTAAAAATACTGTCATTGTACTCTGGATTTACGAAAAAAATCCTAGAACTCACAAAATCCCCTCCCAAAGTTGCTTGACATCATGATCACTGTGAAGTGAGGATGGATGAGCGTGGGCTGTGCCCATAGGGGAGGTCTGTCCTTCCCTGCTTCTGGGGGGAAGGCACGAGGGCAGGGTACAGCTGCCCTCCCCTCCAGGTTATCCTGACAGCCTGGGGGAGGCTGCTGGTGATGGTTAGGTATTCCATAATGATCCAGCTCTCACATACCATTCAATACCTTTTCCAATTGTAAAGAAGATCCCTGTCAAAGCAAGAACCAGGATATGGCAGATACCTAATGAAACTAGAGGGAACTGTATCAGAAGCTGCTCCTACTCAAATGTCAACTCCTTTGTTCAAGCACCACCTTCTTCTATTTGGTGCTGCAACAGGTCCATCCCTGCATGTAGACATGTTGGGGCAAAAGGCTGCGTTGCTCCTTGTGCTTTCCTTGGAAACACAAATGTGGGCTCTCCACCTGTCACATCGTGGATGTACTATTCACTTTTTATTTTCAGCCTTGCATAAAATTACATCCCTGTCCTCTGGCCAGTGAAGAGCTGGTACACACTAGTGCGGCAGAGCATCGCTGCCAGCTCTGTAGCTATCCAGGCCACAGGACATGAGTGTGTTACTCTGTGACACAGTTAGCATCTCTTCTGTTCCCACATCTGGGATGCAGGGTCAGAGTGGTCTTTGCAGCACTGTTGGTTTGCAGAGTTTATGAATTATCTTAGAATCATAGAATGGCTAGAGTTGGAAGGGACCTTCAAAGGTCATCTAGTCCAACCCCCCTGCAAGAAGCAGGGACATCCCTGACTAGATCAGGTTGCTCAGAGCCCCATCCAGCCTGGCCTTGAACGTTTCCAGGGATGGGGCATCCACCACCTC
>WHYT01016053.1:168635-183679 GCA_009806455.1 Tetrax tetrax
CTCAATCCATTCTCTGCCCAGTCTGTATTTGTGCCTGGGATTGCCACGACCCAGGTGCAGGACCTTGCACTTGGCCTGGTTGAACTTCATGAGGTTGGCACGGGCCCACCTCTCCAGCCTGTCCAGGTCCCTCTGGACGGCATCCCTCCCTTCCAGCGTGTCGACGGCACCACACAGCTTGGTGTCATCTTATTAACTAGGGGGCATTAGGCAATTCATAAAGAACACTACATGGACTGAGACTAGACATAGACATTAAACTGCAAATAATAAGGCAAAAAGCAACAGCAATACATATAAAAAAAGCTCTTGGATGATGCAAATTAGAAAATCCCTTGACGTCACTTAACTCCAAAATGAGAACTGTTTTGAATTGACCAGTCATCTTTCAACATATTTTGGAACAAAATGAACAGTATCTCTGAAGCGATAGTATCGCCACCCGTAGTTTGTTTTGACCAAGCCAAGGACTGCAGCCACAGGCTCGCTCCGTATCATCATAACAGTTAATTTAACTGAAAATTTAATGACATTAAAAGTAGTGATAACTACTTCTTTTACTAAATGAATAAGAATTTCAGGTGTTAGCTGTCACAAATTCTTTAACCTCCTACACGGATGAGCCACTGAAAGGAAGCAGTAAACCGCAGTCTTCTGATATTTATAAATAGCAAGGCAGGTCCAAACAATGCGTGTTTGTAAACTCTCAGATAAAACCTTTAAATATCAGCAGATAAGCTTTCTATTTACTTTATATTTTAACAATGCTTTAAACTTTTTAATTTTTAATACAACAGGAAATCTATACTCACAACAGGTATTTGGGCAATACTTTTGGCCATTTTCAATGACCTCTCCTTGTTTTAAGTAACAAGTTTCAGTTATAGCCTACTGATATGAATGGACATATTAAATCACCATGCATTAACAAGGAAAAAGCATTTTATGCATTTATAGAACTGTATTTCTAATGTAATTGCTATAAAGAGAATTACTGTAAATGTATTACTTATACGGTAAATTTACATTAAAAAGTCTGAAAAGGTAGTAATATAAATGTGATCTAGACAAAGTACGAAATGTCAGTATGTAATTTAATCTGCCATTTTAGTCTAATTCTATTTGACTTTAAGAAACAGCTGTCGTATTTGATCACTTTTGAATAATGGAAGGAGTACTGTTTCAGAGGAAAAGAGCTTGCCCTGAACAGGTAGTCAGAACACAGTTGTCGTTTGAAGAAGGCTTTTCTATTATTCAATACTTAAGTAATGCATAAGTAATTAGAAACACAGAGTTAGACAAAAGTTAGTTATAGTAATTGATCACTCTTGTGATAAAACCTATTTTTCCTTATGGATAATTAAAATTTCTCCACTTTTTGCCTCCTTTCCTTTCACCATGCAAATCGGAGCTGCCTAAGAAGCCTGCTTAAACAGCTTGAGAGGGAAAATAGATGCCTCTTAGCCTACTCTTGAGGTTAACAAAAGCCAGTAACCTCCCCTCATATGTCATGTTCCTTTACCAGAAGTCAAAGAATGCTCACAACCATTCTGAAGGTCCTGTGTTGGGTTTCTTCTGGTTGCTTTTCTGTCAGGGGGCTCAAAAATGGAAACTTTGTTCCAGATGTAGCCTCACTAGTGCCCAGCAGAGGGGAATAATAACTTCACTCAACCTGCTGGCTATTCTCTAATTAATGCAACTGTACATGAGACTATCCTTCAGCACAAGGGCGGACTGACTCATGTTCAGTTTGGTGTCAACCAGACCTCAGGTCCTTCTCTGCAGAACTGCTACCCAGCCAGTCAGTCACTGATCTGTACCATTGCATGGGGTTGTTCACTTCCTCCACCTCTCTTGTCTCCCGTAAGATGCAGGATTTTGTGTTTGCCTTTGTTCACAAAGCTCCCACTATCCGATTCCTCCAGTCTGGCAAAGTCCTCCAGAATGGAAGCTGTACCTTCAGCTTATCAGTCTCTCCCTCCCCTCCAAGTTAGTAACATCCCCACACTTCCTGGACATGTATGCTCTCCCACCATCTAAGTCCCTGATGGAGAGGTCAAATGGCATTCACCTTAGCATCCTCTGAAATGCCACCTGAAATAGAGACTTTGGACGGTTGACTACTATCTTTTCAGACCAGTGGTCCAGACAGTTATTCATCCTCTCTGTAGTCTAGCCGCTTCCTTGGTCTGGGTACCAGGTTACTGTAGGAGAATATGTCAAAAGCCTTGCAAAGGTGAAGGAAAACACCATCCATGCCGCGCGAATGCAAAGTTGGCCACGTGGTCTGTCCTCCTAGAATGTGTTCCAAAAACGAACTGTAAACCCAACTTGAGTCTGAAATCTCCTGTAATGTGCATTTAGCATCAGAAAGGTGATGCTTTGTCTGTTGAAACTTGCTATGTGCAGTATACTTCTTCAAACACATCAATGCATAAATAGTCATCCCAAGTTCAGTAAGTGTAGTTATAAATTAACAGGGCAGGAATCCAGTGTTTTTGAAAGACAAGGTGCTGAATGAAGTTGTCCCCTGGTTTGTAGAATTGTGTCTGCTTAAGATACTGCTGGTTTTATTCTCCTCTCCATTTTATTTTCACCCTCTATTTTCTTTGTTTTTCTGCAGGTTGCCAATGAAAGAGGTTCTGTTTAGCTATAATGGTGAGTGCTACTATTTTTTTAACTTGATTACAGTCACACTTTGAATAAGTAACTACTTCTTTAGTGTCTCTTTGACAAATTTTAATGGTTTTGTTTAAAAAGATGACAGAAAGCCTTAGCTATACAATTTAGTGATTGTCTAATAAGCTGTCTATGTTTGGTTAATGATTTTCTATTAATAATTGCCAATATAGAATAATTCAATTTCTTAGCATCACAGAATAAAGTAAAAATGGAATTAATTTTAAGTGGGATGCAATCAAACAGTTGGAAGAAATTGAGGTATGGTCTAGAATAAGATTGTGAATTAATGTTATTGAAATAAGATTAATATTATTTTATATCTGAGTGCACAACCACATAGTATCATTAAAATGTCATTAATGCTTGAGTTAAAAAAATACTGTATTGCAAATAATGTGCTATGCTTGAGAGCAGATACAACGTAGTACTTAACAAGGGAGATCAGCAAATAGGTGATATAGAAAAGGCTGAAATGTTCAATGCCTGGGGTTTTGGTTTTTTTTTTTTTCAGTCTTAAAAAAAAAAAAAAAAAAGGTTAATTATGACTAAAAGTTTATTTCAGTTAGTACTAAGAATTTGAGAGTAGGAATGGGGAGACAATAGGAAAAGAACACCTGAAGAAATACCGAGGTAAATTTGACATTCAGGACAGCACAGCCTAATCAAACTTACTCTTAAAATACTTAACGAAAGCAATTTCTCAAGGAGTAGTGATTCGCAGCAAGAGTAAGTTCCCAGAAAAGTGGAGAAAGGCAAACACAATGTTGAATCTGACAAATACGGAAAGAAAAATCTAAAGAATTACACAAAAGTCGGCCCTAATAGTATTTTCAAGGCACTGGAATGAAGTATTAAACAATCCATTTGTAGGCATCTAGAGAACAGTAAGGAGATAAGGGGACATGCACAGGGACACATCAGAAACAAATTCTGTCAAGCTGATCTCATTTCCTTCTTTGACAGCAAAACAGATATAGGGGATGCATTTGGTACAGCGTATCTTCAACACAGTCCCACATGACATTCATAAACAAGCAAGGCAGACTGAATTAAATTCGGACAAGGCAGATGTGCAACTGATTGGAAAGCTGGACTCTGAGAACAATCATTTGCTGCCTAAGTGGGAGAACATCTCACTCAGGAGTCTGCAATGCTGTTTTCTAGCTCTAGCACTATAAAACATTGCCATTAATTAACTTGCTCAATCACATGGACAGTGAGCTTACCAAATTTACAGATAATGCCCATATGGGAGGACTTGCAAGCAGCTTTGAAGGTTGGATTAGAAGACAAAAAAATGTCACTTAAATTAGAGGAATGGCTTGAAATCAATATGATAAAATTCATTGAAGACAAATAAAAAGAAATATGAAAAGCACAGACAGAAAATGAATAACAGTAATACTGCAGGAGAGAACCTGAGGATTACATGAGACCACAAACCGAATCTTCGGAAGAGGCGAAAAACATCACTCAAGGGAGATATTGAAGTGAGTGCTTATAATATGATGGAGGTACTTACTCATCTAGTAAAGAATCAGTTGCATGGGATGTGGAAAACAAATGGGAGCTTTAGAAAATATGTAATATTTTCATGTCTTTACATAGAAGAAAAGAAATAAGGACAGAGCAGAGGCACAGCAGTTTATATCTCTTCATAATGGGCTGTTATAAAAGCATATTAGTGACTTCTCCATCCTCCTTGAGAGAGGGAGAAAAAGAAATGGGCCTACATTTCAGGAAAGGATATTTAGTTTAGAATTTGGATGGTTGCAGCTATGTGGAAATTTAAGTGCTTAGTTTACCTCAGGCTAATGCAAACACAGGCAAGCATCTCACAAGGTAGGTTTGGTCTGCCAGCTGTCATTTTCTCCCACAGCTATAGAACAAATGAAGTGCTGAATATTTCTTCAAGTCTTTTTTTTTTTTTTCTGTGAAACTATGAGTTACGTTTGTTAGTCACATCACCAGGTTGTATGAACTAGGAAAACTGAGTGACCTGAGTGCATGCTATACAGTTTACTAATCTGTATTTTTGATGACTTGTGTTCATGTGGAAACTCTTCTTTTGCAGCATCGAATTAGGATCAAGAGCTAAAACCGTAGAGTATTTTGAAGCCTGTTTCTATACTGAGAAGGAATCCATGGCACAAATGTTATTTAAAGCACCATTTAAAAAAAAAATTGCTTCCACTATGCTAATTGCAAGCAGTAATAACAATATTCTTTCAAGAGATAATCTTATGTACTAGCATCATTAACCCCAGAGACACACACATGAATGTGCCTTATTGAAATATGATTTCTTGAAGTGCTTGCTGGTTTAAAAGATGCCCAAAATAACACACTATATTTTCTTTAGAAATAATATAAATGTTGAAATTAAATAAAGCTGTATTTTTGTTGCAAATTATCTGCTGTGATTCTTATTTTTACTCCAGTAAATCTAGCTGTACTTGCTTCAAATAGCTGAGAACAAATGCCAGCATTGTTGGGAAAGGAATGCTCCCACGCTCTAAACCTTAGTCACGTTTTGCCACCACACAGACATTTACGTTTTGTGAAATACTGCAGGAATTATTGACATTTGTGTCAGCACCCACAGTGATTCTTCCCTGTCATGCAATACTCACAGCCTTTTCAGCCAGGCAGTTCCTGTGCCAGCCGGTGAGTACAGGCAGAATTGTGAGGTGCACTCCTGGCACATGTGCAAGAATCACCACTTTCCTCTCCAGTTTACGCTGCTGTTTTTTTCGACCCTGTGCTGCTCCCACACAATGTTCCCCAAGCCTGGATCTTAAACAATTTCCTTTCAAAATGCATTATAAAAGTCTAAGATGATTGTCAATACTTGCATGAGTCAACTGCCTTCTCCCTGTCTCCTTGATCCTTTGAATCGCAAATCACCCCACAGGTATGTGTATGCTCAGGACCTTTGCATCGCAGCCCTGTCCTGGTGCGCGGGAGCATTTTACCTCCTGACACACTGCTATGTGCTGTGGTCAAGATTAATATTTTAATGAGAAGTTCTTTCATTAAAGTTAATGAGTGAAATAATTTACAAAATATTATGAGTTAATTAACAGTAACATTAACAGTAACATTAACAGTAAATTCCGGTTAAATGGAATAGGCTACTCAGCCTTTTGCGCTATCGGGACTGGTGTAATTTCAATACAACCTGCATTTAAATTGTTGAAATGTAGAACTGTGAAAACAGAAGAGAAGTTCAGCAATCAGTGAATCTCTCTGTAAGGGTAAAATGCACATTTTTCCTAGAGGAACACATATGTCCTTCAAAATTACAGGAACAGATTGATAGACATATAAGCTTTGGTTTTGTACTATTAAAATAGTTGACGTTAAGCGTGTACAGCTTGTGGACAGCATACCCGTTAGTCAGGTGGTGAAAAAAAAAATTGAGAAAAGCATTTCAGTGAGCATAAGAGAGAATTCCTGGGGACAGAAATCAACATGTATAGGTAAATATAACAAAAAAAGTATTAAAAACTTTAAAAAACAGATATAAATGCATACATATAAACACATCTATAACTATAAATGTGTTATAAATATTGTACAAGATGTAATAGGTCTATCCACCGAGGACTTAATAGTATTTCTTGTTTTCAGTAGAGCATTGAAGTGGGCAAAATTCATATTTAGAACCAATGTGACATATGTGATTCTCAAAAGTTTTAGTAAACTTTCCTGCCCATTTTTTCAAAGCACATGCTATGTTCTGAATTTGTTCAAACCAAACTGTCTTTTCCTCCTGAATTTCATTTTCATAAAGCCCAAATCCTGTCTAGCATGTCTAGCCAAGAGAATTATCCACATGGTATGTTTCAGCTTTAAATTAGCCCAGGAGATAGATTGAAGCCCATAGCTGCAAGGAACACAAACAAGAGAAAGAACTACCAGGATTATAGAAAGGGCATAAGAGGAATCCTTTTGTTGACCTCCAGGTTTGTGAATTTGTTCATCTGAGCATATGTGAGCATACATAAAAAAACAGTTTCCGTATCTGTTCAAACAGCTTCTGTCTGGAGATAAAAAATGAGAGTGTATTAGCTATAATAGCCTAGGAACTCTGATCCAAGAGACCAATAGGAAAGTATTAAGAGAAAAAAAAATCCTTTAAGGAGAGATTATAAAGAGCAAAACTCAACACAAAAAAAAATGGATTGCTTTTTCAGTAGTACTGTAAATGTAGTGGTTGCTGCTTATTCAATAGTGCAGTGTATTTAGTCCAAGTTCAGATGCCTTTACCCTGCTTTTAGTCATTATTTTTCTGGTAAAATACACATTCCCATCAGGATCACCATCATAGAATCACAGAATTATACAATGGTTTGGGTTGGAAGTGACCTTTAAAGGTCATCTAGTCCAACCCCCCTGCAAGGAGCAGGGACATCCCTGACTAGATCAGGTTGCTCAGAGCCTCATCCAACTTGGCCTTGAATGTTTCCAGGGATGGGGCATCCACCAGCTCTCTGGGCAACCTGCTCCAGTGTTCCATCACCCTCACTGGCAAAAATTTGTTCCTTATATCCAGCCTAAATCTACCCTCTTTTAGTTTAAAACCATTACTCTTGTCCTATTGCTACAGCCCTGCTAAAGAGTCTGTCTCTGTCTTTCTTGTAAGCCCCCTTTAGGTACTGGAAGGCCACTATAAGGTCTCGCCAGAGCCTCCTCCAGGCTGAACAGCCCCAGCTCTCTCAGCCTGTCCTCATAGTCACATCACCAGGATGTATGGTGATGATCAGCCCTCTGATCATCTTCCTGGCCCTCCTCTGGACTTGCTCCAACAGGTCCACATCCTTCTTATGTTGGGACTCCAGAGCTGGACGCAGTACTCCAGGTGGAGTCTCATGAGAGCTGAGGAGAATCACCTCCCTCGACCTGCTGGCCATGCGACTGGTGGTGCAGCCCAGGATGCGGTTGGCTTTCTGGGCTGCAAGCGCACATTGCTGGCTCATGTTGAGCTTCTCATCCACCAGCACGCCCAAGTCTTTCTTGGCAGGGCTGCACTCAATCTCTTCAGTCCCCATTCCTTGACAATGACTGCCTATGTTTAGTGAGGGCTTGTGGTCCTCCTTCTCCCTCATCCTCTATTGCAGGCAAACACACAGTCTGCTACAGCGTTCATCCAATCCTATGCATGCTTCTGGTATTTCTGTTGTTGCTACATGCAACAGGCTATCAAAAAAAGACTTATTATTTTGGCCCAAGTGGCCAGAGGGAGATTTGCCTAGCACAAGGGATGTACCTGGACAGTGACATATAATGGGTCATTGGAAGGAGAGTCAGAATTCATCACTTGAGAAAATTGCATTGCTGTGTCAGACGAAGGGCAGTCCTCGGCCCAATGATTCAGCTGTTTGGGATCCAAAGCATGATTGGATGAGGCACAGCTCTGTGGTCTTGACTCTGTATAATGAGAAAATTGCTTGAATGTCAGGAAGTACACAAGCTAAAGCTATGCAAAATGAGAAAAGGGAAAGCACAGAGTAGTACCTCAAGGATAAAAAGGAAATAATCTGTACCTTAAGGTATAAAAATATCCTTAAAAGCAGAGAAACAGAATGTGGCAGCTCAGGAACACTGAGAATCAACCTGTGAGGATCCATAAACACAATTCTTCTCCACTTGACCAATGCTCACCTACTTTGCCCAAGCTTACTGACTGTCTTGCTGGAGTTGATGAGCATGTTAATAGTGACTAGCATGTGCATTAGCCAAGGCATAATTGCTGCATATGAATAAGTTGCATATATCATTCTTGCAGTGTGTCTTTGTACATTATAAAAGAAGTCTGAATGAAAAATGAGCTGGTAATTTCTATGTAAGACTGCTTTCACTTATGCAAGGAGTAGTATCTAGTCATACACAGGGCAATCATAGGCTGTTTCTTCACCGGTCGAGTCATACAACCCAAAGCAAATGGCACAGAGGAGCTTTCAAGTTAAGGGAAGAGCCTGCTGCAAGCTAGCTTCTCCAGAAGCGGACTGGTGACATTCACGTTGCAGTAATGTCAAACTTAGTATGTATCCGAAGCACCTCTAAGCCTGCTTAGTGGTATGGCTGATGGTAGGCACATGGAAAACCTGATCAGGTTTCTGGTGCTAGTTTGGGAGGCTACTTCTGCCTCTGCCCTTGTCAGCCTACTCATGGTCAAGAGAAGAGTTTAGACTTGGTGTGCCAGCACTCACTGGTGGGATCAGATAGGGCTGCACATCTGAGGTGAACACCAGTGGGTACACATCTTCCATGCAACACCAGCACAACATCTTCTGAGAGCTTATACTGACAGTGAAGGATGTTATGATCACCTTGTCCTTCACCTTTAACCAGCTGATGAAGAAACAGCTTGGAATTGGCATGCTCACTGCAAGCATGACCTCTCTGAAGCTGTGTGCAGCCATACACAGGCTCATCTGTCCATGACAGTCTTCGCTGACAGCATAAGAAAGGTGGCATGTGGTCTATAGTATGATGGGGACACTGCCAAGATTTTCATCCCTAGTTGTGTCTCCTAAGAGGTTCCTGTCCCAGGTACGAGCCACAATGACAGCTGTTCCCCATTCCACAAGCCCAGTGAAGCACTATTGAGGAGAGCACTTGCAGCTATGTGGCTGTATGCATGCTGTGCTGGTTCATGCACAGGTTCCCCCACTCTTCCAATGTATTTACTCAACTGAGTCCAGAGTAGGCTGGCCATGGCCTCAGGGCAGTGCTGGAGTATGGCTGACAAGAAGAATGAGATGACACCTACTGCCTGGAGGTTGCCCAATGGATGTAGCTGGGGTGGGAAGCATTCATAATGAATTACTGTTGTGGTGTGTTGGTTTTGTTTAATTTGGGGGGGCTATGGTGGCAGCTTCTGCAAGAAGCTGCTCGAAGTTTCCCTTTTGTCCAGAGGACTTGGCTGGGTTTAGGGCAAGACCCATCACTGGCTAGGGCCGAGCCAATAGGTGACAGAATGTTCTCTGATAATGTCTCTGTGATAATGTATTCAAGAAGTGGGAAAAAAACTTTAAAAAGTGAGAAGTGGTGAAGAAGCAGAAGCAGGGGGCAGAGAGAGGGAGGCGCAAGCCTTGTGGGCCTTGCGGCCCTCACCCTCTGGCCTCCCACCAGATGGTGATTATCCTGCTTTGGTTTTAATAATAAACAAATAGTTTTCCCCAAGTCGGGTTTGTTTTGCCTGTAACGGTAATTTCAATGATCTCTCCCTGTCCTTATCTCAAACCTTGAGCCTTTTTTTTTCTTATATTATCTCTCCCCATTCCCTCAGAGGGTGGGGGAGTGAGAGAGAGTCTGCGTAGCTTGGTCCCAAGTGGGGCTAAACTATGAGAGGTGGGAAGAGTGAAAAGGCTATGAGGCTGTAACAATCACTTAGTACCACGTAATACCTATAAAATTGTCTTTTTTTACCTGTGGTTGTTGACTCTAAGTGCTTGACTGTGTGTGAATCTGTGTGTGAGGAAAGGGTTCTCTTTGGCACGGGCAATCTGAGTTAGTGTGAGAAGAGAAACTGTGAAATCTGTCAATTTAAATATCTGAGGAACTGGGTGCATTAGTCCCAGAGTCTGTGTGTAGCAAATTGCACTGTGGCAGGACTCTTCTTACACATCTCAAGAAATTTGTCACCACTATTCTGAGTTACACATAACCTGGATTAGCATCATAAGAACTGATATATGTAGCCCTGAAATATCTGAATTAAAAGTGACGCTACTTGATATTGTGCCCACAACAGTGAGCTGCCAGGTTGTTGTCAAATAGGGTGAAAGCACCCAGATTCCTGCTCCTGCTCGAAATATACAGAGACAATGAGAAAATCACTTTAACACACAACTTTTCTCTGTATAAACATGTCTAGGAGCTAGTCACTCACAGCTTGGGAGGATGAATCCTGTTCTGTCTTTAGTACATGGGAGAGAGAAGACATTGTGGGATAATACTTTTGATGAAATAGATTTGCTTAAAAAACTTTTACTACATTGCAGCCATTAATAATAAAGAGTAGTTAATAATAAGCTGTTGCAGCTATCACAAATCAGTGATGTATTTTGTGCAAGGACTCACCAGCTGAGTTTCCGTTTAAGTTCGAAGAAAGAGATGGCCCGTCTCATAGCAGAGTTTCATCTGGAGATAAGCAATTACGTGGACTCTCTGGATGCGTTGAGTTGTGTCTACCAGCAAAAGATTTAATTGGGGTGTGGCGTCCCGGTTTCTTCCTAAACTGGCCAAGAGTCACTTCATTTTCCTGGCAAAAGGTGCCAGCAGCACTGCCATTCTCCCTCTGGATTTGGGCACAAGGCTTTACCCTAGTCTGCTTGCAGCAGCCAGGTGAAGGAAAGGCACCATGGTCTTCTGATGGGGTGGACTGTGCCCTCCATCCTGGGAGTGACCTCCAGCACCCAGAGCCTCACTGGCCAGTGCTATCGCATGTACTCCCAAGGTGATTAGAAATTACATTTTAGTGTCTAATAGGCTCATTCAGGCAAATCAGGGAGACTTTTGAAAGAAAGGTTGTGAAATAATCCCAATCCAACTTCTAAAAGATTCTTGGACATTTAAAACTGCTTTTTATTTGTTACTCCACCAAGTATTCAGTGATATTAATGCTTGAATTCCTGCCAAACTTGGTGTTTTTTGAAGCTCAAGGGTAGACATCAGGTAATGCTGAATCAGGTACAATTCAGATATTTTTGTGTTTAATTGTGAAGACTGAAACTAGGACTAGGACCCTAACTGAAAAGCTTAGTAGAGCTGTTATGCTTGGAATAGGTTAATCTTCAATAGAGAAAAAGGATCATACTTAACTGTTTCTAAATAGTTACAGATAAGTCAACATGTGCTTTCACACAGTGAACAGAAAGCTAGTTTTGCTTACAAAGGAAAATACTGAAATAAAAATATTTGTTGACCCACAGCAGCATAGATTCCTGGGTTTTTCTAAGGTTTGAACACATGCCAACAAATAGGAAAAAGATTTTATCAAGTTTCAACACAGTTTATTCTGCCACAAACCAAAGCTGTTTAGAAGCACAAGTTACATTTTCACATTTCTTTAAAAGAAATCTCATTCCTGTGTAAACTAGCTCTTGTCACTTCCAAACAAATCCCTTGCCTCTAGTTTATCATTAGCAAGTTTTTAAAGTTGAAAATGAAAAAAAAATCCCAACAAACAAAATCAAATGATATCAGAGGTCCATAACTTAAAACGCAGGTACGCCTTTTTATTTAATCTGACTGGCTGATAACATTTATCACATATGGTAGGTTTTTTTCTTTCTTATGCTTCCAAAGCAAGGAGATAACTTTGTAAAATTATTTCTAAAGAACCATAATGACAAAGAAGATTTGCATTTTGCTAATGTCAGTGCAAAGCAGGAATCATTCTCTTGGAGCTGATGGAGTCACCTAGACATAAGGAAAAGAACTGTCTTATCATTTTTAGTGGGCACTTCACTGGAGTTTCCATGAACATGTCTTTTCTCATTTTCCTTGTGTTATATTCGATGCATTATAGCAGTCAGTGACAGAGTTAACTTGTCCAAATTTTTGTCTCATAAACAAAATGTAATAAAAAAACACACAGAGCAAACTTGAAGGCTAAGATTTATGTCCTATTATGTGATGTACAGTGACTGCATGTTGCTGACCTTGGCCTTTTTATTAACTTCCACACAGAAGAGTGTTTGCTACAGAGCAAAATAAAAATTGTGTGGTCTGATGCAATTTTCCCTCATCCACAGTTCTTCAGCTGTGGTGGGGACAGTGCAGGAGGCAGGTGCAATAAAAGCACTGCTAGCAAGAAATCATATTAAAGACTTGAACATTTGGATTACAAGCCCTTATGGATAAACACAGACAAATGTATTCCCCCTTAATGCCTCTGCCATTCATGGAAATGCATCCAAACCAGCTGTGCTGCCAGCTGTGCCTTCAAAAGTACCTGACCTTTGATTCTATGCCTTCCTGTAGTACTGAACAGCCCTGCTGAAGTCACAAAGTGAAAGATCCCCTTCATTCCCTAGAAAACAGTCTGTCATTTACTTCTCCAGGTTCTTCTCATTTACTACAAAATGGAGACAGAAGGATGACTGTTCTTACCTCTGCTTGTTCAACTTTGGAGACTTGAATTTTCTTTTAACTCAAACTATGGGTTATTTTGTTTGGTTTTTTTTTTTTTCAGTTTAACCTTATGCGTCAGGAACTTCAAAGCTCTTTGTCACTTTTATCTGAATCTTTTAAGTTTTGGCAACA
The DNA here is from genome assembly GCA_009806455.1 of Tetrax tetrax. Classification (NCBI taxonomy): domain Eukaryota; kingdom Metazoa; phylum Chordata; class Aves; order Otidiformes; family Otididae; genus Tetrax; species Tetrax tetrax. The sequence continues at coordinate 181,596 of WHYT01016053.1, forward strand.
GTACCATGCATATTTCTTTAGGTTTGCTGTTCAAAACCCTGGAGATAGTACATCAAGTAGCAAAGGCTGTTAGACTTATCATTTGAGATCTGCTCTGTTTTTCTTTGTGTTTTTGCTAATACAGTAATTTCCTTTTTAAATAGGTATTAATAATCATCAGTAGGTGTTTAATACGTTATTTACAGAGATTGCCAAGTTTGTTTTAACTAAAGAAATGCAAACCTTAAAAGAATATATTTGGGTAATAATTTTTACTGAGTATCACCTGACTTTTTTTTTAGTTTGCCTACAAAAAAACCCAGTGCAAAATGAAGCATTTAAAGCTAAGACAGATCACTGGAAACAAGATTGAAACGAGGGGTGCAGCATAAGTTTACCGCAGTGATATAGCTCTGCGTATCAGGAGGAAAATTTAGATGTAATACAATCTGAGTGCTATATAGTTTCCAAATGTATGGAGAACAAGTTACAGGTAAAAGAAGCCCAAAAGAAAGAGAGCTATCTTTGACACTGTCTGCTCATTCCTCACATTGCTTTGATTTAGTTAAAAGTACAGAATTAAAATATTGGACCATGTATATTCTGTATATGCTGAAACTTTTACTACACACTTTCTCACTTGCAAAAGAATGCACTCAAGTTTTCACTATGATGAATACATAGTTGTGGCTCTGTTTCCAGGATCTCTGTATCTTGGGCAAATAAATCAGTTTACAACATGTCTGACTAATAATTAACACATTCAGAGTCTACCTAGAAAACCGTAGTCCACAGCTTTCTGTTCATATTTCTTTTTGAATGCTAACTGAAGTTCTTACATCTACAGTACATGGACATTTACTGATAAAGTGTAGCACAGAGAGCCTTAAAAAAGGCTGCTAGAGGCAGAAGAATGCGGCTCAACAGTCAGGTGTTGCTTTTATATTGCATTGCAAGCGAAGTTTGGATGGCAAAACAGCTTGACTCTAGAAGAAATTTCCCCAGAGGACTTAACTCTGATGAAGATGGTGATTCTGCAAAGTGGAACAGGCTAAAAAGGAGTCTGCATCAGGGAAGGTCCTGCAGGGTACGAGGCTGCTGCACAGGAAGAGATGATGACTGCAGCTTTAACATCATCTCCAGAGCAGCTATATGTTACTGTGACCAGTTCTGCGCCTCAGGTTCTCCTGGCCCTGTAGACTGTTGTGCTGACTACTGGGAAGTCTGTGACAACCCCATTGAGCCCACTGGGTCAGATGAGCCTTGGCCACCCCCAACATCAGGTAGGTATAGACAAAATACTCAATTGGTGTTAGTGCATCACAATAAAAATATGCTTGGATTATTCTTTAGAGTGTATAGATCCTAAAAATGTGACTAAAGACACAGTGGACAAATACACTGAGTATGAAGCTGGAGTAAGAATTATGCTTGCTATTATTTCTTTGTCTTTAGGAGAGTATTTTTAGAATTTGCTAAATCATATTTCTGTTTAGTAGAACCTCTGTTTTACCTGAAACTTCTCAGAGATAACCTCATCAGGTTAAAATTAGTGTAATCTCATAACTTTCAATGGAGTTTCACAGATTAACATGAGATGAACAGCAAGCTCTAAATTTTGGTATCCATCAGTACAAGTATATAATCAAGAAAACTGAGAGTTACCCTGAATGATACTGCTCTGAGGTGTTCTGCAAAAGTTTTGATTCAGCATAGCTTTCCTGTGGGACATAATTTTTCATGCAGATCAGGTGCAGGAGTAGGTGAAGGGATGTGTTTAGAACAAGGATTTCTGGCATATTTTAGTTTCTTACCAGTTAGTTTGCAGTGGAAGTTCCTCCAGGACTACTCTAAACTCAGCCTATTTTTTTAGAACTAGAAATTGCAAAAAAAGTTAGCTACGAACAGCTGGTCCTCCCTTGGTTCCTGCATGGGCCAAATCTCAGCTGGTGAGAAAAATTTAGAACAGTGGATTTTAAGACTAAGTCACTTACTACTGGTAGATCAAATCTGGCTGAAAAAGTGGAGGCTGTATCAAAATTTTAAAAGCCTAAAATCAACAAAAATACCACTACAGTATTTTAAATTCAATGTTTCCTTGCAAT
>WHYT01016053.1:184519-216909 GCA_009806455.1 Tetrax tetrax
CCTCTGTTTTACCTGAAACTTCTCAGAGATAACCTCATCAGGTTAAAATTAGTGTAATCTCATAACTTTCAATGGAGTTTCACAGATTAACATGAGATGAACAGCAAGCTCTAAATTTTGGTATCCGTCAGTACAAGTATATAATCAAGAAAACTGAGAGTTACCCTGAATGATACTGCTCTGAGGTGTTCTGCAAAAGTTTTGATTCAGCATAGCTTTTCTGTGGGACATAATTTTTCATGCAGATCAGGTGCAGGAGTAGGTGAAGGGATGTGTTTAGAACAAGGATTTCTGGCATATTTTAGTTTCTTACCGGTTAGTTTGTAGTGGAAGTTCCTCCAGGACTACTCTAAACTCAGCCTATTTTTTTAGAACTAGAAATTGCAAAAAAAGTTAGCTACGAACAGCTGGTCCTCCCTTGGTTCCTGCATGGGCCAAATCTCAGCTGGTGAGAAAAATTTAGAACAGTGGACTAAGTCACTTACTACTGGTAGATCAAATCTGGCTGAAAAAGTGGAGGCTGTATCAAAATTTTAAAAGCCTAAAATCAACAAAAATACCACTACAGTATTTTAAATTCAATGTTTCCTTGCAATAACCCTGCTCTTGCGTTCCAGCACTCAGATCACAAGCTCTTCAAGAGGCTGTGTTCTTAAGCCAGGCTTATGGCCAAAATCTGATAAGTGGGAATGACAGAAATGCTGTAAAACAAATTTGATTTTCCAAAGTGTTTTTAATAATCTAAAACAATGTTCTATGATACATGTAAATAAAGACATTTGTTTCATCTTTATTTCATGCAGTAGTGTACATTATTTCCAACAGATCAGGGGGTTGTTGTCATAAGCTCTACACAAACATTTAGTAGCGTTTCTGCTCCAGAGCTGACAGCCTGCGGCTCTGGTTTGGCAAACTTTCATGGAAACAAATCACTACAAAACCTGTAGCGTTTTCCCATGTAGGCCCTACCATAGGTCTACCTCTAAAAGGCAGAAATGTAACAGAAGGTTTAGATAATCGTATATGTGAGAGGTAATATTTTTACTGCCTGTCTTACTACATTTTTTTACATGTGTGTTCACTGTTTTGTAACTCCTGGACTGTATATGCCTGCCAGAGGTAGCAATTGTATTTACTCTAGTCAAACACCTTTATTTGTCCTACAGGTGAGCTTATATCTTTATTTTTTAATATCTTATCTCAAAACAGGATCCTGTTTTCTGATCCTTAAAATGCTTAATTGATGGAAAGTCTGCAACCTTTTTTTAGTTTGTTTATTGGAGACTTGTTATACAAGTAATTTAAAAGGTAAAAAGGGGAATAACAAAGCAGCCAGAATACAAAAGGAAAAAAAAATCTAAAGGAACTTTCTAGAGATTAAATGTCTGAGGAACAGGGAAGAGAAAATGAAATTGGAAGGAAAAAAAAAAGGAGAAAAGGAAAAGAGTGGATGTCTGAAGATTAAGCAAACTATGAAGCATTTTAAAAATAACATAAGCTGACTTTTAGTAACAGAGACTACAATTCTGCCTTTTGCTAAGAACTACTTAAGCGCTAGAAGACCACATATGCCAAAGTACTTTTCACCTGGAAGATTTTGATCTTTTGATTGCCTGTGTTTTTGCTTTCAGTGCTTCCTGAGTCATATTACTTTAAATAAACCAATAAACTGAAGTGCTTTACATGTTCTGGAATGAACAGCAGTAAAACTGCTCAGTGCTTTGTTTCTGGATCCCCGTGTATTCACTGACTTGATGTACAGCAGCAGTAAGCTACACTGTGACTTCTTCTATGGGCGTGCACCATGCTGAGGACCAGTCTTGATTTAACAATGTGGAACAGCTTTGACATTGCCCTTATGAACCCAGCACTCAGTATGTTTCCATGGCTGTCCTGTGTAGTTTCAGAAGAAACTGTGCACACTCCTGCCTTAGAAACCAAATAGAAATTCTGGATACTTTTATCATTATTATTTTAATTTTTATTGTTAGAAGAACTTCTAGAGTTTGATTTATTCACTGTAATTATAATTTATTTTATCTTTTTGTTTCAATTACTCTAATGGTACAAAAGGCCCTGTCAGGGTCAACACACTGGATCTTGGCCTGGAGGTGGTATGAAAGTTACATCCAGAGAATTTGCTAATTGCTTTTATGCTACAAACTCAGGATCTGGCCTACAAGTGAGTAAACCTGGGGACATTTCACTGATAAAAGTACTTACATCAATACTGTAGGCAAATGAAGTAAGAGCTATAAGAGTATAGGATGCTGGACTGGGAGGATGTCAAATCCACTTCCTTCCAATAGTGATATTCATATTATATTAAATCCCATTCATAAAGTTATCAGGCCGCATCTTCAAATTAATTAATTTCCCACATAATATATTACTATTCCAGCCTAGTATATTCATGGACAGATAATCTCGCTGTTCTCTCACACAAACAGTGTCTTTTAGCTTAGATATCTCTGCTGTCTGACAGTGATGCCTCAGGCAGCACTCCTGGCCCTCTAAGTCGTAACTTGGCTAGACGAAAGAAACTGTATAGTTTTAATCTTCAGTCCCCTAAGCATATATTATTAGAAAGCTGCTTTTGAGCTTGCCCATGGCTGCACTTTTTCTTGGGTGTGGGCAATGCAGCACCTGAGCTCCAGTGCTCTGTCCTGCCGCTCAGACGCTGCATGGCTATTACTCACCTCAACATATTTGAAATATCTTGTTTGATGCCTCCTTCCAGCTACCATCTGATGCTGACTTTTGAGGCAGACTGTGACAAACCATGACACTTACTTAAGTAATTTACCCTGGGTATTCCCTGAAAAAATGTCTTGGACCTTAGCAGAAGCTGAATTAGAGCAGAGACTTAGGGCCCCAGACTGCTTGGGTAAGATGTATCTCACCTACATCTGCACTGGCTAACATAACCTGCTCTACGACTAACAGGGGAAGAGAAGCACTTACAATTCATTCATCAGCTCTAGTCTACTTCTGCACTTCGGTATGAAACGAGCATGACTTAGAAATGCATACCTCTCTCCTGCAAATAAAGGAGGCCTTTGCGGCTGAGGTGTACGTGTGTGTGCCTGGGCAGAAAACTCCAGCCCTTGCCATGAGAAGGGGATGGCCTTCCTCACACTTCAGACTGGGGAAAAAGCATGATATAATGCAAATACAAGTCAACACTACATTCATATGAAATATGATTTAAGCTTCTGGAAAATGGAGGAAAAAGGAGAACTTCGGGGCTCCTGGCTCCAAACCCTGTCAGTGGGGGAAGGAATATGATGTTTACCTGCAGGCTCACTGGTGGAGGAAGCACGAGAATGGGCTGGAAAGCAAAGATCTGTTTTTGAAGAGTATGTGAAACATACATTTGCCTTGAAACATAATTGATCTCTCTGGTTTTCAAAGAGGAATTAAACTGGTGAGGAAAAAGAATATATTACAGTAGGTTTGGAACAGTTATTAATTTTTTAAAATTATATAACTGGAAAATATATTTCTATTTTAATTGTCAATTATAAAATTATTACAATTAGAGATGTATTATTTTTAAGTTTATTACTGGAAAATAACTTTATTTGAAGAATTATTTTTTTTTATATGTGAGATAATAGTTTTTCAGTGAGTGTTTTGAGTCTGTTCCTGATTTTATTTACTATGAATGATAATGTACCTGATAAAAAATTAAAATACATCAAACTGCCTTCATTACTTGGAAGAAACTGGAAATAGATGTTGCTGACTTTCAACTAAATAATTCATGCATACTGCATACAAAAACATAATTCAATAACAGCAGGAGTTTTGAGTTAGTTAACTTCAAAAATGATTTTTTTTTTTCACACATCTATATGTTATGTTGACAGGTTGTAATAAGGATGGCCGATATTATGGAGAAGGAACAGTAATTAAAGACAACTGCAATTCCTGGTAATGTTTCAGAAAATAGCAAATTGAATTTTATTTAACATATGTCATGAAACAGAAATTAAGGTAGTGAGTATCCTTAAATTCATATTAAACATGTAATCAAATCAAAATGGCTGGAAGAGTAGTGCTGTATTAAGGTACTGTAGAACTAGATTACAGCCAACTTAAAAGAATGGCAAGAGGTCAGTGGGCTTTCTAGTTGAGATGTGAAAATGAGAGTATTAAAATGTCATCCTCTCTGGCCTAATTCTTTTCCTACTCAGTCAGTTTTCTGGCTCTGATCTGCATTGAAATGGTTCCAGCCTAGACCTGGGCATTGACCTGAATGTAGCAAAACAAATATATAAAGTTTAGAGGATTATTTTAAAATGTCTTCCTCTGTTTCTTTGGCATAAGTGATGAGATCTTACATTAATTCATAAGGGAAGAACATATATATGTATGTTTATGTAGGAAAGGGATGAACTGTCCGAGCATCCCTTTCTCTGCCTTGGGACAGGAGCAGACAATGTAGGCAGGGGAGCTCTGCTGCTGGCCCTGGCAGTCGGCTGCCTGAGCCACCTCCCTACTTTGCCTCTCCAAAAACCAGCCCTGCACGTCCAGCCACAGGGCAACCCGGGGGGATCCAGTAGCACTCAGAGAGGGCTGGGGCCTCCACTGCCCTGACTTTAGACCAGGGTCCTTGGAACAAGGTGTCTACAGCCACATGGTTCCTTTCTCAGTTTCCACAGTGAAACTTCCTCGAAACATCTCATGTACAGGATGTTGCCTTTTTTCCCCAATTTGGTCTTGCAACGAAATTTTTCAAATACGACATTTCCCAGAAGCTGTAAACCTTCCCACCTTGTTCCGATTGGGAATCATTAGGCAGTGATGTAGCAAGAAGCAGCATTAAGTTTTCATAAATACTATATGACATTTATATTGTTTACATTTTTTCCTCCACCTTCCTTCTGCTGTTAAAGTACATGTTTTTCCTTTGACAATTCATTTTCTGCTCAGTGATGTTCTTGGTCTTTCAGCAAATGCTCCCAGAGTCTCTGGAAGTGTTCAAAAGAAGTATGCCTTGTTCGCCAAGACTTAATTCAGCACATCAATTCTGGAGATTATGGGTGAGAACACTATCATTTTAAGGTGTTTTTTGTTGTAAATCACTGTATTGCCTATAGTATGTATGTGCAAATTACAAGTTCTGCAGTCCTCCCCACTCCTTCCTTTCCCAATAACATTACAGCAATTTGACAGTACATGTACATCTGTGAAACTTTCCTAAATCTCTGGCAGATTATGGAGTTTTAAATGGAAAGATACTGAAAGTCTCATACTGGTAAGAGCTGGCACTGTAAATATCTAAAACATTCTCCAAATTTAGGGTTTTTTTCCTCACAAAAATCTTAGATTACCTTCCTGTATTCTTCTCTTTATCTATTACTTGGGATAGGTATTTAAAGTCATTTTTTCTCCTCTTTTAGGAGCATTGTTACACATAACAGGACTCTAGGTAGTGTTGGAAGAGGAGAGGATGGGCCAAATGGAGACTAAGATATCAAAATTTTGTGGGGTTCAGTGTTTTTCTTGCTACCAGTCCTTGTTCCCCACAGGTAGCGCAGAGGGATTAGGGACACCCCAGTACCAGAGCTCTGCCTGGGGAGCCTGATGGCCTTTTACAGACAGAGATACAGGGGTTGCCTCCTTAGGAGCTGAGGTGCTAAATTCACTAAAGAAGCCTGCACAGATTTCAAGCTGTGACTAAGTGCTGAAACATTTTATACTTCATGGAGACATTCAAGCAGAGTTAGGACAGACAATTAAGTTGGGCACCTGGAGCCCTTCACCTCCCTCTTGTCAGTGGTGAGTGGTAAGGTTTGCCACAGGGTGGTTAAGCCCACTTGAGATATGACTCAGCTTCTGCAGGTGCTTGCACTCTTCACTGACTGCAGGCTGACCAAGAGCAATGGGGCTTCTCTTTTGGGCAGCAAGAATCCTACCTCCTTGTTCCTCATACCTAAGCAAGACAGAAATGGATAAAGATAATGCCCTCCCCTCCCGCTCAGCTTTTTTTCCAGTAATAACAAATTTCAGTGTGTTCCAAATGTGTATGGCTGCAAGGTAATTTTTTTTCCTGTTATGCATATAGTTTAAGGGGTTAATGCTACAATCTGAGTCCAGGCTACCTGAGAGTGGGAAGGAACTAGCTAAAGTGCCCTTAGGAGCCTTTCTTCTCAACCTGGCTATTGGTGTAAAAATCAGGCAGAAGGTGCCAGCTAGTCTTTCTGCTGGGTTCAACAGTATCTCACTGTTGATGCACCAGAGCTTGAAGGCAACGTAACTCACTATATGAAGCTGTTAGTTCTCTGTGGGTATCCAGTCTGAAGCATAATTTGAGCATAACTTCAAGGCAACAGTAGTTGTTATGACTGAACATCTTGTTTTCCAGTACTCTGAAGCATTGCAAGCTCATCTCCTGCAGGCTGATATGATGCTGACCTCAAATCACCGCTTTTCATATACTGCTGTGTTGTGCCATCCTATGCTCATTTGCAGTGGAAGAGCCTATACTAAATATTTTCTCATGCATATTGAATACAAGGGTTTGAAATATAATTTGAAAAAAAATGCTTCTGGATGTTATTGTTAGCAGTGCTCTTTAAAAGGATCAAGGTATTAATGTGAGTGGTATTTCTAATCTGTGTTTTGTTTATTTGCTTTCTGAGGAAGATGGAAAGCTGGCAACTACAGTCAGTTCTGGGGTATGACAGTGGAAGAAGGTTTCAAAAAGCGTCTGGGCACCTTCCCTCCATCTCATTCTTTGCTGAATATGAGAGAAGCTCCAGTAAGTGTCATATAGAATTGTTAATTTTTTAAATAACTTTATCACATGGAAAAATAAATGTGGACAGTTATAAAAAAATAAATGTTAAATCCCAGATTTAACACTAAATGCTTCTATGTTGAATATGAAGCCCCCCAAAATAGTTCTCCAAGCCATAGAGTGTATGGTCCTATTGATGGAAATAGAATAAGGAGGAGAAAAAGCAAATGCTAACCATTGAGCAGCTGTGCACCAATATTAACTTATCATTGTAGATCACTGGTGTTTGAAATCTTTCCTTCTTTAGGATTATTCCATACTGTACTCTCCATTTGCTAATCATTGCACAGATAGCTGTAACCATAAAAAGAATAAATCTGGGCATAGTTCATTAAGACTAACAGCTAAGACTGAACAGCGATCATTGAAAGAAGATCTGAAAGCACATAGGATAAAGCAGTATAAAGATAGGTTAGGAGGCTGTGGTTTTGACCAAATGGAAAGACAAATGATGGGAAGTTTGGAAAAACAAGATGATTCTCTACTACCAGCTTTCCAAATATCTTGGCCATGGCCACTTTCATGGCAGCTAAATTAAATTTCCTATCATATATTTATGGTCAGATTAGTTCTGCAGTGAAGCAAATATACTTTAAGTTATGCAGGGAGGTTAAGCAATTAAAGAAATGCATAGTTATTGAATCCAGAGTAGATTTTCCAGTGCTCTGGATTGGCTTCTTTCCTGGAAGACTCAAAATTTAGGAAATCATAGACTGAAAAAACTAACTAGCTCACTATAATGAAATTAGAAAAATCACAAGAATAAGTAGATAGACCCAAGGTTTGCAAATTATATTAAATATAACAGGTTTTTATCTTTGACTTCTATAGAATTCAGGCAAGTGATGCCATTTGATGATCTATTTGAAGCTGATTGTAGATGCTTTTTGTATGGCATGGCAGAAGGGTTTCCACATCATGGAAGGCCTTGTGGGAACAGCAGTGCAGAGCTACCCCTTGACAGGGAATTTGGGAAAGAGTGGGAGGACCATATGCCTGTGCAACAATTAACAATCTTAACCCTCTTGCTTGATGCAGACTGGTTCTTTGTCCCACACAAACTAGGCTGTCTGCACCAGCGTGAAGAGGCATTGGATTATTGTGGCCTAGATTGGTCACCTTGCTCAAAATTACACTATGGAGGGTTGTCAGAGAAAGAAGTTGAGAGACATTAAGCTTTGGAATTTTGCCTTGTATGATCTCCTAGACTACTCTTCACATCCAAAGAAGGATCCGTTTCAGCTGAAGGTGGCAAGTTAAAATAAGTCAATGACATAAAAGAGTTTAGTGCAATGTTTAGTAGCTCTCTGCCACAAATTACCAGTGAACTGCACTGAGTGCAGCACCCACAAGAGAGATGGGGCTGATTTGTTTTTGTTGTCAGCTTTTTCCTTGAGGAATATAGTGATGCTTATATAGCAGAAGCATAAAGTGGATATCATGCACCTAGTTCAGAAATTGACATCTACATTACTAGATATCTGGCTAGGTGAGACAAATCCCACTTGGGAAAGTAAGAAAGGGGAAGTTACAAGAAATTAGTCACTGTATTTCCTCTTTTCCATTCAGTTTGGGGTAGCTGGTCCCTCAGTGGTCTTGCATTATGTCCATCCTATTGAATCATTCTTATTAAGCTTCCTGTAGCTTCTTTGACTGCTACACTACTTATGGCCTTTATTCCACTGATACTTTTCTCAGGCACATTTTCTTTCTCTGCTATCTTTTTATGAAATCTGTGAGCCACAACCCAACTACCATTGGCCCTACCTAACACCCGAGGAGTGTCAATGCGTTCTGCTCCAGAAATCCAGCTTTGCACATACATGCATTTAGCCATCAGGAAGCCCTACATGTTGCTGGAAGCACAAGCTTTGCACAGGAGTCTAAGAAATCTTTCTCTTTACTTACAAAGGCTAAAAAATACGAAATTATGATCTCTGTATGACTTTCTCAGCTTCTGGAGAATTCTTTGAGTTTGCAGAAAATTGCTCTGAATTGTACATGAGCCTGTCTCCTACCTATGGTTTCTCTGCAGAATTATTAGAACTTTCTTGCTCTTACTGCAGTGGTTTCTGTCTTAGGTAGTATTGATGTAAAAATACTTTTCTCTAAAATTTCCTGAAAAGCTCAAAATCTCTCTGATTCTGTCCCCCTCACTAGTTTTCTAGAAGAACATAATCTCTTTAGTGTCCTTGTTCTGCCTCGGGATATTTCCTCTCTGCCACATTTTAATCCTTGACAAAAACATACCAAAACAATGGTTTTCTTTGCTCATAGCCAGCTCTGTATCTACGTCACTGCACGATCCAGCAATTTCATAGCATAGACTGGGCTCACCAGCAGTACATCAACAGATTCTTCCAATAGGCAAACCAACAGTAGCCACGGAGTTAACATCCAGGCACTTTTAAAGATAAATATCTTACCAGAGTTTCAGAGACACTTGCCCCTGCTTTGCCTTCCAGAATAATTTTCTGTTACTGATATTTTATGAAGCATACTAACACATTTAGAAAGTCCTAAGTGATAAAAAAAACAAGTGAGTTTTCACGACGGTGTTTCCATTAAGCTTCATCTGTAACTCGGTGATGCCTCAGAAGAGAGTAAAAAGGTATGAAAGATGAAATTCAGAAATAATGACTCTTTAATATTTTCCAGAGACATTCTCCAAACCTTAATGGCTTGACCTTTAGGTGACTTTGGTGAGTACTAATTCACCTACAGGCCAAGGTACTAGTTATTTACTGTGGATAAATTGGCACTAATTAAATATTCTCTGGGATTATTACTGCCTTTCCCATTTTGCAAGAGAGAAAATTGCAAGTCACATGCCCCAAGTTATATATTTAGTTGATAAAAATGTCACAATTAGTGTTCAGGAGTTTTTGGCACTGTCTTAGTCGACCTGATTAAAACCTGATAGCTTTGTTAATGTAGAAAGAAAACTGTAGCTACCCATTCATTAAATACAACTTTTAAAAACTTTAAATAAAAAACATTTATTCAGCATGCTACTGGTCTACTATTTAGGGAATAGGTCACAGTTTCTGGTACCTAAGGGTCTACTATACTAATTATTTTCTACTCTTTTCAGGGATGCTTGAGAAAAGCATTTTTGTATAGAAGGGGCTCTTTACTCAATTGCATGGAAAAAGAGATCCAAGAATGTAAAACCCTTCAGTGTTAACCACTTTGCACCTATGGCAGAGTCTTAGTTCTCAGCATCATTGAAAAGTTTGGTTGTAGAGTAGAGGCTTTTTAGTTGTTTCTTTGACTGACATATCCAGCTACAAATACAGCTTCATAACATTACTTCAAATTAAATGGTGTGACAGAGCTACATTTCATCTTAGGGAAAACACAAACTTCTTGAAGTTATTCATAGAGCTTTTAAAACTGAACATAGACCAACAGCTAAATACACCACTAAAACTGTCACGACTCTTGACAAAGCTGAAGCTCCCAATAGTGTCATGTGTGTTATCTGAGAAGGCATTTTGAAAGTGTATACTCACTGGAGGAGATAGTGTAATAATTCCTGAAGCTCTATGTAGCACAAAAATAACCACCATGCCTTTAAAACACATTGTGATACACATTCGGTGGTATTTTGTCAGTACATGTTCTGGCAAGAAGTATATTGCAGTGCTGGGCTCTGTGATTGCTGGCAACAAGACGCTCGCCTAAGTGCCATCTTACAAGAAAATGAAATACATAGTCCAGTAATAAGGCTCCATTTTGCATTAAGTGTCAAAAAACTTGTTAAGACAATGTGAGGGTATACAGAGTACAGCAACTGTTTCTCCGATACATGGCTTTTCATAGAAAAAAAGCTCAGCAGTCATACATCTCCCTCTTGAAAACTGAAGGTCATGCCCATTTTATATTCACCAAGAAAGTGGTGTCTAAAACCTTTTTCCTACGTTAAAAAAAAAATTACTTTCCTTCAGAAAAAAAAAATTTCCACATCTGCAAATTCAGTAATCTTCAGGCATTTTTTCTCTCATGAGCCATCTAACTTTTCTGAAGAAGTCATAGCTGAAGTACAAGTGTCCTTTTATATCCACTTACCTTCCTGCTTTGGCCAGACTGCTAGCTTCACTGCAGAGAATATATATGAAGGTTTAAAAATAGTTTCCTGGTCATTTTGCTGATTGGATTGTGCTGTCTGACGGTGGTCCATGGAGTATAGGTTGAGAAACAATTGTCTAGACTTACTATTTGTAACAGAACAGCAGTGCTTCTCAATAATAGGGTAGTAATTTCTCAGACAAAAAGCTGATATTTCTGGTTACAGAACAATCCTGCATATCATTAGAATAGTTTGAGTTGGAAGAGGCCTTTAAAGGCCATCTGGTCCAAATCCCTGCAGGGCGCAGGGACATTTTCAACTGGATCAGGTTGCTCAGAGTCCTGTCCTACCCAACCTTGAATGTTTCCTGGCATCCACCATATCTCTGGGCAACCAGTTCCAGTGGTCCATGATCCTCACTGGAAAAAAATTCTTCCTTATATCAAGTCTGAATCTGCCTCCCTCTATTTTAAAACCATTACCATTATCCTATCACAACAGGCTCTGCTAAAGAGTTTCTCCTCACCTTTCTTATAAGCCCTCTTTAGGTATTTGAAGGCTGCTATAAGGTCTCACTGGAACCTTCTCTTCTCCAGGCTGAACAGCCCCAACTCTCTCAGCCTTTCTTCATAGGAGAGGTGCTCCAGCCCTCTGATCATCTTTGTGGCCCTCCTCTGGACTCTCCAGAGAGTCTCCTCTTTCCCTGTCCTTCTTATGTTGGGGGTTTCAGAACTGGATGCAGTACTGCAGGTGGGGTCTCACGAGAGCAAAGTAGAGGGGCAGAATCACCTCCCTCAACCTGCTGGCCACGCTTCTTTTGATGCAGCCCAGGTTACGTCTAGCTTTCTGGGCTGCAAGTTCACATTGCCAGCTCATGTTGAGGTTCTCATCCAACAGCACGCCCAAGTCCTCTTCAGGGCTGCTCTCAATCCATTCTCCACCCAGCCTGTATTTGTGCTTGAGATTCCCCTGACCCAGGTGCAGGACCTTGCATTTGGCCTCGTTGAACTTCAGGAGGTTCTCACAGGCCTACCTCTCCAGCCTGTCAAATGACAAGGCTGAGGGGTAATGAGAAATTTGCTCTGGGATTTACAATATGAGGCTATTAAGTACATTGGCAGCACTTTAGGAATACATAAAGTAACACATTATCTCAAACCAAAGGTCTATTTAGAATTTCGCTTTTTTCAACTGCCTTATTTGTAGCATTGTAAGCAGTCATTGCTAAACTGTGCTAAGCAACCTTCACCAAATTTTGCTTGTTTACTGGTTGATAATGAGTAGTCATGTAATGTAAAATAAATGCTATTTGTCTGGGATTTCGCCTGTATGATAAATCTTCAAAGTAAATCTTCTGCTTCTGCTTGCTCATTAATGATGAACATAAAGATAATTTAGCAAGATATTATTTAAATTAGCTGTTGTTTTCTGTGTGTCGTTTGAGTTTGCAAGTTCCATGTATCTAATAAGATTTTAAAAAAGCAGACTTTTTAAAGTGATTAATCAAAATATTGAGATTAGTATTTTAGCAAGAGTTAAGAGATTGATGGCTTGTTATGGATGGAGGTAAAACTTTCAAAAACTTTCAAAAGCTTGCAGTTTACTTTAACAGTATTTAGGACCCACAGCCTGCATCTCACCCAGTGAACCTAGAAGCACTTGAGAGTTACTGGGTCTGGACATACGCACAGACTGTATCAATCTCTCTGTTGGGGCTGTATCCCAATCTAATGTCAGATATAGACCTGATGTACAAGCTTGCTTTTTCCTGACCCACTTCTGAAATGGGGGTCTTCTGTGGGAAATCCAGGTGTACAAGCTGGACGGAGGCATCACTGTTGCCCAGTGTATGTGACAAAGTGATCTGGATACAGCCAAAGTGCTAAAGTTCAGATCCCCAGAGTCCTGAAATAGTTTAAAAGAACTGGCCTCAAATGTTTAAATCATCATAGGAAAAGATACTTAGTCTTATGAGTCACATAAGCAATTTACAAAAATGGTGCATTGAGGACACTCGGAAGACTAAGTAAATCAAAGTGAAAGATAGGAATTTGATCAGAACAGGAAGCCATTGTACTTCAGAGTATGAGCCTGCCTACAAGAAAGAAGCATCAGGGAATGTTTTGCTCAGGAAAAGATTATTATATTTTGTATATTGTATTTTTCTCTGGAACAGATGTTACCAGCAATTGTTTGAGACAAACTGGTAGACTGGATGGACTAATATTGCAATTCTGTGCGGCCATTCCTATTTCCCTGCACAGCATAAGCAATCATTCCCTAAAGTTCAACAGTAAAAAAAAAAAAAAAATGGGTCAATGGTTTTTATATGTTGAACACAGAGCAGATTATTAGCAGTTGTACCAGATGGTTCTTGCATATGCAGATATTTGTACAAAGCTTGGGGGACATAAACTAAGACTGAGAGATAAAGACATCAGAAATGGCTGTCCAAATGGCTTTAGTGAGCAGACGGTGAATTCTCATAAACTCAACATCAGATTGCAAAGCAGAAGGAAAATCACTGATTTTCATTCTGGAACAAGAATAAGTGCTGGAGATTGAAGAACTTCTGTATAAAAGACAAATCAGTGATACACTGTACCGATGCCTCCCCAACAGCAACTTCAGCCGTGTGTCAAGGAGAACACGGTAGCAAGTACCTAACTTCACTGCTACTTGTAGCAGAAGGCTTTTCATTCAAAAGAAATTCCAGCTGGATCATAATTAACATGTTTCATAGGGAATTGTTGTTTGAGATAAAAATCAGAGAGAAACTGGACAAGATATTCAGATTGGCAGTTGTGGAGCTCAGCTTTCCAGCTCAGTTTTGGAGTGCCAGAAGCCCCCAGCTCTCAAGGGGTCCAGAGGAGCCAGCCACAGCGTAACCACCACAGGAGTGCTCGCGAAGCCAAAGGTGCCAATGCTTTAGGTTTCCTCAATTTAAAAACTTAGAATTTTTAAAACAAAATTAGGGTAAAATTTAAAACAAAATTAGGAATTGAAGCATATACAGATCTCCTACATTTTGTTTTAGGGAAACTCACTTCCAGAAGAAAAATTTCCTGCATTTTTTGCAGCCACTTATGCATGGCCTGATTGGATTCATGATCCTCTGGATCAACAAAACTGTGGAGCATCCTGGGCTTTTTCAACCGCAAGTAATATTATTTTTTTTTTTTCCTTTTAAAAATATCATTGCATGTCAGGTGTATGATGAAAATTATAGTTATTTGTAATGAAGTAATTTCAGCTTGTTCATTTTTCCTAGGAAATAGGAACATTTAAAATTGCTACAGCTTTCCCTCTAAGTTGTCCCAAAGTCTTAAAAAGTCAATCTTAGCTGTAGAGCTTTGTTTTCTTTTCTTAAGTTTGTGTAACATAGGGAGATTTGGTGACAGACAGAAGAAAATGTCATAACTGTAGAGTAACTTTAAAAAAATCTGTATCCCTTACTTGCACAACTACATACTTAAATTGAAAGCTTAAAACAAGTAGACTTAATTTTTTAAATATATATTTATATATTTATGCATTTGCCATTGTCTGATCCTTGATATTCAAGTAAATTAAGTATCATCTTCTCAATAATTTTATGAGAAGAAAACCCTGGAACTGCTCAGGTATTTGTGGAAGAAACTATTTTCAAATTCTATAAGCACAGAAATGTCAGTAATGCAATTCAATGTCAGGTGCTACAACCTCTGGTTTTATGAAAAAATGGACACATGTGTCACTTTCTCCAAAGAAGCTACAGCAATCAGTTAGGTTCATTTTTCTTATGCTGTAGTAAATCTCAGTAAATACTGGGATACATAAAGATGGAGAAAAAAATTATGCAATCAATCTTTATGACTTGATCTGTCCAGTGGGTCTTCACAGGTGCAGGTTTCTACAACTGCTTCTTTAAATGACAGCAGTAAAAGAAGGAAAGGAGCATTTAGGTCAGTTAATCCCAGCTCCCTGCCAAAGCCAGACTGAACACACTCTGTTACCAAGATACCTCGTCCAGTGTAATTTTAAAAGAGAAAACCAAGAGAGCTTCTAACAGCTCTTCTGACAGATTACTGGAGAGATGAACAGAGCTCACCAAGGGAAAGACTTTCATGATACTCAGTCTAAATTTTCCCTTCCATATGTGGATCTTTTGATTTTAATTCACATAATTATTATGAATGCTAAATATTATGAGACCTCTTCCCATGTTGTTTAGGTGCATCTAGCAGATGCAGACAGGAAATATTTGGGTTATATTTCAGTGTCTCTTTCACAATAATCAGCATGAAGTTGTGAGTAATTATTTATTTTTGATAGTGGAAAATTTATTTCAAAACAGGTGTTGCAGCAGATAGAATAGCAATTCATTCCGAGGGTCAGATCACAGACAACCTTTCTGCTCAGAATTTGATCTCTTGTGATACCAGGAATCAACATGGATGTAATGGTGGAAGTATTGATGGTGCTTGGAGATACCTGAAAACACATGGGTAAATATTTTATCTATCTGTTTAGATTATTTTAACTTGAACCAGTTGCTTAAGTTACAATGCTGCTTGTGTTGCAATGATGATTTCTGACCTTCCAAAAAAGAGGCATTTAGCTTTATCCTAGGCCAGGTTAACTGTATTACTTCATCGAGACTATCTCTCATTTACACCTTCTTTAAATCATCTTCATGAACCTCGTGAACTATGAAGCATTCTCAAAGAAATATGTGAAGACTATTTTAAATGAGAGATCTCTGGGAAAACTCTGCAACCACCTAGCTCCAATTTAAGCCTCATTACATCTAGATGTTGCCATTAGGTGTAATACAACTGGGGAAAATGGTAGCCTCTTTAACAGCAAGACAAGCGAGAAAGGATTTTTTTTCGTGTCAAAGACAACACCATAAGTGGACTCAAAACTTCCATGGTTCTTGGGATACAGGCTCTTCATGTTAAAAAACCTTTAGTAAGCAGGCAGTTGCATAAGACCACATTTCGAATATTCAAAAGGATCAAACATTGTCTTTCCATGAAGCAAATTGTAATCATCCCAACCCAAGCTTGTCCCAGAACGCAACACGAGCAAGAAATACCCCTGGATTCTGCTTCCTTCAGCTTGGACTAAGGAAAGCTAACAGCTCCCAAACTCCACATGAACTGCTAGGTGCTTTTTAAAATGACGCATAAGAGTTTATAGTCATAGAATGATTTAGGCTAGAATGAACTTTTGGAGACCACCTAGTTCAAAGTTCTGCTCAAAGCATGACTAACTCTGAAATTAGATCAGGCTGCTCAGGCCATGTCCTCTGTCATATTTTGAGTATCTCCAAGGATGGAGGTTTCACAACCTTTCTTGCAGCAGGTCACTTTGTTTGACCACTCTTGCGGTCAAGTATTTTTTTATTACAACTAATCAGCATTTTCCTTGGTACAGCTTGTGACTGATACCTTTCAGCTTTTCATTGTGGAATAAATCCAGCTGCCTTAGCCCCTCCTCACATATCATATGCTTCAGTCCCCTAAGTGCCTTCCACCAGACTTGCTCAGTTTGTCAGTGTCTTTATTGGGGGAATCCCATAACTGAACACAGTACTCCAGACATAAGCCCACAAGTGACATTTTAAGGGGACATTCTGACACTTTTCACAGTGTCTTGGCTACATTCTTGCTAGCACAGCCCAGTATTGATTGTCCGTGTTTGCTGAGAGGGCGCACTGCGGACCCACATTCAACTTTCTGCTCATTGGGACGCCAGGTCCTTCTCTGTGAAACTGCTTCCTACACAGGCAGTGCCCTGCCAGTACTGCTGCAGGGACAGTTCTGACTCACAGGCTAGCTTTGGATTCTGCCTTTGTTGAACTTCATGAGTTTTTTTTATCAGCTAATTTCTCTAGCCTGTGGAGGTTGCTCTGAATGGCAGCTCTGCATACCATCAATTTGGCATTCTCCACAAATTTACCAAGAGTGCCTTATGTCCCACTGTCCAGATTGTTCATAGAGATGCAAAACAGCGCTACTGCTGTGTTTACTCCTGAGGAGTGCCACTAGTAAACAGACACCAGTCACTCTGATCTGCCAACCTTTCAGTATGTCAGTCTCGTTCAGTTACTGACATTTTAAGCAACTTTTCTAGTCCGATAAACTAGGACACCACAGGAGACCATGCAGTAAAAGTCACTAAAGTCAAGGTCAATTATATCCACTGCTTTTCTTAGTCTCCTTTGAGCTAGTCATTTTATCATAGTCAGATCATCTCATTATGGTGAGGCATGACTTGCCATGGCAAATCTGTGCTGCCTGTTCCCAGCCAACTCCTTGAACTTCGTGTGCCTGGAAATGGCTTCCAGGAGAATTCACAATAACCAGATTTTATGTACTGTATAATAACATTCTGCTGTTTCTCACATTTTCAGAAATTTTTTGTACTTTCTGTTTCATACCAAAACCTATTTCCTCTCATTTTCACATGCTCTCATCCCTTACTCTGATATACCTCAAACAGACAGAGAGATCTCAGGTGTGCTGTCTGTCAACTTTTAGTTTTAGTTAGCAAACAAACGAACAAACCAGCCACGGAAGGAGCAAAAGAATATCAGACGTGATACATCAGACATCATAGTAGATATGGCAGCCTGGGGATCCAGGTAAAGACCAAAGTACTGTCACTCACACGGACACAGTATACCAAATGATCATTCTGCTTTCTTCAAGTGTACCAAAGTGTTTCTGATCTGCCAATGATTTTTTAATGTTACGGAGAGAGTTTACATTGAGTGTTTCTCTGTCTTTCTGTCTCAGAGTTTAAACACAAAACTAGTTTTGATCTAGATTTTGAGTGGGAGACCCTTTAGGTGAGTGGCTGCAGTGGATAATGCTGGATTTCGCCCAGCAGAGGCCCCTCAGCACCTCATGGGGGTAAAGGCAAAGGCTTTGTTTATGAAGAAATGAAAGTTATAGCTTGACATGTTAAGCAACATTTTTCTAGTAACTAGAATAACAAGCTCCTTTTAATCAGTAGCTCATGCTCTTAAGAGAATAAATACAACTCTTTCTCACTGGACTGTTTGCTTGCCTACTATGTTAAGGACAGGAGCACAAGAATTGTCCATGTACATAAGAAATCCATTTTAAGGAGCATTATCTCCATAACAGTTGAAGTAAGATATTTTTAGAAGAAAAACCCTAAAGAACACAGCAATAGGACAACCTCCTAGTCCTCTGTTTCCTCTGACTGTTATTCCTGTATGGGCGTAACCACCATGAGCCCATAATAGTAAGATTCTTCCTGTACCAGAAAGTTGTATTTTTTTCACCTGAAGCAGTGTGGTTAGTGATGCAGCCTGTTCTGCAGAGGCAGTTTTAAGCATACAAGAGTTATCTGATTTCTATAAGGAAAGGAAGGAAGACTGAAGCTGTATGAGGCATTTTGTTATCAACCTAGTTGTACCCATACAGGATCTTGTGCTGGTGTAAACGCAGTAGTGAGAAGCTTGCTCCCTGACTGACCACAGAGTACCAGTGTGAAAGTGGTGTGCAGAGCAGGTTTTCTGACATATGTAAGCCTGGAAGAATACAGACATCTCAGCTCACCAGCGCACACTTGTAATTGTGGTTTTGCCTCCAAAGTCCCAAGTACTTGCATTATTGCTCAGTCACCTGAGGCACCTCAAGGTATTCATCAGCGCTGATGGGCTGAGAAAAGAATCTGCAGGGCCGTTGTGAGAACCATCACAAATTCTTGGAGACTGTCTAGATCTCCAATAAATCTCTGCAGTCCAGGATTATTTTCTTAGTCATTCATCCAACTTTCTTGTCTCCATGGAACCAACTCCAACATGTAGAACATCACTGCACTCTTACATACCTTTGCCTGCTGCCCACTCTTATCCTTGATCATTGATTTTCCATCACAGTACCACACACAAAAATATCTCTACTTACCTATTTTTATAAACCACTTTTCTAAATCCTGACTTTCTTTCCTCAAGTACAAATGATACTTCAAATCCACTTCCAACAGTTCAAGACACAAATAAACAGCTTAAGGAAAATATCCAAATATCTGTGAGGACAGATACTAGAAGAACACAAGAACAGCTATGCTGGGTCTAAGCAAGGATCCATCTAGCCCAATATTGTGCCTCTGACAGTGGCCAAGAGAAAATAGTAAAAAAAAAATATTAACCTTTTTGATTCACTGGACTGATAATTGAATCGTTTTTGTAGCTGGAACCTCGTAATCCATAATCCTTTACCTTTGACAATGAAAAAAATAGAAATTTATATCATAAAAATCTGAAATGTCTTTTGAATTAGTCCTGTTAATTAGTTCTTGCTTACTTAAACTTTCAGGTGACTTTTATTTTATAAGCCAGTATACTGCAATAATTTTTTTCAATATCTCCAAACTCTGCAATAGGGACAAAGCACATTAATTTTCTGTGTGGACTTCTAAATTTTCACAAACAGGTGTTCAATGCTATTTTAAAGCTTTTGGTTTTCTGATTTCTGAAGTGTGCTTATCTCAGGTTTTTGATAGATTTTCAGGAAAATCGAGTACTGGCCTAAACTATCCCCAGTGAAGTCAATGGAAGAGTTCCATAAAGCTCAATATGGTTAGGCCTGTGCTGAGACTTGATTTTTCAAAATCACTGAGCACCCAATTGACAGTGAAATCTGCTATAAGTGGAGCTGAATCACTGTTTAACTCTCACTCTTTCTTTGTCTTCCTCCATTAATTAAAGAATAAATCTGTATTCTATTTCTAATTATTATTAATTTTAGGCATTTCAGTTGCAAGCCATAATTTGGGAGGAATCAATCTATTTTATCTACTAAGGAAAATAAGAAGTTTATAGTCTTTAAGAATGAGGAGGAAACATTTCATTTTCAGTTAGTAAAAAGGTTACACGTTTGAATGCAAATACTGCTTCTAATCAGGACTTGATCTGATTTGTACCTTGAGCTCTTAGCAGTTGCAAGGTATGACAAGGATAGTATTGTTATTAGTTTTGTCCAATTTGCTAGTAACATAATCTGTGGGTTTAGATTACATTCTGATCTTACAATTCCAATATATAAATACAATAAAACCACAAAAACTTTCATTAGATTGAACACATAAGCACGACTTCAGGTGAACTCTGCCAAGAATGTATGAACACACTGCAGACTTCTGCTGCTTCTCCCTGGATGCTGCTTGCTTCTAGTAGTATTTTTGCATGTGTGTATGTATATGTGCACATAAACACATTCACATTTATTTCTGTTTTTGTTCTATGACTCTTCTGGCAAGGCCTTTTTGAAATGTTTTTAATGTTTACTGTTGTGCTGATACGTCAGCATGTACAAACTCATGTTTCAGCACAGAGCTGTTAAATTACTTTAATAATGACTGCAGAAGCTATGGTTAGTGAACAGTTTCAAAAGTGACACCTAGTTCAGCATGAGTCATATCTGGACTACCACACAGCTCCACTGTGCCAGTGTGTCATAGGTGCTTCACTTCTGTTGCCACAGAAGTTAAGACCCATCCAAGCAGAATTTGTGACAACTCCAGTGCAACAATCCAACTGAAAGGAGGGGAAAAAAATCCCTACTCCAGAAATTAATTTCTCCTCTGTTGACTCCCTCTGAGGTATTCCTAAGTACATCTGAGGAATAGGTTTCATACCATTCCTTACATGGAGTTACAATCACCTACTCCTGACCTGCTTATGCTAGATTGTGCTCTGGAGACTGTATTTGACCACCTTACCCTCCTTACAGGGCTAATTGCACTCAGCAGCGATCCTTTATTTCTATTGGAAATCTGTAATCAGTGAGAACTAGAATTATTAGGTATGTAGAGACAGATACATTTTATTAACATTATATATGCATACAGATATAAACCAAAGGTTTCCTTCTACCCATCAAGAGAAACAAAGCATAATAAATTTTAAAATGAGTAGTAACAATCTGTGTATATTTAAGCTAAATATTTCCCATTCACCATTGGCACTTTGGGAATCTAGAATACCTTCAGACATTCAGAAGGGATTAAAAGGGCTTGCCACTGAGTAGATTGAAGACCTTAGCAGTAACAGCCTAACAACCGAACAACCTTAGATGGATAGTCCCTTTTCATGTAGGCAGAATTATTGCTTTTTGCAGCTCCTGGGCAGAAAGGATTTGGTAAGCAAAAAGACATCATCCTCAGGGTTGATTTTCCTACCACCAAATGGTAATGGGAAAATGCTGTGTCTTATTCAAAGTAACTGAAGCATGTATTTATGTAAAAATCTTGACAACTAAGTGTATACAGGCAAATACAATTATCCTCCATATTGTGTGGAAATACAATTTTCAGTTCTTCAGATTCAAGTTTTATTATAATTGGCAAGCTACTTAAATACATACCCTTTTTTTTGGACTGCCTATTTAAAAATATTCTGCTTCAGTGAACTATTTAATTATGCTCTTTAAAAGAAGCTCTCTCATAGGCCTCCATGACATTATCACAGAAACGTGCTATTGTTTTGGAAACATCTAGCAGGATAATGTAGAAAACTAGGAGGTCCCAATATCTCATAAAAGAAATGAAATCCTAAGTGGAAGATTCAGTGTGCCTTTACTTGAGTATTTCAGATTGTTAGTAAGTGAATTTTAAATACGTACTTTGTTTCCTTCATTTTATTGAAGTAAAAAGGATGTTCAATTAGTCACACAGTCAAAATGGCTGAACAATTCAGGATAAGATACTTGAAAGAAATAAACTTATTTATAAATCAGCAGTTCATTTGCTGTATTGCCAAGGTAAAGAATTAAAACCCCTCCTTACCTTTCCTTGAAACCATCTCTTATTTTCATTGCCCCTTTCCATTCTTGGATGCAATGAGGGCTCTTAACCTGTGCTTCAAAGCTCCTTTGATTTAGCACTTTGGAGATGTTCAAATCCAAAATTAGCATGGGTTTAAGTCTCAGGTGAGTTAACACAGCCTCTCTACAATCATTCCTCTGGCAACATCAGTGTTAAATGCCTTCCAGTCTTTTGAAGCCTGTAACTAGAAATGTGCCAGAGAGATTAAATTTTCTTTGTTATCCAAAGATTTGTCTTCATTTCATTCAAAACAGAAATACAACTCACATATTTGCTATTGCAAATTTCTCCATGGTTATTTTCATAGATGGATTTTTGTGTTTTTGAAATCTTTGTTAGAATAGAAACTGCCCAGTGATTACTTAATATTTTTAAATTAACATCTTTGTAGTATACAGAATTTCATTTAGAAGTGTTAATAGTGAGTCATATTTCCTGTAGATAAACCTTGAAATTGAAAGCTTTAATGCAAATTTCCAAAAAGTGGTAGGAAAAATTTAACTGCTGTATGTGTGACTAAAAACTCTCTTAGCATTTAGAAAGCATTTTGAGATAGGTGTTTTCTAAGAAATAGCCAGCATGTTTTCAGGAGCTGTAGAGACTACATACATACCCCTGTGGTATCATGGCACAATCTGTCATTTTAGTTTTCTTGAGAGGCCCATTGCTGTCGATAACCAGGAACTGACAGAAGGAGCCCTGTGTCCCGAGCCCTCTTGGATATTCCTCAGCCTTTTGTACACACTGGATGCCACATGTTTATAAGTCACAAAGTTTGCCTCAGTTTGTCCTTTAGTCCAGTTTCACTACAAGGCACAAACCTGTCTTTCCATTAAGGAAGGAGTAGACTGAAAGTTACTGTAAAATAACAAAATTGTAAAATTGCAGTAAGTCGCACCCATTTGATCCCTATATTTTGTCAATGTTTCAATTTAGGCAGAGTCTCTTCTGCCAGCACTACTCCAGATAATTTATTATTTTTGTTTCTCCCTGTGAATCAAGATGGAAGAACCCTGTCGCCAGCCCCTGTTCACGTGCTTCCCCTAGTACTGCTCTATGGTTGGATTGTTCTTTAACTTATGGAAAGCTCAGTGCTTAACATCTTCTGAGGCTATGTTGTCACTTGTACTCTTCTCCCAGGTATTTCTAGTAGTAGAGGTTCAATTCTCTTTTAAGGAGGCACACTCCCTTCAGAAGTTTGTTTTTAGTATCAATTAAGCTATTGATATTAATCACTAAGGGTTATATCTCTTTTGGGAAGAAGCACTACATTTACTCATATGCCAACAGGATACCAATTACTTGTACTCAAACCTTTTAAAAATGCATACAGGACTTTTTATCTCAACAAACTTTCACAAAAATGTGAGCAAATGTTCCCTTCATATTGTCGGAAATATGAAAGGTTGGAGGCTTTTTAGCTAAAAGAAATAAAAAGACCTGTAACTCAGCATTCCTGTAGAAAACATAGATAAAACTGGAAACTGGTTAATTTCCATTAAAAATTTTCTGCCATTTCACAAGTCAGTTTTTGCTAAATGGATCCTCTTGACAACATCGGTAATTTATTGATCTTATTCAGAGTGAATTTTCATGCGTCATTAATGAGATGAATGCACTACGTGACAAGTGCTGAAATACATTTTCTACCCTACCTCTCTTTGGAAAAGGGTGGGGAAAGGACTACTTCAGCTGAAACTTAATGATAAACATCATGCATATGAATTGAAGCAAACGCCTTCCAGTTGAAGATATGAGACATTCACACTTTTGAAGAATGAGAGAGACTGTCAATTTTCTTGAAATACAACAGTTGTAAAATAGTTAAAAGCTTGAAATAAAACTGCAAAAATATTTAAGCAAGCTTCTTATCATTTTTTTTTTTTTTTTTTTTTTTTAACAGAGTTGTATCCTATGCTTGTTATCCATCATTTTGGAACAATCACCTGGAGCCATCAGGTGAAAATCACTGTTATGTGTCAAGTGAATATGGAAAAAACCATACAAATGGGCCATGTCCCAATACTTTAGAAGAATCCAATCGGTTATACCGGTGTGCCTCTCACTACAGGGTCTCCTCAAATGTAAGTCCATGCCATTTACCCAGCGTCTCACCTGTTTTCTGTTTTTAGGGTTTAAAATTTATCTGACATGTGGAAATATGTTCACTTTTCTTGAATACTAGCGCTGTGAATTTTCCTTTGTATTACCCTTGTATTTTCAGAAGAGTTTAAATTCTTTATAGTTTCTCAGTTTTATGTCATCTCTTTAAAGCTGCTGCTTTGTGATCCTATAGAAATTAGAGATAGGAAAGGAAGTATGCAGTCGTTACTGTGCATTAGTGCTTCTTAAATATGTTTCTGAAGATTTTGTTCGTTTGGTAAAGCAAATCTCTCTAGCAGAAATACAAGTACAGTGGTACATTTGTACCATATATATGTATATATGCACACAACAATAAATTAGTATCAGTTCAAATTGTATTTAATAGAATATATTATCTTCCCTTGCCCTCTCTGTTGCTGCCCTCACTTTCCCTCAGGAAACTGGTATAATGAAAGAAATCATGGACAAAGGACCAGTGCAAGGTACGGTAAGTTTGGAAAATGATAATATTATGATGGAAATAATTAAAGTGTGCAATGTCCTTGTATCAAAATATTAGAAAACACAAATTGCATTCCACATTCCAGTGAATAAAACAGACATATGCACTGTAGTTCATCCAGGGAAGTTTGGTGAGCAAGTAGTGCACATAAAGGCAGCTAGTGCATCAGAGTCCACAATGAGTAAAATGATCCTGATGTGCCATTACAGTTCTTTGTTCACTGATGAAATAGCAATTTGGGACTGTGCAGGAGTTAAATGTTAGTAAAGCTCTCTCTCTGAGGCTGGGATTGATTCCCCCACTGGATAAGGTCAACTCACCAAGCCTGCTCTCCTCTGAAGGCAACGTTGAAGTATATGGGCCCTCCAGCAAATCATTCAGTGCTGGAATACTCCCAGAATTTCCTTTTTCAGAGCCCAAATGCTCTTGGTTGTACAGGACTATTAGTTTTGATTTTTTTTCTGCTGAACTCTGCAACAAAGATCCCTGATCCCTTAGAGCAATAGAGACTTCAGAAGGGAGTGAGGGGCTGCAAAAGAGTTGTTTAGCCTGACTACTATCTGTTTGGAGTCATAGATTGTGCTGGCAGAACCTGAAAATGCAGGTTCCTGCTCAACTCAGGCCAGTGTAACTGGAGAGGTTGAGGGATGTGGGGTTTGGGGTGATGGGGAAAGGTCATAGTGCAGGATGTTCACCCCTCTTGGATGGATGGCTGATGCAAAACCAAAGCATTTTATTTCAGGGCATGTCTGCATTTCTACTGCCCTCAATTTTGTAATGAATTATCATAACCTTCAATTTATTATTGAAATTGTCTTGATTATTGCATTTAATTTATTTCAAAGCATCACGGAGTTGAAATTACTTCTTAAAGCTCTTTAAGTGGGTAGTTGCAATTAATCTGAAGCTCAGACTTGACAAATCAATATTGGACTTTTTTGTTCTGCCTAAGTTTGTTTGCTCAAGGAAAATATTCTTTCCCATGCTGCATAATGAGATTTTTAAATGAGTCACAGTTATGACCCAATAGTTTGTCACTGATTCTCTCTTCTGTCCTGTACTACAGATGTAATCAGGGCATAATTCTAATTATAAAACCCTATCATACATTTTTTTTTTTTTCCCCAAAACATACTGCAAATGGTCTTCAGCTACTGAAAGAGATTTTTCCCTTATTCATTCACTTGTCATTCCTCAAGAACTTAGAAAGTACTTATGGCCAGTCTTAGCTAATATTCTAAGTAATGTTTAATAGCTGGAAAACATTCAAGATCCTTTCAGGATCATGATGTAGAAAGTCATCCTGTTTGATGACAAATGTACTTGGACTTTTGGGCGTATACAAAGTTAATAAAAATACATGATTTTTAACAATTTTGAAACAATAGGTGTAAGAATGTGCTTGAAAACTTTCTCTTATACAGCTTTCAAGTTTGAAAGACAATTTCTTTCTGACATACATCATTATTTTATGTAGTATAATAACTGAGTAATGAGCACTTTCAGATGCAAGTAATGAAACACTAGTATTTTAAAAAATCCATTTTGAAATGCTTTGAAAATGTTCAAATGGACAATCCAATATTGCCCATTCGTCTTTTTTTTTTAATGGAATTTAGAAAATACTCCGATAGATACAGTGCTGACATAGGAAAATAATACCTGCTGACATTAGACAGTCTCATTCAAAAGAAAAGCTAACAAGTTGTTGGCAATACATAGTTTTGACCCTACAAAACTTTAAGTATTTATTTTACTAACACAAGAAAAAGATCTGGAGGAAGCAGTATGCTATGTTGATGTACACCTTAGTTCATTTCTAGCAACTACTTTTCATTTTTTTTTTGTATGTCTTGGAGACAGAAGTTCTTATTTAAACATTTTATGCAGAGGAATCCATAGTTAAATGAATCTTATAATCTGCTGCATTTATATGCATAGATCTGACAGCTCAGCATGATTGAGTTAGCTCATGCATGAGCTACAGCCAACCTTATGAAAATTGCTACCTCTTCTGATTCATAATAATTAATACATTCACTCTGGAGAAGGCAAAGTCTCTTCTACGTGGGAGGGAACAAATTGGGCCAGTGAACAGTGATCATCTCATCCTGTCCAAGTCAGAGTCCATATAAGGACAAAGTCACTGAATCAATAAAAATATCTCAGGGCTTGATTTGAATTATCATCTCTCTGTCCCATACTTCATGTACCCAGCCCACCCAATTCCACATACTGTACCACTATTTAGCTCCTGATTGCAGGGTATATACATATACATGAGTATACATATTTACATATATATGCAAATATATACATACATACACACACACACTAAATGTAAATATAATAGGTAATAATGGATAAAATTCTCTCCCCTAGACTAAAGTTATTCTGGAAATATACTTCAAAATTTTCTATTTAATTTCAACAGAAAAAATTTAGGTATGATATTTCTTCACAGAGTCAAGAACGTGTTCGATTTAAAGAATAAATTGTTTTCTGAAACTGATCATATGGACCTTGATTTCAAAGAACAATGTGATTTAGAAATGAAACTACCTTCTCTTGTCTCAGCCTGACAATAGATGAGACCTTCTAGCTTCAGACTAGAGAGAGAAGTGAAATTTGCAGTCCTTGTGCTCAGCCTTCTTTCTTTGCCTGTCTTTGGCCAAGGTATCAAAACCAGATCCAGGGAAGCTTCTACAGTAATTTTTGGAATGACTCATCCCCTTCACTTCTCTGACAGCCTCACCTGGACTAAAGCCAGTGGGAGTCGTCTTCTCCCTGTCTGTTCCTTTATATTGCCTTAAAGCTCTTCCTCCACAGGCTTCTCGGCAGCTCAGAAACCTGAATAGCTGATATTTTATATAGTGGTACAGGGACATCCACAGGAGTGAAACTCCTAGCTCTATGCACTAGTGAGCCTGGGGGCAGAGGGAGGAGGGAAGCTTTTGCAGAGAACTTTAATGGAGTCCTAATCCTGCAGCTAGAAACCAAGAATAAATTTTGTGCTGTTTTCCACTTGGTCTGTTGCTGTTAATATGTGTGAACTCCGGTTCTGCAGGCAGTTCAGCGGAAGTTGTAACATTATTCATTAAAAGCATTTAACTTTATTTCTGATTTAACTGGTATAGCTTTCCCCCAGAATTACCACCATCATGGCTGCTTATTCCCCCAGTGTTGCTATCAGCATATTTTTTTTATATGAGTGACCTCATTAGCAAAGTATATTTTTAGCCAAGTTTCCTGTGCAAATGGGCTCATTTGACCATGTTTTGAGCTATTGTCTTTCACACCCTAAGATTTGTGAATGATTTCTATTTTCAGCGAAATATGATAGAGGTCAAGAGGTTGTAAGGGTAGTTAATTACCTTCAAGTTTATTAAAATATTCAGGTAGGAAAAAGAAATTTGAAAGGGTGCCAGACAGAAAAAAACTGCAGCATGAGCTCACCTTACTGGATACTGCAAATCTACACCAGGCATACGTGTTGTAAATATTCCAACTGCATAAAATAGTCAGTGAAACTTGTACTTTATGGAACTCCCAAGGTTCAAGACTTTAGAAAACTAATTTTCACTAATTCTCATGTTCCAAGCTGTGTGGCAGTTAAGACTGTTAAAATCATAAGCTAAAAATAAGGTGGAGTTAAGCTCGTATTTAATGTTTCTCATTCTCTGGAATCTAAAGGTAGCATAGACCTGGAAAATATTTAAATTTCTCTGGATCTGGCAGCCTATAGCAAAACAAATGCTTCTAAGATGGCAGAAAGAAAGTGGAAAGAAAAGCAAAATATTTTTCTTAAAAAAGAAGTGAGATATTCCTAGGAAATAATGAATAGACATAAAATGCAAATCGTAATCATTCTCTTGCACAAAATTTCCAATTCATCAGCTCTTTGGTTTTACATTTTTATACACACAAAGGGAGTTTTTTCCACAGTTCTAGCTGAAAGTCAAGATGAACATATATACAGATAATCTAATTTTCCATAAGGAGATTGCTATGTAGTTAATGAACTCTGAGTTTCAGAAAAAGGCGCGCATATCACTCCACCATATTTCACAGAATATACATTGTCTGTTAAATACTTTTATTGAATATGCAGCCACTTGTGAGAGCAGAGGATTTTATACCTGAACCTTGAGAAGGTTTGTTTTATTGAATTGGATTTCACTGGAATTGAGAAAACTTATGTAAGCCTACACGAGGCAATATTTCTTCTTACTGTAAAGGAAGAAGTCCATGACAGGGAGTGTCCATGATGGAGAAACCAAATTAACCTGAAAAGAGACCTTTGAGAGAACTCTGATGGAATATTTCCCTCAGTTCACTCACAGTAGGGAACTTCTGAGCAATTAGTGAATTTAGTGTAATTCCGAAGTACATTTATGCAGTTCAACACACAACATAAATCTCACTGGTAAAATGCAAGGAGCAAACTAGAACAGAAGCAATATTTGCTGACTGTGCTGATTTTTCCTACTGTTCTTTAGCTATAATGAAAGTGTATGAAGATTTTTTCCTTTACAAAGAGGGAATCTACAGACACTCCCAGAAACCAGGATCTAAATGGAAAACTCATTCAGTCAAACTCCTTGGGTGAGTAAAGCATATTGTTTTACCCATTTCCTCTGCCAGTCATGAATATAGTAAACTGTCAATGATCAGTCTGGAACCCAAAGGTTTCACTCTCAGAGGTGGAGCACTGTTAACTCTCAAACTTGTCGTTTCTCTTTTGCATGTCTGAGAATTTGAGAGAGCATTGGAAAGAAGTATGGACCCATTGTCTTTTGGCGTACTCTAACGTTTGCTCTAAAACTTCAAATATACTGTTTTATAGAATAAAATGTTTTGCTGAGTGTTCACAAATATTCCATGTACACATCAAGTTGTGAACAAAATTGACAAGATTTCCTCCAAACATGCCACCAAGGGGAATGCAAATGGGAACATAAAAATTGCCAGAATCCTAATTAACGAGCACAGCTTACTGGCACAGCGGTCTGGGCTCTCTATGCCCCAAACAGAATTCAACTGCTGCTGCTGCAATGCTGCTGCTTTTATCTGGGATGCACAAGGAATACATATCCAGGACTGCAACTGCTGCAGAAGAGTATGTAGTGTGTATAAAACACTAGTGGATTTCCCCTCAAATCTAGACCAGTGCCGCTATATTAAGCTGACAAGTATCTAATAATGCATACACTCGAATTACAGAACACATCATGGGGCTTTATTTTTTGACGTGGAGGGAATGTGTAAGGATGATTTTATTAAATCATGGAGTGAGTAGTTACACAGACAAATGACTAGAGACTCAAACAAATATTTTATAGGTTACACAAAATATAAAATAAATGATTCAGTTCTGTGCTAGGAAGATTACTGAGTGTATCTTCAACAGGTAGTTCAAGAAAATAAAGTAATTTTGCGTTTGTGATCTTAGGGAAGATATCCTTGTAAAGGACATGGAAATGTCTATGGCTGTGGAAAAGGCTGGCCATGAATTACAAGAGTTGCCTGATAGTGGCACAGCAGCAAAGAGAAGCAGCAGGCTTAAGCAAGATCATCCTTGACCCTATACTACTGCAAAGAGTATTGACTCAGGCCAGTAAAGCTCCTGAAGTATGCTTATAGTGAATGTTGTGAAGCAATAAAAGAGAGACACTGGAATGTCGCATGGGGAAACAGAGAACTGAAAATATTAGGAAAAAATATTAGGAAAATACGTTTATGAACAGCAACTGGAATGCATTTAGGGCCATGAGAAACCAATAAAATTAGACAGTAAAATTTGCAATGCAATTTGAATACTCATGAATTTCAGGGATGAGCTGCTGTGAGACTATGAGTGCTGGTAACAACAGATGAGGAGAAGACTGAGGTACTCAACAACTTTTTTGTCTCAGTCTTCACTGGTAACTCCTTTTCCCACACCTCTTGAGTGGATGGACAAGACAGGGACTGGAGGAGCAAAGTCCCTCCCACCGTAAGAAAAGATCAGGGTCATGACCTCCTGAGAAATATGAACAGACATAAGGCTATCAGACCCTGCATCCCAGGGTCCTAAGACAGTTGACTGACGTAGTTGTCAAGCCACTCTCCATGATATTTGAAAAGTCATGGCAGTCAGATGAAGTCCCTGCGGACCAGAAAAAGGGAAAAATTGCATCCGTTTTTAAAAGGGTAAAAAGGAGGATCCAGAGAACTACCGAGCTGTCAGCCTCACCTTGGCTGCGCTTGGAAAGATCATGGAACAGATCCTCCTAGAAGCTATGCTGAGGCACAAGGAGGACAGGGAGGTGGTTCAAGACAGCCAGCATGGCTTCACCAAGGGCAAGTCCTGCCTGACCAACCTAGTAGCCTTCTCTGATGGAGTGACTGCATCAGTTGACAAGGGAAGACCTATGGATGTTGTCTACCTGGACTTCTATAACGTCTTTGACATGGTCCCCAACAACATCCTTCTCTCTAAATTGGAGAGATAGGGATTTGATGGGTGGACTGTGCAGTGGTTGAGGAATTGGATGGATGGCCATATCCAGAGGGTAGTGGTCAATGACTCAGTGTCCAGATGGTGGTCAGCGACAAGTGGTGTCTCTCAAGGGTCTCTACTGGGACCAGTACTGTTTAACATCATCATCATCAGTGACATAGACAGTGGGATCATGTGCACCCTCAGGAGGTTTTCAGATGACACCAAGCTGAGTGGTGTGATTGATATGCCTGACAGATGGAATGGCATACAGAGGGACCTGGACAAGCTCCAGAAGTGGGCCCATGTGAACCACATGAGGTTCAATAAGACTAAGTGCAAGGAACTGCACCTGGGTTGGGACAACCTTCAGTATCAATACAAGCGAGAGGATGAATGGATTGAGTGCAGGCCTGCCAAGAAAGATTTGGGGTACTGGTGGATGAGAGCTCAACATGAGCCAGCAATGCACGCTTTCAGTCCAGAAAGCCAAGGGCATCCTGGGCTGCATCAAAAGGAGCGTGGCCAGCAGGTCAAGGGAGGTGATTCTGCCCCTCTACTCTGCTCTCGTGAGACCCTACTTGGAGTACTGTATCCAGTTCTGGAGCCCCAAACATAAAAAGGACATGGACCAGTTGGAGAAGGTCCAGAGGAGGGCCATGAAGATGACAGGAGGGCTGGAGCACCTCTCCTATGAGGACAGGCTGAGAGAGTTGGGGCTGTTCAGCCTGGAGAAGAGGAGGCTCCGGGGAGACCTGATAGCAGTCTTCCAGTACCTAAAAGGGGCCTACAGGAAAGATGGGGGGCCTGTTGTGATAGGGTGAAAGATCAGTAGGGCCTGTTGTGATAGGATGAAGGGTAATGGTTTTAAAATAGAGGGAGGTAGATTTAGATTAGATATTACGAAAAAATTTTTTACACTGAGGGTGGTAGAACACTGGAACAGGTTGCCCAGAGAGGTGGTGGATGCCCCATCCCAGGAAACATTCAAGGCCAGGTTGGATGAGGCTTTGAGCAACCTGATCTAGTCAGTGATGTCCCTGCTTCTTGCAGGAGGGTTGGACTAGATGACCTTTAAAAGTCCCTTCCAACTCAAACTATTGTATGATTCTATGAAATACATGCTGAATAACCTACTGAGGTGAGTGATTACACCGGAATGGCACAAGAGGATGAAGTAATGGCTGAGAAGGGGGAGAGGAGGAGGGCTATTAATGTGCTAAATGTTATGCCCATTTAAATGTGAACTGATAGGTTGTCCACGGAAAACATAGCAGCCCTTAGGCAAGGAGCCACTCATGAGCAAAAAACTGAGCTCCTTGACAGACTGGCAGTCCTCTGCAGAAGATTGTGTTGAATCGTCAATGCAAAACAGTGAGTAGCAGGGAAGCCAAGATGTCTGATATACCGAAGAAAGACATGGGGAGTAAAGGAAAAAGAAGAAAATTAAAGTTGTATTAAAAAAACCTCAGCCTGGTTCAGACTTTAATATGTGGGAAATGCATTTACTTAAGAATTATCATTCAACATTGCTGAGGTATCCAAAGGATACAACAATATAAAGAATTACTCA
>WHYT01016053.1:216929-246877 GCA_009806455.1 Tetrax tetrax
TGTAACAGACCCCCACCGTAACATCCCCCGCCCGTCCCTGTCCTCTGATCCTGACCCATAAGCTCTCTGTCAGCTCCTCCCCGATTCCCAGGCGGAGCTCCACGCACTCCAGCCGGTTGCTGACATAGAGAGCGACACCCCCTCCTCGTCTTCCCTGCCTGTCTTTTCTAAAAAGTCTGTACCCCTCCATGTTGACGCTCCAGTCGTAAGAGTCGTCCCACCATGCTGAATACATGCTGAATAACCTACTGAGGTGAGTGATTACACCGGAATGGCACAAGAGGATGAAGTAATGGCTGAGGAGGGGGAGAGGAGGAGGGCTACTAATGTGCTAAATGTTATGCCCATTTATGTGTGAACTGATAGGTTGTCCACGGAAAACATAGCAGCCCTTAGGCAAGGAGCCACTCATGAGCAAAAAACTGAGCTCCTTGACAGACTGGCAGTCCTCTGCAGAAGATTGTGTTGAATCGTCAATGCAAAACAGTGAGTAGCAGGGAAGCCAAGATGTCTGATATACCGAAGAAAGACATGAGGAGTAAAGGAAAAAGAAGAAAACTAAAGTTGTATTAAAAAAACCTCAGCCTGGTTCAGACTTTAATATGTGGGAAATGCATTTACTTAAGAATTATCATTCAACATTGCTGAGGTATCCAAAGGATACAACAATATAAAGAATTACTCATCCTTTCATTGTCTAATACATAAGTGTCCTGACCTCCAAGATTATGCCATATGAAAACATTTACAGAAGTGTTCACTGTAAAAATTTAATTCAAGTTTCACAAGTTGGAGGCTATTTGAGCCCAAGGTTAGTTGTACTGAGTTTTTACCAATGGTAAAGCCAATTATAAACTGTGATTCTGGACCATGAAGTCTAAAACACTCTTTTGTATAAATTTTTATTTCTTCAGAATTAAGCTATCATTTTTTTTTGAATCATTCATTAGTTTGAATTAATTTGAATGTAAAATATGTAGTACAGGAACAGGTTCTTTGCCACTCACACATAGCTTGGGTGGGGTTTTTTTTTGAGCAAAAGATGATACAAACTCCTTGATCTAAATAAAAAACTCATGAGAATCTCATTAAAGCTGGAAATCAAATACAAATATTGATGATTATTTGCATTCTGTTTAGCTGAGATGGTTCCTGGAGAGAGAAAAGGAGTAGAGACATGCTATGCTGACACAGGGTAAAAAATGGAGTTTTTTGTGAGTTGATGTTTATTGTAGTTCGATTTTTTATTTATAACCCCTTCTGTAAAAGAGATTCAGTATTTGTAAAAGGCAGCCGTAACAAGGAATGACCGTACTGAATTGATTTTTGTAATCTCTCAGAAAAATTTTTTGAGAATGCTTTAAACTGCCCATGAATAATACAATATATAAAGTGATGGAGTCATAAAATGGAAATAAATTTTAGTGTAGCTTGCAAGAGCTATTTGTATAAAACCAAAAATGCACATATAAACTGCCTCTTTGATCATTGGATCATAAGGACTGTAAATGCATTGACTAGTTTCTCTTGTTCTGCAACTTGAAATGAATTTTCTATCATTTGAAGGCTTCTAATTTATAAAATCAACTCTGATAGGACTATAAGTGTATATTTCCAGTGTGTGACCTCAGGCTTAGGGAAAGAATGGGAAAAGACAGAACAGCATGGAAGCAGGAGACGAAAATGTGGAACAGGCAGGCAGAGGGCATGGCAGGTAGCAGACCATTTGGGTTTGATCGTGGTCTGTACCGACAGTGAAATAGAGCTTTCAACAATCTGAAGGCAGGAGGGACTGACCCCACTGACATAGAGAGAGCAGGATCTCTCAAGCAGTTTCTGTGTTTGAATTCCAGAGACAGGGAGGTAAGCAGAAAAAGTGAATAGAC
The DNA here is from genome assembly GCA_009806455.1 of Tetrax tetrax. Lineage (NCBI taxonomy): Eukaryota > Metazoa > Chordata > Aves > Otidiformes > Otididae > Tetrax > Tetrax tetrax. The sequence continues at coordinate 218,816 of WHYT01016053.1, forward strand.
TGAATTCACATCAAAGATGGACTTGGTAACAGATTTATTTCTCCGATTTATACATTTATGCTAAAGCTGCGGAACAGATGTGTCAAGTCTATTCTATAGGAGATTCTCTCATCTTTTTTTTCAATCTTCTTTTCCTTCTACTCTGGCTTTCTTAGTTCCACCTAGGAAAAGATGACAGAAGAGAAATGCAGTGTCCATTGGGAAAGAATACATGAAGCAGATTTGTTGATGATGTAAAGATGCCAAAGTCTATTCAGCAGAGAGGAAGTATATTGGCTTAAATAGCCATGGTTCTAGTTCAAATATATCTCTTTTTGAAGTCAGGCACAGTGACGTAAAGTATCCATCATTAATGATTGTAGCCTGTTCAGATGAATATTCTCTCACTCTTTCTTCTGCATCACTTCAGTATCAGTGCCAAGCTACAGTATCCGATGAATACCTTAACTCAAAAAGCTGTATCTGCTGATCCCCTGGCACAGAAAAATTCAGAAAGGCCCCAAAACCCCGAGTCTTTGCTACAATCAAATCTATGGACTGTCACCTTAAGGCTTGGAGAGGAGAAGAATAATTTTATTAAAAACCTTAGGTACAGTTTCACAAACAAGATGATTTTCAGATGTTTGGAGGGTGCACAGAATGACAAAAAACTTTTGTAAGAGGACACTGAGAGATGTTCATTAATTGGAAACAAATTTCCCCTCTGTTTTTGTCAATGATTCACTGGAAGCTTTAAATTAAATAGTGCAACAGATTACACGGCATTGAAAGATCTGTGCCTTGAGAAAACATTTGTTGAATGTTTTTGAACACAAAAAGCCATACTAAGGAAGATAAAATTGACATGTGAAGCAAAAACTTGTGTTTTAATGTTGAGGGGTTAGAGACAGAGTGACAGCACTCTAAGATATACTACACAATTAAATAACTCATCTGTGCAAAGTCCAAAGGCTGAAAAAAGATTCCAGTGACTACTGTTAGTAATATCTCAGGTTTTTTTTTTATTTGAAGATATTGCTTTTTTCTTTGTTTTCCTCTTCACTTGTCCTCACTCAAGCTTAGACTCAGAATAACAACAAACAAGTAACATCTTACACCACCAAAAGTCATGACCGAAATTATTTTCTTTCCTGACTAAAGAAACTTTGTGTTGAGTTCCCTTTTTCTTCCATGAGTGAAAAAAAAATCTACCTTATTATTGTCAGACAATCAACATCAGATATTATAGTTTAAAAATTAAATAGCAACATCCAAAAATATTTCACAGTAAAGAGAAATACATCAGAAGATCATGGGAAAAATATACACAGTGTCTGATTATTCATGCCATTAAATCTGTTAGACTGTCTCCCATATAATTCATTATGGTAGACTTGTGGGAACGATTTAACTATTGATTTACTGATAATTTGACTCATCTCTCATGCTGAAAACTCCAGGCCGAATCTGTAGTTTCAAATTGCAGCAACCATTTTCTAAGAAGTTTGTCTTGTGGAGAATATTAGTCGGTGACCCTAACATTCTTATTATTAATAAAAGATTAAGAACTAAACTTTTGTCTAATTGAGTAGATGAAAATCCTAGTCTTTGAAAGGTATTTTGTGTTACAGCAATAAGAATAGGGCATAACCCACAATAGTTATACCTTTTTTTTTTGTCTGGTAGCATTGTCACAGTTATACGACCAAGTCCAGGGAAGAAAGTGAGATGAACAGTTTTAGACCGTGTGTATTTCTGCCCCACTCTCTTTTTGTTTGGAGAAGGACGTACTGTGAGCCTTTTACAAAAGCAGAACTTTGGTATTAAAATAAACAATGCCAGGATGAGAGGGAGCGAGTAATCTTTGTATCCTGTTGCTATGTGTACATAGTCTATGGGAAGAGAGTATTTTGGCCGAAGAGATTAACAATGTGTTTGGCCAGTGTGGTGACAGCAAATTTGCAATGCCTTTGTAGAAAACATAGTATTAGAAAGACAAAGGAGTCCAATTTGTTAGCACTGGTTGTAGTCAGCATTTAGATGGGGTGAATTATCCTCAGGGGGTATTCGTCTCTCTTGATAGTAGAGAGTGGTTCTTTTCCCAATGGAAATGCCTCAGTTCCCTAAAGCTGAATTGGATTAATTTGGACTTCATCAAGTCTTGTTTGATCACCAGCATTTTTTTTTCAGAGATGGAAAGGGTCAGAAACATCTCATTAGATCCCTTGCTTTACGTGTGCTGCCAGCAAAGAGGCCAAACCACATCCTGGGGTGCATCAGACACAATATAACCAGCTGGTCAAAAGAGGTGATTATCCCATTGTATTCAATGTTGGTGTGGCCTCACTTGGAGTACTGTGTGCAGTTCTGAGCCTTACAGTTTAACGGTGAATTTAAGGATGTGGAGATCCTTGAATGTGTCCAGAGGAGGGCAACAAAGTTGGTGAAAGGGCGGGAGGAGTGGCTAAGGACTTTGGGCTTGTCTGGTTTGGAGAAAAGGAGGCTGAGATGTGACCGCATTGCTCTCCACAGCTTCCTGAGGAGGGGAAGTGGAGAGGGAGGTGCTGATCTCTTCTCCCTGTTATTTAGAAGGATGCATGGGAATGGTTCAAAGCTGCACCAGAGGAGGTTTAGACTGGACAGTAGGAAGTATTTATTCACCAAGAAGATGGTAAAATGGTGAAAAAGGCTTCCTAGAGTGGTGGTCAATGTCCCAAGCCTGTCAGTGTTTAAGAGGCATTCGGACAATGCCCCTAATAATTTGCTCTAGCTTTTGGTCAGCTCTGAAGTGCTCAAGTAGTTGAACTTGATTCTACATTTATGTTATGGTTGTATGGGAGGTTATGTGGGGTTTTCTAGTTGTCTTATTTGACCTGAAGATCCTAGAGAATGCAGAAGTTAACAGAAATGAAAATACATGAAAAAACCCAAGAAACTTAGGAAAAAACTGACAAAGCAAAATATGAGTAAAGTCCATAACCTTAGAAACAGAATACATACATTTCTTTTATACATCCTCTGTATTCTGTTTTTTACCAAATTTATTGCTTCTCTATGTGAAGACAGGGTCTGACACAATCTGCCTTCAATGCCCCCCCCCAGCCTTGAAAGACAGTGAGGAGCCATTGCAAACAAACAAATTAGAGACAAATCTTAGCTTTACTCCTGTAAATCTGGACATTTTGCCAGTGATATCAGTGAATCCAACATTCAACCTATAAACCGCATAACTTGGAAACTGCAACAGTGAGTTGAAGTGATTTAAAAAAACGCAGGAGGGATTTAAAATTGTATTTTGCTGTTTGAGTATTTTTGATTGGTAGATGGGAATTGCCAGTATGTGAGAAGAGTCTGTCCTAGACATAAATTGTTGAATGGCAGAAGTTAGAAAGATGATGCAGAATGCTGATTCCTAGAGCACTGATGTTCAGTAAACAGTTTAACTCCTTGGTTAATGCCAAGTGTTGACTTTCACTAACTGACAGATCTGCAGAAATTAATAGCTTGAGACTTGTCATTCTCCTTTACAATTAAGACCTTATTTCTTTTTATTTGACATCTTCAGTATTAAGGAGTCAGTCCTAACATTATTTAGCACACTCTTCAGATGTGTTTGCTGTATTTGCTGTTAACAACGTTTTACATACAAAGGTGAATGTAAGCATGCTAGGATCTAGTTTCTCTTCTCCTACAAAATACCTCAGTTTTGAAGCCACTTCTAACTCTTTCTGTTGTGTTAGGTTGTATTTCTAGCTCTTTTACTGTTTTACTCAGTGATACTTAATTATCAGCTACTATGTCTTTGTCTGAAAATTTTCTTTGTACTTCTCTTATGAAGTACACTTTCATTGCAGTGATACAGTTTCTTGAAAAAGAAACTAGGAAATGTTCAACAAAACCTATTTCCATTCTGTGGAAGAACGCTGAAACCATCTCCATATTCTAGTTTTTTAACTGCCAGGAAGTGTTGTGCATTCAGGGTCTGCTCCTACAGGGTGGATATCAAGGAAAAGTTATTAATGAAAGAATAGCTAAGATGCACCTGCAATATAAAACTAGACACCAAATTATGAAAATCCTTTTATGGAAGCACACAAGTACCCATCCTTGTATCTGAAAGAGTGCCAGAATTCTCTTTACAGAGTCAGTTGGAGCTGATTTCCTTTAAGTGAAAATACCTTGCTTGCTTTTTCTCCTGAAGGGGACTGAATGCAGTTTGGTGAAATTACTTCTTTTTATTCAAGGTTATTTTTGATTGAAGATCATGATTGTTTCATTTGAAAAGCTAAGTGGTGTATTTCTTACAGAATATTTTTGTCAGACAGAAGAAAACTTCCTTTTAAAAGTAATTTATGGTAATTGATATGCAGACCTTCTCCTTAATGGTTCCTTAAAATCTCTTCTTTTTCTTCGTAATAAAAATGGAAATTTTGGAGGGGGTAAGGTGGAAAGCTTTTCCAAAAAATGCCAAAGGTGGGGACATTAGTGGTCTAAAGCTTTGTGAAAACAACCCTAATAGATTCCCTGTTTCTGTGAGTAAGGAGGTCCAGCATCTGTTTGCTTTTGAAATGTCGTTCATTTAGAGTAAATATTAAGCTAGAATAATCACAAAAACAAGAGACAAAAAAGTGCTATTATATTATTTTCATCATCTTCCAGAAAATGTAATATTGTTCTCTAATGGATGTTGTCCAAGAATGTGTCAACTCACTTTTAAGTCTCTGTCATTTCCACTTGGGAACTAATTTCCAAATGTTAAATTCCCAAGAGTTAAATTACTTCATTGTTGGTTTGCTTTTTTTCTTGATGTTTTCCTTCCTGGACTTCACCCTCTTCTACCTATAGGCTAATATATGACACTTAATTTTGTCTTTCTGCTTGGTGTTGAGCACTACATACATCTAGGTTGTTAATGCCTAGATATTTTCACTTATTTTCTCAATTCATCACACAAACACCTGTGACTGTTGCTCTTTTTATTCCTAGCAATGATGTATCAGATTTAGTATAGCACTGCAGTCATACACTGTACAATTCGTTACTCAAAACATGTATGAACTTACCTGCTTTTAATCCTAACTTCTTAGACTTTCTTTCTAATGTTGTTAACATACCTAAAGGAGTCTAATTTGCTGCTCACTATCACACCTGTTAGCTTCCAAGGCCTTGGCTTCCTTGGAGACACTGGAAATCTCTGATTATCTTCAACAAGATCAAGATGTCATTAGCTAGGAAAATGTAGTTTGGATAGGTCTACTTTAGGAAAAATTGATAGTGACTATATGGCTACATGAACTACAGGATCTTGGAAGAAGAACTGTCAGAGAAAGAAAAAAAATGTAGAAGATACAATATTTTCTGTAATAAAGAAATTATATCAGCTAACATCTTTGAAAGTATTATAGTTTTCTTATGAAGTAGTGACAATCATTTATTGATTTGTATTGATTTTAATTTATAGTCAAAATATTGATACCTTTCAGATTCATGAACAGATTCCCATTTGTTTTCTTTAAAGATTACTTTGTGAAAGTATATAATGGCAATAGGATTTCTTCTGCTAGATCATTTTCACTTAAATGCTCAGCACAAAGGGGTTCTGTTCCCTGATTAGGACTCCAAAGCACAGCTGGTTTACAGGAAAAATGAACTAAAGTGTCATTTTCCCTTACAATCTGTTGGTTGCTAAACCAGCTCTTGCTCCAAGCCATGACTTTAACAGCCTTTTTAGCACAATACATGCCTGGTTTAGTTTTGTTCAATCAAACTGTAGCGTCTATGATTTTTGTGCTAGATTGTGAAAAACTGATACATATCCAAACTGTAATTTCCATGTTGTTTATTATGATAATTTTACTCACTTCTCTAAATTCTTTGATTTTACTGCTGGTGGATTAAGATAGACAGAATCTTTCATAATCTGTACAGATCTTTCACTTTTCTGGGACAGAAGTGGGTGACAGAAGTGATATGGGTTGCTATCAATAATACATCAGGTTACTTTTTACTCTGATAATGTTTTCCATGAGGACTCCTTTTTAATTTATTAATAAATAAACTTTTGCAACTACTGTCTATTTTAAAACATGAAATAAATAAGGAAGAGAAATCTCAAAGATTACCAGATTCAGGAAAATACGTTTGTACAGAGTCCCATCTATGTAGGAAAACATATGGAATGTGAACTCCATCGAAACAAGACTATTCTCTGAATTGTTAAAATAAGATATCCTCCAATTTCCATTCAGCCTAGTGGATGGCTAAGAGTTTTCAAATTAGGAAATATTATCTGATAATATTAAAAAATTCCTTTCAGTCAATCTTTTTTCATATTTCAAGAAGTACTACTTACAGCAGAAAGTAAAACAGCAGTTAAAATTCAAGCTTAATTTAATATTGTTCAGTTATATAATATATTTCGTTATAAGTTGGAAAATTCACCCTCAGATGCCTGGCTTAGCAACAGAAAGGATATTTAGGAATTTGTTTCTCTGAGGAATCCATACTTAAACTAAGCTTACAGCGGAAGTTGTGTTTGGATGGCATAACGTGTTTGATAGGAGCAATTAAGGGGTACAATGCAGAATGAATTTATTCTGTCAGTAAGGTTGAAATAATGAAAACTACTGAAGTATACACTTACAGGTAGGAAAAGGGAAAAAGAGAAAATGCAAAGATCAAATGCAATACCTACTCTGAGAAATCTATTGTAAAAAATTGAGAAATCTATTTTAGTAAACACATCCTCCTTTCCTAAATATACTACTGCATTTTCCACTTAAAACACTTTCCACTTAGGAGTTCTTTTGAAAGAATTGCTTCCTCTTTAGAAGGTATGAATGAGCCAAGAAATCTCCAGAAATGCTCTTGATGGAGCTGGCATTCATTCCCAGAGGCAAGATATCAAATCAAACTGGCATGTGGCTACAAACACTGCATAATTGAACAATATATATGGAGTGTGGTTCACAAAACAATAGCTCTTTCCATTACAGCTGAGTATTTTTTCAGACCGAAAGAAGTGCATTAGCCTGGGAGAAATGAGAATTGGTGAATCACAGGCAGTCTTTGGAAAAAGCCTGAACAAACCACGCCAAGTTTTAGGAAAAGTTTGATAATCAGGCCTAGGACGTCATGCCATGGTTGCTGCCAGTGAAGTTCAGCATCTATGGAGATGACACTCTGTTCCACCTTTTCTGCTAAGTCCTGTTCCCGATTCATGCACTAACTCCAAGACTGGTTTTGATCAGTAAACAGTAAATCAAGCTTATTATCTGCTTTTTAGACTGAAGTCATTAAAAAAAATTGGCAAAATCACTTGCTCCATCACAATCTATTAGTATACTTATTTATTTAACTCTTAGAGAAAAGCTGTAGATTGAATACAAATTTAATAATTCATAGAACTATAGACTGAGATTGCCAGTTGTTTGGTCGAACTCTCTGCACCCTAAATTGACAGGGTTGTCTTAGATCAGGTTACTTAGATCATTGAACACTTTAGATTAGAAGGAATCTCTGAAGATAATCTAATTTCATCCCCCAGTTTGAAGCAGAGCCACCTCAAGGTTCTTGGGGCTCCTCAGGTTGAGCTTTATATATCTTTGAGGACAGATATTCCAGAACCTCAGTTATCTAGTACCTATCTAGTATTGCAAAATACTTTTCTTTCCCCTTATGTTCAATTGCAATTTCCCTTGCTAAAAACTGTGTTTGTCATCTTCTTACCATTGGCTGTGCATGTATCAGGAGAGTCTGCTCTATCTTCTATATCCACCATTTCTAAAGCAGAAGACAACAAACAAATCTCCCATGAGCCACTCTCCTGAGAGCTGAACAAAGCCAACCCCCTCAGCCACTCCTTGCACATCATGTTCTCCAGATCCCAAACACCTCAGTGGCCTCTTGCTGGTCTTGTTCCAGTTTGTTAATATCTTTCCTGTATGCGGAATCCCAAAATTGGGCACAGTGCTCCAGGTGCAGAATGGCAGGTCCTGAAGAAAGGGGATTAGTCACTTTTCTTGACCTGCTGGCTGCACTCTTGTATACTTTTATTTAATGTATTTTAATTTGGAGTATTTGGATGAGTGACTGTGGGCATGGATTACTGAGTAAGAAGCTCTTCTTTGTAAATTGTAAGATAAAATGCATATGTCCAGTACCTCTGTATGTATCTGACTATGATGGAACAAAACCCAGGAAATTAAATTCATGGATATGTTATAGTGAAGGCTAAAAAAGGATCTTTTCCCATTTTGATTTCTTAGTTTTCTTCCATTTAGAAAGATTTCTGAGAATCAATAAATTCCTATCAGTGTATGAAACTAGAAATTGACTTTGTTTTTTTTTCAGAAAATAACAAATGTTAGAAAGATATTTAACCACAGAAATGTGAGTCTGCAGAAGCTGATCATCATCCTGCTCAAACAAGCGGGAAAGATAATGTGTAGTACTGAATGCAGGAATACATTAATATAAATTCAAGAAAATATTCCTCTATCTTTAAGAGGACTTTCACACTGCAGCTGATATAATTTTTTTTTCAGTAAAATTGTCATGAGGAAAGAAGCAAATCTGAACCTGATGTGAATCTGATATGAAATCAGATGGCCTACTGTATCTCTACTATATCTTCTTTTTAAAAATTTATTATCATGACAGACTGTATCTGAAATATATTTGGCAAAGAAATAGCAAAGATTATTAATAATGCCTGAACTTTCACACGGCAATTCAAAGAAAAACCATCATGATGTCTTTTTAAAAAACAATTACATTCAATGGTCATTACGATCAACATTGTTTCTGTGATTCCTTGCATTTAATGAGCAGTAGCTACAATTTCTGCTTGTGGCTGTAACCCACACTTCACCTCTCTGCTAGTCACCAATTTGTCTTGCTTTTTTTCCCTTTGGCTGGAAGTGCAAGTATTCCACTTACATTTGGGTCCACTGTTAACCAAGAAGAGCTGATGCCACTGTGGCTGTTCAAATTTTTTTACAAAGATGACACAAAAATTCTAATTTCCCCATTCACAGTGTATTTTTGCTGCTTTTCTTTCAAAGTGAATGGAACACTGCAAATACAGCTTAAACCTGAGGTTGATGGGATATACACTGATAAACACCCCGTCAATGGCATTCTGTATATTCTAGGATTAACTCTATACTGTAGAAAAACCTTTAAAAGTTCACATCTTTGATTTTCTATTTATTCGTCTGTTTTATACGCACTCAAGCATCATGACCTGTGAATAGCAACTAGACAAGTATTCATTGTATAAATGCAAATCAAGACACAGCTCTTTAAGCAATTAGTAGACATGTCATATATACCTAGCTACCTAAGGTATGCAGTGCAGATTTTGTTCATTGAACTACATCCAGACGACAGCCTTGGAACTTCTGCCCCATACATATACAAAGCGAAGCTTAACAACTCAGAGCACTGTACAGTTCAGCTACAACCACACAATTATGAAAGTCCTGTCACCTGGCAGGTGTGGACGGTCTCTTGTGTGGTTTAATGAATGTTGCCACAACATTTAGCATGTCCTCAAAGATGTTAAAGAAACACCAAGTAAGTTTACAGGTCATCCCCCGCACTGGGCAGTAAAACAGATTAGGTTGTCAGTAATTTAATTCGAGCTGAGAAAAGTACGAAACATTTTCAGTCCCAACTCACCAGCTATTTTTGTAAAGATATTGGAAAAATGTTCCTAGGGATCTTCAGCTGAATTGAAAAAATGTGTTCACATAAATTTCAGTACTCCTACACAGTTCAGTTCAGTTCAGCTGGCGAGATCTCCAGAGAAGAGATCCTGTCAATGAAAACAGGTTTTTGCAATGACAAACTAAAACTACACTTGCGGTAAGTTTTTGTAGTCCCTAATGGCAATTTGGTTTGTGGCTAGCAAGATACTCATCTTAATTTTCATTATCATCAGAGTTTGTTATTTAAACATGAAGACATGTATCAGTCATGCTTTTTGTGATAGTGATATTAGGACAACTAAGAGAAGCTTTTCTTTTCTGGTTGCTTGTTTAAAGCTACAAAATGTGAACACATGCACCAAATATCTCACTAGCATCATCTCTTGTAACAGATGGGGAGCATTAGCTGACAAAAAAGGACAGAAACAGAAGTTCTGGGTAAGTGAATCTTTGACTCTGTGTTTTGAGGCAGAAGAAAAAATCTCTACAACACAGATTATCTAAAAACAACCACTTTCCTTTCATTCACTGTCTCTGCATCTATTTTTTTCCTTCACCTTAAAGTCTCCTGAACAACTCTTTCTCTTTTCTAGCAACTTTTATCATGCTGACCCTTGAACTGTAGCATCATCTACCTCAATTTCAAAGCCTGTTTCATCCCATCTCCTTGATCCTTCTAGATACAGTATTCCATTTCTATTTACCCTGAGTTTGGAATTGAAATCTTGATCAAAAAAAAAAAAAAAAGAGCAAATAATTACAAATCTGAAAAAGATGCATACTGATTCTCAGTGTACCAAATCTGAGAAACTGTGTTTCTTAAAAAGGAAACTAACGCAAAAAGTAATTTTGCATTTTACACCTTGCATTTTTAAATACTACTTTAAGATTAAAATTGGTAATTTTTTTTTGTCTTTGTTTTTCTTTAGATTGCTGCAAATTCCTGGGGAAAATCTTGGGGAGAAAATGGTTATTTTAGGATTCTACGTGGACAAAATGAGTGTGATATTGAGAAGCTGATTCTAGCTACTTTGGGATAGCCATAGTCTATTTTATTGTACTGTACCCTGCTTTATGTATCTGTTCTTTCCATTGTTGCATATTGAGTCTTTCCAGAGAAATAAAAATGTCTTCTCTGTAAGTTACCTTTCTTTCTATTACACTTATTAGGGCTTCCTGATTTGAACACACTGCAGCCACCACAACAGTCTCTGATCTCGTACAAACGTTCCTTAATACTAATAGCAAGTTCTATCAAGGACTACTGAAAACCTTGGTGTCTCACAAAGCAGGAGGTTCCCTCTGCTGCTATTTACATCTCACCGCTATTTTGTTATATTAACAATGGTTGATTCAACAGTGCCTGAAAAAAATGGAGTTACATTTATAGTATTAATCTCTTTACAATACATATTCTGGTTACAAATCCCTTCAGAAATATTATGTCCTCTTATGTCCACATAGAATTGCCTCAGACAGCTCGTGGCCATAATGAACAGAAAAAAATCCAAAGAAATGTAACTAGATTTCAGAACCTGTTCCAGAATAATTTTTTCCTATCCCAGTTTAGATAAATTGTATCTAAGTGTTATTATCTCTTCCAGGAAATTAATTTCTTAGGTCCCACAAAAACGATGCATTTAGAGTAATACAAAAATTACTTGCAGTGAAACAGCATATTGCTGGTCCCACAACCACAATTAATAATCTAAAATTTTAATAATTTGTTTAACTAAATGAGATTAAAGAAGAAAATGTAATTCATCCTCAATAAAGTCTAGACTAGACTAATTCCTGAGCTGCTTGCCTTCCACTTGCTGTTTCATCTGGGAACAGGCACGTGCCATTCCCAAAAGCCAATTTCCATTGCCCAGTGGATGAAGATGGAAAAAACATTTTGTTGTTTGCCTTCACTGACACATCTGCAGTCCAAGCACAGTTCCTGGTGTTCAGGATCATTAGTGCAGGCAAGACATCCAGAGCCCCTTTCACTCCCAATGTTCCTGTAGCTGCTTCTGCCTGAAGAGAAAGCCTACTGGCACGCATCCCCTCCCATCAGCATTGCTGCAAATATTGAGGCTTGAGGACTGTTTTGGTTATTTGTTAATTAAAATACAAATATTGCAACTATCAATATAAGAAGAAATTAACTATTTTCTACTCCTTTTATTTTCAATTAATCCAAAGGCCAGATGCAAATTTTATTACATCAGTAATAAAATTATCTATGAAAGAAACAACCCTGGCATGTTAAATAGGAGGGGATAAAAATAGGAGGGAATAAAAAGCATGAAATTCAAGTGAACAAAGAATTTCCAGTGACCCTTCCAGTGTCTTTAATAGACTGTGCTTCATTTTTTTTTTCTAGAAAATTAAGAACTTGACTTCTAATGTCATCAGCAAAGGAGTAATAGTTTTTTCTTCAAGAACTTTTCATGGCAGTGGTATATAACAGATGCCCTTGCCAGTGAAATAATGTCTCAAACTAAACTTGGATCACAATTTATGTTGCACCACTACTCAAAGAGCTATTATTAAAATGTTAGTATCATACTGCTGCACAGCAAGCTCTTCTGTGGCCTCTAGTGCCATACAATAAACTGAATTTAGATACAAAAACCTTTATTAATTGATATTTATAGCAAATTGTAATTCAAGCAATTTTAGAATAGCTGAGTGCTCTGAGAAGAGAGGTAACTTTTCTAGGTTTAGTAAGCTAAACCAGTACTTGAGACAAAAATGTACTGAGTCATCTACACAGCTACTTCCCAACCTCTTGGTACTTACTGATTTCACAAATGTCAAGATTTTAGAAGAGTGGATTTTAGCTATAAAATGAACGATACTGTAAAAAACATAGCAAGTCAACTCTGGAGTTTTTTGTTTCATTCATCCTCGAGATGGTTTGCACTGCTGTAGCTCTTACTTTTTTTCAGTGGCTTTCTACTCCTGATCTGCTTGCAAGGTCTTTCTAGGATCTGGGCTGTCACATTAAGTTTATTCAGTGATGAGAAAACTCAAAACTACTCTCCTAGATCTTTATCTGACCAAACAGTGATACTAGTTTGAACACAACATTATAAGCAAGTGAAACAAATCCAACCATGTCAAAGCAATTCAATGGTTTGCAAAATAATACTGTTCTGCCCAAAGGGGTTAACCTTTGGTGCTCTGAGGAGTCTGTGTGCTCAGCACTCTCTCAGTATCACAAAGCTCCTGTCTATGGAAATGTCACGGTGCCTAGAATTTAACAGGCAGGCAAAAGTATCTGCACCTGGAAGCCACTTTGCTCTTTGAAAACTACCTTGATGCTGAGGCAATTTTTCTGCTGCTGTTCAGAGCACAAGTAAAGGATCTCCTGCCCGTGTAGGTCTTCCTGTTCGCAATGATCGAGAGACAACGGGGTCTGGGAGCCACCAGTGGCTCTGCCTCACACAGACTATTCAGAGACAGATTTTAAATGTCAGGAAGGATTTCTGCTCCCAGTATTTGGTGGGAGTATGAGGAAACTTACTCTTTGTTAAGATGCCACCTCTTTCATCTCTCTCCTTGTTTTTTGGCCTCTCCATCACTAATGCTCAGCCACGCCTGCTAACATGGATTGAAAGTGTCATCTAGCCTGGAGCTTTTTCCTGTATCAATAGAAAGGGACAATATGGGTCTCAGGTTACCTCAATAATACATAGCTCATCAGCTTTATATCCCTAGTATTACTAATGGTCTGGGATAGCACCAGGAAGGGAAGGCAATGCAGGAGTAGCCTTTGTGTTTGTGACACTATGTACCTTTCCTTTTCCGTAAAAACAGGAAGGTAACATTTTTATGGCAAGTGAAAAAATAAATCCCTACTCAGAATACACATTACAATATCTCTTGTTAACAACTTAGTATATGAAGTTTTTATTAGTTGTCAGTCTAAATGTGAAACATTAAAACTGAGAATAGAAATAGAGAGAAGAATATATGTCTTGGGACCTGGGACCTGACAGTACTCATAACTAATGGAAAACTTTCTGTCTAAATTCCTCTATATTTAGGAGCAGTTTCAGACAGAACTCTGAACAGAAATACCTATGAATTTTGGGAGAGATGAATTTTCCCAAAACTAACAGAGCAGAACAGGCTCTTGTTTTAATTTATATCGATCATCCTTCAAGGCTTTTCCACAATCAGATCCTAAATGTTACTGACAATATCTGTTAGATGAACACTGTTAATGTCCTTTCAGCTAGCATTAAGTGGAAATTAATTTTAAAATTAAAACAGCTAAGAAGCCAATAGAGGAACCCAGCTATTTTCACATTATTGTTACCTTTTTTTTTTCCATCCTGTTGTTATAGAAACATTACCCATCTGCTAAATGATAGCAAATCACATCCAGAAGATTGTCTTCCTACTCCATGGAAAGTACTATCAAGGCTGGTAATATTCTACGAGTGAATCATGTTGGTGGGATTGACAGGTGTAGAAAACTCCTTTCCTACCTTACTAGCAATCACTGCATACAACTTGGCAAGATCAGGTTTCTCCAGCTCTGGCGTTTGTTCATCATTATTAAGGAGTCTGAAAATTGAAGATTTTCATTTCATGTTATTGTTTCAGAATCATGCATGATGAAAACGCTTTTACAGAGCCATGCAATAGCATTAACGCACGGGATGTGTGTTAAATTAATTGAGAAAAGAGAAACATTTGAACATCTTTCCTAATGAGCACAATTGCTTAAGAGAAAAAAGCTGAAGGCAATCAGGCTGTAAAATGAGGTTGGAGTAGAGGGAATGGTTTTCCTAGTGTGGTATTTAAATTCTTCAAATTATGGGAGAAGTATGGACGTTCTCCCAAATGTCGTCTTCAGAGAACTGAGAGATCCCTGTGCCAGCACCGTGCTCTGGCTATCCTGCCTGCCTCTAGCTGGGGGATGTAATGTGTGGGTGGATTTTACCTGTCTGCTTTTTACAGCCTGTACCTTTCCCTTAGGAGGCTGTGGTTAGGTGAAAAAGAAGAAGGTTTTCAAGGTGATTGCTTTGTCCTAGATGCCTGGGGTGAAATCCTTCTAGGAGAGCTTCCCCTGGGCATGCTGAGTTTAGGGAGGCTTCTGGGCTTCAAGCTGGCAGGCAGCACTGGACTCAAAGCTGCACAGCTTTACATGTAGCTCAAATATTATGTTATGGGGAAATGCAACCTAAAGCAAGAAGAAAGGGAAATCCAAGGAATGTAAGGAATTTGCATCTGGAGCAGGGACTAGACAAGCCTTGAGAAGAACAACAAGGGGACTATTTTACTGTAGTTCCAGGGATCAAGGAAAGTTGCTAGACTGAGAACAAGGCTGAAGGAAAGGAGCTACACTTATAGGAACCAGAGAAAGAGGGATATTTGCTTGTAAATCCTTTCAGCTTAGTGTTTTCCTAGAGACATTATAGGATCTTGCATCTGGGCAATAAATACTGCACCTACCATTTGGTCACCATTTCCTTTGTAAACAACTGGCTTACATCTTTACACCCTCTCTGGGTAACTTGTTCCAGTGTTTCACCATCCTTATCATAATTTTTTTTTTTCCTTATATCTAGTCTAAATCTACCCTCTTTAGTTCAAAAAACCATTAGTCCTTGTCCTATTGCCTACAGGCCCTGCTGAAGAGTTTCTCCCCATCTTTCTTATAAGCCCCACCTTAGATACTGGAAGGCTGCTATAAGGCCTCCCCGGAACCTTCTCTTCTCCAAGTTGAACAGCCCCCAACTCTCTCAGCCTGTCCTCATAGGAGAGGTGCTCCAGCCCTCTTATCATCTTCATAACCCTCCTCCGGACCCTCTCAATAGGCCTATGTCCTTCTTATGTTTGGGGGCTCCAGAACTGGCCGCAGTACCGCAGGTGGGGTCTCACCAGAGCAGAGTAGAGGAGCAGAATCACCTCCCTCGACCTGCTGGCCACGCTTCTTTTGATGCAACCCAGGATACATTGGCCTTCTGGGTTTCAAGTGTACATTGATGGCTCATGTCAAGTTTTTCATCCACCAGTACCCCCAAGCATGAACCTCTGCTTCGCTTGGCAGTAACTTGTTGTTAAAGCATATTAAAGGTAGAATGAATGCAATGAAAATAATCAATTTTCACTTTTCTTTATAACAGTGTAGCTGCCAAATATGCATACTGCATATTATTACTTGATCTATAACACTTTATTACCATGTCTGGAAATCTTGATCGTGGAGTAGCACCATGCAAAAGCTGTTCCCAGAGAAGGCAGCTGAGGGAGAAGCCTCAGTTCTTTAAAGTTCCTGGGGGCACCTGAAGCCACAGACTGCCTTAGACTGTGTATGAAACAGTTTAGGGTTATGTGGAGGTTTCACTCAGCTATGCCAACAGTGACAGCCACTTAAACACATAGATAGGAACTCATGAATTTAAACTACTGCCTTAATCTAAGCATAACCACATTTCCATTGCAAAACTCTGAAGGCTAACCCCTTTTCTTTTTCTTTGCAGCAAAACCAGCAAAAAAAGCACCAATTTAGTGCATTACATCTATCAAGTCATGATACAGAGCACAATATTTTATCAAAGAAAAATGTCTAGAAAATTTATCTGTAAAAGACAAATATTCAGTACTAGTATGCTGTACCATCACAGTGTGAAGGACTCAACTGATGGTCCAAATTCATTGGCAATGTTGCTATTGAGCGTAATGGCACTACTGCTCTTACTGAAATGGTGTAAATTAGCCAACAGGGCTTCTGTCCATCAAGAACCCTGCAAGCAGGGAAACTGGAAAATCTAGATTTTAGAACCTGTGTATGTCTTCTTTTTTAATCTACACAAGCAATTTTTTAAAAGTACTCTATACTCCTAGCTGGCATGATCCACAGCCTGTGAAAAATTGTATTAAAAGCATGTGACCTGAATAGAAGCCAAATTGCTGAAGTTTGTGAAAGTTTTGACATTAGGAGCAAGACAAAAAAGGTGGAAGAAGAGGGAAGGCTTGAAGCGGTTTAATAATTCTCTCTGGATTCTGCCAGTATTGGAAACAAAAACTAATTGTACTTTTGTCTTGGAAACAAAACTCAGCAAATTTTGCTGGGTTTCAGCTTACTTTAAAACAAAAATTAAGACCATACTTACAGATTTTTCAGCAAGTCTGGGCCAAGCTTTTAGAGAGGCCAAAGTAAGAGTATGTTTCTACTGGAAGCTGTATTAATCATAATGTTGTAATGGTTTTACTCCACCCAACATGGCTTGGAACTTGCTCCCGTTTCACTCTTGATTTCCTTGGTGGAAAGCTGTCCAAAGTCAAAATGTGGAAAGCTGTCCAAAGTCAAAATGAACTGTGACTGGAGGAGGGTATCAGGATTTAAAAAAAAAAAAAATCTTTTTGATGTCCAGTGAATAGATCCTGCCAAGTTTCATACAGCACTGCTACAGACAAAAATACTAGAGCAGCATGAGGGTGGCTGCCCTAGTGGCATTTTAAAGATAAATAATCACATAATGATTCATCCAACAAAAAAGGCCAGATAAAGCGGATGAAATTAAAACTACTCACTCATTTTTTTCCAAACACTGAAGAATTAATTATTACATTAAACAGGAAAACTTCCTACTTTTGAGTGAAATTTGGATGAACAGATGGCATTTCACTAATTAGCTAGCTTCAATGTGGATTTTCATTCACTACTTCCCTGCCTCCTCATGGTGTGTTGCCTCTTAATGTGTTTGCATTTCTTTATTACCTTTCTCATTACTGATATGCTCATGTTTTGGACAGTGAAGTTGATATTTAAATAAGGTTGCAGGCAAGCCATTGGCATACGCTTGAAATATTGTGCTCCCCTAAGTTTCCATGGTGTTTCAGAAAGGCTGGAATTTACTTCAGGAGAGCAGGAGAACAAGAACTTTAACTTAATTCCTGAGCACTGAATTTTCTCAATGGACAGGTCACCCACGTGGCAATAGCAGAGAAGGAAAGAATATAAACAGGCTTAACAGCAGTTTTGATATCATCTGTCAGTCTGATTCTGTTGCACTCTTCTTCCAGCCTGAGGCTCTGCCAGCTTTCCTTCTGCGTGTGGCAGTGCACACTCAGTCCTCACTGGGGTACTCTGCTCACTCAATACATAGCTACAACAGGAGAAGCTTTTTTTTTTCAAGCAGGGACTTACCCTAAAAAAAAGAGATAAACTGTTAGTCATTGGAAGATAAAATCTTGAGAAATTGTGAACTCTTAGGTAAAGATGTTAAGAAAAGCCTTCAGTTTAAACCTGAAAGTCCATGCTGATGTTGAGAAAGAGAGATGCTTGAATAGTTCAGATTCATGCCCCAGGATAGTATCGTGCAAGGGTCGCTTTTAAGGCTACTTACCATTTCCTCTGCGTGCTATACTCTGACTTTTCACACACGTAAGCACAGCTGCAGAGAGAGCTGAAGCCTGTTTGGGATGTGTGTGCTGCAGAGAACAAACAGGCATCACCCTAATTGACATGACAGCAGCTACAGTAGATGTGTGCATCTGTGGGTCTGGATAAACACAGCGAGAATTTTTTAATCCATAGTACTGTCTTCAGGCTAGACTTGTCCTGAAACAGAGCTAAATCCCATTGACAGGTAATTCAAGTAGGCAGGACGTTCAGAGCTGGATAAATCTCAGAGAAGAGAATGATGTTTTCATTCCAAAGGCAGGGTACTCAGCTAGTCTAAACACCATGAAGGTATCTGTAGAGAATAGCTGCATTCGCTTTGCTGAGAACACTGACTAGAGAAGATAGAACTTTATCATAAGTTCTTCTTGCAATATTTTTCTAAAAGATTCATTATACACGAATTAAGCTGTAGCCAGAGGCCAAGAACTTTTCTTACCATAGAGATAGTTCTGTGAGAGTATCACACAGTATGAGTGGTCATGTCCTTTCACACAGGAGGAGAATCGGTCAGAAAAGGGAAAGATATCATGTTTACACTCTTTGTTCGTGTGTGCTTCTGAATATAAAGATTTGAACTATTCTTGTGTCATAATGAGAGAGATTTTCACTCGTTTGTTTTCTTCACCAGCTTCCTTCTCCCTCTGCAAACAATTGCAGAAACCCAGAGCAGTAGTGCTGGCACACTGAGTATGTGTGAAGATTATTCTCTACCTAGGTTTTAACAAGACTGAGAGCCTGACTATGGGCTTAGCTAAGCAGGGAGAAAGTATTGTTTTTTTTTCTTTTTTGTTTATTTGAAAATCTCCTTCTTTCTTCTAACCCTTGGAACACTTTTGCTCAGTGCTGCTCAGTGCTCACGTTGTTCTGAAGGGACTCAGTTGCGTGGCCCATGGAGGCATTGAGGATGCTGTCAAGGTATAGCCTTAGAGCACTGCCAGTCTGGGCAATAGTGGTTGGCTTTAATCACAGGAGTCAAACTCCGCATCAGAACCAGACGTAGCCATCAGTGTAGGCCTGTGTACATCTACACATGTGAAAGCTATCTCCAGGGGAATACTGTAAAGATGCATATGTTAATGCCTTTGTTTACACCTTTTTTTGAGGAGAGGGAAATAATTTCTTAGCCTTTAAATTTTATTTCCAATAAAGCAGAATATAACAAATTTCCATATGCCTGTAGTATTTTTCAATTATGATGTATTTCCTAAGAAAACACAGTACCACTATAACAGTACAGCACAATTAATGTCAAATTTTAAGTGTTGAAAAATAAAACTGTTCCTGACTCTTCACTGGACAAATATCCTTTAGTGTCTGCTTAACCTTTTGGTTTTGATGATCAGTGGTTATTTGTATGAAAGAAATCTATGGTCTTTGCATAAGGTCATTATCAAATGTGTTTCTTACTGGTAGTAGGTAAAAAATATTGTAGAAGGTACTAATTTTGCCCAGGGAAAAAACATGAATACGAGGATATAATGCCTGTTAAATTACTTTTAAAGAATTCCTCCCTTCCCAAATGAATTCTGTCCCGCTGCAGTCCACGTGGGTTTTCCCCTTTCTGTAAATGAAGTAGGCTTCTTTGGGTGTTGGTCTGCCTCTCTTGGGCTGACCTGCCCACTGATAACCCACTCCACCCCTCCCAGGATTTGGCACCTGAACAGAATTGTTAGAGATGCAGGAAAATTTTGGACCATTCAAAGAGTGAGGTAAACAAGGAACCAGCAGTTTCTTTCTGTTAATTTGGTTTCCGGGGCTAACATTCACCCAAACAGAGTAGGATGAAGCATTGTCTTTGCTCAGGACCGGAGCTGGGAGGACCTGGCTCTGGCTGGAGTGTCCCTTTTAGGTGTAAGTGCTATCCCTCATGTCATGTGTTTTGCACTGATCTAGACTTCAGGTCTGTTGTGTTGAAGTACCTTTTGGAGTTTGATGGTTGCTGTATCTGACAGTGTGGACAGAGGTAACAGGCCCAGACGCATCCTAGACCTTATCTCACATTAGCCAGAAGTTCTTTATTCAAATATACTTTCAAACCATCTGCTTTCAACACACAGCCAAATGCTCTGTAAGTTATCGATTGTCATTTTTTCACAATGCTGTTTCTATTGCTTCTGTATTCAGAAACAAAGGGACTGTCTGTGGTAGAACTTAGTCATCACTGCTGCATTCAATGCCAGACATGCAAGTAAGGTTTTTTGAAAGTGCTTAAGAAAGCTGCAAGTCTGGTTCTATAGATGCACAGAGAAGTTGGGTGCTTATGAAAAGCCCACTTATGGGTATTAGAAAACTGATTCAGGTTCATAAAACTCCACTCTTTACAGACACAATGTGACTTGAAAGAGCATCTTAATGGAGTCTAGCCTAAACCTAAAATCAATATTCCATTTCTCTTAAAGAGAGTTTTTGCTTTCTAAAAGGCACAAAAAAATAGTGCCTAGAATAAGGAAATAAGAGATTCTGCTTGATAAGGTCATGCAATCCTTCATCCACTAGAAGTACTATGTGATCTATAATATTTTTCTTTACTTTGCACTTTACACTGTTTTCTTTTGTTATGAACAAATTAATACACAATTTCCAGCTTATAATTAGGAGTCTGATTTAAACTTAGAGATAAATAATTTTGTCTACGAATTTACATACAGCTTCTTGTATTAATTCCAGAAACTTCCATAAGGTTGTTCCAAGGTCAGCTAGGTGAATTCACCTCTCAGATCTCCTGTAATGCACCTGAACAAAAGTCACCTACTGCCAGCAGGTCAAGGGAGGTGATTCTCCCGCTCTGCACTGAGCCCCACCTGCAGTACTGCGTCCAGCTCTGGAGTCCCAAACATAAGAAGGAGTGAGTTGGAGCGAGTCCAGAGGAGGGCCATGAGTATGATCAGAGGGCTGGAGCACCTCTCCTATGAGGACAGGCTGAGAGAGTTGGGGCTGTTCAGCCTGAAGAAGAGAAGGCTCCGGGGAGACCTTATTGTGGCCTGGTACTGGAGTACCTCAAGGGGGCTTATAGGAAAGATGGGGAGAAATTCTTTAGCAGGGTCTGTTGTGAAAGGATGAGGGATAATGTTTTTAAAATAGAGGGAGGTAGATTTAGATTAGATATTAGGAAAATTTTTTTGACAATAAGGGTGGTGGAACACTGGAACAGGTTGCCCAGAGAGGTGGTGGATGCCCCATCCCAGAAAACATTGAAGGCCAGGTTGGATGATGCTCAGAGCAACCTGATCTAGTCGGGAATGTCCGTGCTCCTTGCAGGGATGTTGGACTAGATGACCTTTGAAGGTCCCTTCCAACCCAAACTATTCTATGATTCTATTCCTGCAAAATTAATTGTATGGAATAAGTTAAAAAAGAGTAATGTTTTCTGAGCCTAGTGTAGCACTTTGTTCCCTTTGCAGTTTCTTATGTTAAATCCCACATATGCAATTCCCACAATGGTAATAGGACTTAACTTAATTTTTTCTTTTTTCAAAAGACATATATCCTTATTTTGCAAAGGTATAGAGAGTCCTTTGAAAGAGCAAATATAGGCTTATTGAAAAACAGCAAACATTGTAACACAGTGATATATTTGCAAAAATTACTTATAGCTACATTTACATTCTCTTTAGTCTCCACAGAGGCACAGACATTTGATTTCAAGCTGGGATTTCTATTTTTAGAAAGGCAGTAAGTTTCGCTAACAGTTTCTCCAGGCTGCCTGTAATGCTGAATGGAACTGAAAGAATAAAGTCACCTCATTCATTATTTTCTTTAGAGGTGCATTGTTTAAAATGGCACTGGTTTGCTGGGCTTTATTTAGCTTGACTGTAGCTTGCTCTCAGTCTAGTTGTAACGGGCAGACAATAATCAATGTAATGTTTCAAAGCAAAAACAACATTCACCCATTGCATTCTTTAAGAGAAATGTCTTGCTAAACACTACAGTTAGATAATTTTAAGTCAGACCTCAAAAAATCGTGACATTGATGTAAATCATAAATAAATTAAAAAGGATTTTTTTTTTGTCAGTTTCAAGGACTTTTTGCTTCTATACAGACCACATAACTCAAACCCTTCCTCTGTAGCTATGTGAGCTTTGCAACCCCTTTACAAATGGTAAAATTAATCTGAAACTCTCCCACATTCACTTGACATTAGAAATATAAAATGCTTGGTAAGTGTCTAAGATGTGAAATTTAAAATAATGATGTATGTATTTATTATATGCATATTTATTCCTTAGATTCAGAAAATATAGTATTCTGAATGTTGGTGAATTTGGTGTATTCATTAGGAAACACTGTACTATGCTGTGACAATTTTAAGTTGACTTCTATCAATACTTATTGTCATTTCCACTTGTTCTGGTACTAAAAGATTGAACAAATAGGAATTTTGTTCATTATGTGACACCACCTGTTTTGAGTGATATCATATCACCCTTTCTCCAAGACCAACTAAAAGTTGTTGTTAAGAGGTGTTAGGTTGACACAACGCTATTAGAAGTTCTTACAAGCTTGTACTTAGCAGAAGACTTTTTACTGGAATATCAAAGATTTTTTTCAATCACCATGATCACATCCAATTCACACTCTTCTATAAAAATAAAATAATCATTTAGATTTGGGAGTTTCATTCCTATCTCATTGTAATAAAATTATCCTACGTCAGCTGGCTTTAGATGGCAAGATGAGTTACATTTCAGTTTAAAAGCTAAATACATAGTCTGGTTTTCAACCTGAAAATCCTGGAGTTCATGTCTGTCAGTGCTGTTTGTGTCACCCTGAGGAAGTTTCTGCATTTTTCTGCACTTTATTTTCCTGTATACAGAAAGAAATCGTGGTTCTTCTACCTCATGCACAAATACATCCCAGGTTATAATCTTTGCTGGTAATAATGGCCCTGGTTTGTCTGATAGTAGTAATATAGGTCTGAATGATTCTGCTGTCTTTCAAATGAACATAATTTCTCTCACTATTCTCACTTTGAACAAAGTAGAAAAAAATATGTTAGCCTGTATAAATCCAGCAGCTCAAACATCTAGTAAAGACGGGTGTTTCTTGTTTAATATATATTTTAGTATTAAACATTTGAAACTAGATTTCTATCTTACATCAATCTCTTATGATTCATACTTATTAATATTCAACAGAATTCATGAAACATGTGATTGCCAAAAACCAGTAAGTGACTCATCAAGATGTATATCCTTTAACTTTCGCAATTCTTAGTTAAGGACATAAATTGAAAGTCCTGAACCATGAGAACATGTTTCATGAGAACAACTGGACTAGGTCAGATAATATGAATATTACGTGCCTGGGTGGGATATATAGCGATATGTGTATTTTTAGGTATATATATTTTTGAGAATTTATTGGCTGATATTTTTGGATATAGAGTCAACTATCTAAGTTGACTATATGGCCTCAAGTTGTGGCAGGGGAGGTTTAGGTTGCATATCAGGAAACACTTCTTTACTGAAAGAGTGGTCAGGCAATGGAACAGGCTACTCTGAAAATTGGTGGAGTCACCATTCTTGCAGGTGTTAAAAAAATGTGTAGATGTGGCACTTCAGGACATGGTTTAGTGGACATGGTGCTGTTAGGCCGATGGTTGGACTTGATCTTGGAGGTCTTTTCCAACCTTTAAGATTCTATGATTCTATGATTCTAAAGATTCTAAGTATTCAATAATCCCAAGTGGATTTCTTCATTATAACTAATGAAATATACCAAATTACAAAAGTTCAGCTATATAACCTTGAGAATATCTTGAAAATACTTACAATTATTGATGAATTAATCTTCATATGGTATTGAAACATGAATGTTATTTTTAAAATGGAGGGAAAAGTGAAGAAAAGTGTCATGTCCTGTTGTGCAGAAGTTGTATTCTGTTCTATTGATACAGGGGAGTACACTCGCAGTAAAACACCCCTGGAATTGATCTGGCAATTAGAAGAAAAACAGTAAGACCTTATCATGGATCTTTGAGCTTTACCATTGTTAGTGTTGTGTTTTTCTAGACAGTTATTACTTCACCAAAATTCTGTTCTCCTGTTGCTGATTTTTACCCTGATTTCCCAAAAAAAGTGAGTTCGACACTTTCCTTAAAAGCTTATTGCCACCTGCAGCCTAATTCAATGGCAGAAGACTTCCAGATATTTTCATGAAATGCATTGGAACTTAATCCAGAGATGCAGGCGTAAGCAGACCTTATTTGTCTTCCTGCCAGAGTGGAAACACCCCTTATTACACAATGGGTAAACCCCACTGGGGGGAAACTGTCAAAAATGCCTCAAGATCTTTCACTGAACATTTGCTGGACCTCATACTTTAAGAACAAGGAATTTAAGCCAAAAAGAAGAAAAGAAATCCAAATAAATTAAATGTCCTTAATTCTACTGTTCACACTGAGTCCACCCTCAACGATATTTTTGCAAGTTTCTGAGGAAAGAGCATGAGGTTAAGACACAGAGTACTGAGGTGCTACCTGGCACTTAGTATTTGCTTTTAAATAATAAATCATGGTGTAGTAATTCTGTGGACAGAAGCCCATTGCTGGGTTAAGCCAAATCAGCTGCCTTGTTCCATCTTGTACTCTTTCAATCAGTTCTCATCCTACCATTCAGCCATTTGCAGAAAAATCCCAGAGCCATTTTAGTAACCTAAGCAATATTATATTCAGTAGACTTCTCTCAAAAGTCATCTGCTTTTTCAAGCAATTCACAGCTTCAGCCACAGTATCACTTTTGAAAGATCTCTTAATCCATTTCCATACAGTTACTTTTCTTGCTGTTTTTTTCCCCAGCCTTCCTTATTTCAGAACTCACTGTGTAGCTGCCCATTGCTCTCTGCTGAGAAAGTCCGATTGTGCAGTAAAAAAATACACCTCTGAATTGAACTGCTGAGTGCCCCGTCTATTTATTCACATTTCATTCCTTCATTAGAACTGCTAATCTAGCGAGGCAGCTTCTAGATGAGTAACATCATGCACAGCTCATGTTCTGAGCTGCTTATCCACGTTTCTTCTAAGAGGAAGTGTTAATAAAGACCTTTCAGGTGTGTAGGTGTGAGATTTCCAAATTGTGTAAGGCAGATGTGTGTTTCTCTGTGATCACTCGTCAATGTAGCTTGTGCACTTACTAGTGTGCATCAACAGTGCTGCTGTTTTTTCCTAAACAGTTGCTTCAGGTCTGCAAAACCTGGCACCTGAACAGTAGCTAGAGTTGTACCACATCAGTGTGGAAATACAGGCATCTTTCTTCCAGTCTGTATCTTACGGAAGATTTGAGGATGTTTCAGAAGTGTTTGTTTTTTTCGTGCAAACATGACCAAGCGACATTTTCAGTCACTGCACTTCCTTCTTTCTTCAGTGAAGTCTGACTTGTACTGTTACTGCTGTTGCAAATTCTCTAGGGATCTCAAATATTGAAGCATCCATCCCTCTCTTGCTGGGCTAGTGACAGTGAGCAGAAGACTCTTCTTCTAGACAGCACACTGTTGCAAAGAGCTCCTAAGCTAACCTGAATATCCTGGCATACCTTGGCTGCCCAAAAGAGTACTACTGGCTAACGTGAGAACATTTCCCTTTTGATTATCTCAAAATCAGTGCCCCACAAGCCAGTTTACGGCAAGTACAAAGGATGTAGTTGCAAAAATTAAATACAAGCAGCTGCCAGGAGTGCATGGGAGATGACAGCACTTATTTCCTCAGCTCAGCTGGTGGCTCCCATTCGTAGGGAAGGGCGAAGGTGGGCTGCTGCGTGCTCTGAACGCCTGCTCTGTATGCACAGCCAGGATGTACAGCCCTGCTCAGCTAGCCTCCAGAAAGAGCAAAGGGTTGTCCTCTGACAGTGGCCCAGCCAGCTCGCAACATGATTAACTGCTGTCCTCGTCGGAATTTGACTAGAAGGCTAGGGGTTGAACACCCCTAATTGTATTAAAAGCACAACAAAAAGAAACTTTTGCTCTCTCTGTTCTTACACTGGGGAATATGGCTTTGATGCAGATGATATTCTTCTCATTTCCAGTAATGAGTAATATAAAAGATAAATACTTTCATGGGGGCATCTTTTCCCCCCTCCTGCTGTATAGTAACGCTTATATTACTTCTTTAGAAAGGATGTATTTGACAACCATTTTTTAAAAGAAGTATTTCTAAATATAACTATAACTTAGAAAAGTAATAAGAGAAGAAAGTACACTAAAGAGGGACCATTCTGTATATACTCTGTTTCTTATGCTTCTTCCTAATGCACCTGTCAGAATCAAGATGCTGCACTAGGCAATCTGCCAGGTCCATTAAGAACATTAAAAAAAACCCCCAAAACATATGAAATAGTTAAGTGATCTGCCATTATGCATTTCCTGTGGCTAAGAGAAACATGTGCATTCACCCTAAGCACTGTTTTGTTTTTATCCCTACTAAAACTGCATTATTCTCTTGAATAAAATGTGAGTGGGAAAACTTCATTGCCTTGGATTATGCTATTTTCTGCAGAATGCAACAGAAGTCAAATTATGTCAGTGAGTAATAGTCCAAAGGTTTTGAGCAAATGTGCAACATTATTCTTCCCAATTAAAAAAAAAAAAATGCATGAAGCTCTTTGTTTTTGTAATGAAATTGCCATCAGGACAAACACATTAGAGGTACAGAAACAGCATTCACTTTCAAAAAACAGTAGCTGGCTGCATGCTACTAAGATAAGGAAACAATATCTTTCCAGTTGAGAGACTTGTGATCCATCAGGCAAGCAGAACTTACAGCTCATTCCAGCTTACATGTGATTCCAGTAAATAACACAAAACAAGATGTGAAAACTGGGGAGTCACAGATGACCTTAGCTCAGTGCAGGAACAAACTCTAATAGGACTGACAGTAATAGAGAATATTGCTTTAGACCTCAAGGATGCTTAATTCAAGTAAAAGTCTTTTGGAGAACATTTGGGATGGCAGTATGATTCATTAATTACACTGTACAAGCACTATGCTGTACTGCACAGGAAATGTTATCCGTCTTTCGGAACCACAAACTGGTCTGAGCTAAAAAGACAGAACTGAGCAGCAGAGAATATGTAGTGGAGACCCAGGAATAAATACTAGATTTCAAGCTTTACATAAGATACCTGTGAAGTGCACAGATCTTAGTGGAAACACAATGCAGGAAATGAGTATTTCCTATAATGACTCTAGTTATCCAATGTAGTCTACTTGTATTAACCTGTGCATTTTTTTTATCTTTTTTTTTTTTGATAGAATTTTGCTCAGAATCACAAAAAATAAGCTGCAAATCAGAAAGTTCGTCTCATTTTTCCTCCCTCGTTTGAGGTAAGACTGGTTGTATCTAAACTATTCCTGACAGGTCCCTGGTCAGTTCTTAAAACCTGCAGAGGAAGATGCTCCACATTATCCCTAAGCAACCTCCTCTGGTACGTATCTGTCTTTCCCATGAGAGGCTTTTCCACCCGCCTGATATACACCTCCACTGCTGCAATTCCAGTCCATACTGATTGTCTTATTCACAGTAGATGTGAAAAAAGTTTTTTGCCTTCCTTTTTTTTCAGCAACTTTTTAAGCTTGTCATCATGTTTCCCCACAGTTTTATTTTCTCGTGACAAATAAGATTACATTTTCTTGTTTCCACATTTACTGTCTCTGGTAATTCTTATGGGCTCATATTTCTTATGTGTAACAGTCACGATGGAAAACAGTTGTCCTGGGGAGGTCATATCAGTGCTGAGAAGAATAGAATGATTATTTCCTGTGATTCACTTTAAACAATTCAGTTTTTATCTTTCAGTATTTCATTAATTTTTAATTAGGATTGGTTTGTTAAAAATCATTGCTCAGATTCTTATTTGCACTGCTATTACTTGCCCTTGATTGCTATGTGTAACCGATTTTTGATTGTCGCTACTTCCTGTCTAAGACTAGTATTTCTCCTTTTTTGTTTTTTTTTTTTTTTTTT
>WHYT01016054.1:0-60712 GCA_009806455.1 Tetrax tetrax
GAGTCTGCAGGGTCTGCAGGCAAGAGGGAGGGGAATGAAAGCTGGGGACAAACTGCTCCCCTTCCAAACTTCCACCAGTCCCTGGGATTCTCCCCTCCCCCTTCCCAGTCCTGTGCTTTCCTTTTGCCTGAGAGTACGTACAAATTGTGGAATAAAAGTGGAGTCTTTGCTCAAGTCAATGGAAGACTACTTCCGCTAGGTGTTTCAGGCAGTACCAGTATGTGAAGAAGACACCGCGGATTCCTGATATTCACAGGGAAGCTTCTGTGTCTTGGTTTGCGCCCATTGTCACTGGGCACCCCAGAAAAGGGCCTGGCTCTGACTTGACTCTCAATACAGCAGAAGCAGCAAAAGAGGAGGGATTGTGACGAGGGCTGAGCTCTATGCCCTGAAGAGCAAGTTCCAGCTTATTCCAGAAGAGAGTACCGTCAGGTGGGAGACCGCGAGGTTTCCTCCAGGAACAGCAGGCAACACACAGGTGATCTCAGCAGACATCTCACCATCCTTCCAGGCGCAGGGCTTTGTACCACACCCTATCAAGAAGTGTACTTCTGTATGCCCTCTCCTAGCGTCAGAAATGATATAACTTTACACCGAAACTGGTCCTACTGGCAATTGTAAAAATGTGAAACCGAATTTTAAATCTTGGGGCCAAGGATCTATTCTCCATCATAAAACACATCCGAAAATCTAAAGGGACTGTTGCAAGGCCTTCTGGGGTACGATGACAGCAGCATAGAAAATTGGGTGCTGGTTTTAGAATTATAAAATCATAAAATAGATTGAGTTGGAAGGGATATTTTTCTCATACTGTTCTACGTTACACTTGTCTATGTAATGTTGTACTGAATATTTTACATGCGTGTGCCTTTTCTCATATTTCATGTCCTCAATATGATCAGCTGAGGACTTTATCTCTTTTTCTCATTCCTGCCCTGGTGGCAACAACATCAATGGCTTATTTTATAACCTCTTGTCCTTTCACATCACCTGGTTTTTGTTTTTTTTTTTCACAGCTTACCCCCAAATAATGTTTCCTGTTACTTAT
The DNA here is from genome assembly GCA_009806455.1 of Tetrax tetrax. Classification (NCBI taxonomy): domain Eukaryota; kingdom Metazoa; phylum Chordata; class Aves; order Otidiformes; family Otididae; genus Tetrax; species Tetrax tetrax. The sequence continues at coordinate 1,049 of WHYT01016054.1, forward strand.
CACCCTTCTCACAACATGGCAGTGTTAAGTGAAGTCAAGTTACGATTAGTCTTCTCTATCGCAAAAGGACTGCCTATAAGGCCAGTCCAAATTTAATGGGTGATAGCAAGCTTTTGAAAAGCTTATTTTCACCTCCTTACAGACTTTAAAGCACCATTATTTTCAGGTAAGACTGGTGGGAAGAGGAGCTTTGTCAAAAAACTGAGGTAATACAATAAGTTAATTAATGGACCAAGACAAATTGTATTAGATTTTTGCATTTAATTAAAGTTGCCCTCTATTCTGTACACTCCTTGTGTCTTTTCATGAGTAGGACCATCGCCGATCAGGAGTAGCACACTGCCATGAAGGAATTCAGATCAGGATGAAGCTGACATCTTGCTGGCTCACGTCACTGACGTGCAGCAACTTGCATTACTTATAAATTGTGACCTGCTGACCAACTCTGAAAACTACAGTCCCATATAAAGCAGACTATGAAAACATAACCAATACCTTTAGATTTTAAAACTACATGTTTATTTTTATGAAGCAGCTGTTACACATTTTGTGTTTACTGAAAGCCAGGGTTAGTATAGGATTTTGAGAACAATGGAAGAAGAAGGTTCATAATGAGCAGCATTCTTGCAGCAAGGACAAACACAAGGAACTCAACAGTACATTTTCACAAACACTGATCTTTGGCAAAAAGAGAAAAGCTAGCATTCCTTGAGAAGAAACTTCACACATTTTCCAATACTCTTAGCTAACTGAATTAAAGCAGGGAGACAGAGTGCTATTCAATTACCTCCTACAGCATCTGACAGTCCCCAAGTGCGCTTCATTCTCGCCTTCCATCAGTAAGAGAGTACTCTTGCACTTGCTACTGGATAATGCACATGTATCTCATCCCTCTTAATTGGAAGAGAACATGTACATCACAGTCACGCAAAAGAGGTCACCACCAGAGAAGTGTCAGAGACTAGAAGCATTTGTAGCATCTTTTTAGATATATTATTTCCTATGAAAATTCATCTTCAGCTCTCTCCAGACTCGGAGCTGTAAAATTCTGGAAAGATTGTCAGCCCACCTAAGGTTTTTTTTTTTTGAGGAGAATAGCTTATTTTTCCTTCTCTTTGCTGATTTAGCATAAAATTGAATAGCTGAGTGAGTAGTTGTTACTTTTCAAAACTATCTCCTTTACCCTTAAAGTGCCAATAAAATGATGGTAATTATAGTTCACTTCAAAGGACTTGACACCTATTACAAAACTTCTGTCATGAATACAGTTTTTCCATTAAAATTATACGTCCCACAGTAAAAACATCTTTTTGCTACACTGTGAGTCATGTCAAAACTCATCAAAAAATAATGTTCTTCTTGTCAGCCTCTCCAACCTACCAAAAAATGAAATCTACACATTCCTTTCTGCTGTCAACATTTGCCTCCCACTTTAAAGGAGTTCTGCAAGCCTACCTTGCACCTTACCTATCTTACTTTCCTCATTCTTGTGTTTGCAGTACCGGCATTACGTTATTAAAGAAACATGAGCTGCTGTTACAAGGTCAGGCCCTTTAAAAGAATGATAAATAGCAATTGCTAAATCACTGACATCTCTACCTTAAAAAGTGCTTTTTAGATTAAAGATAATTTTAAAATTACACAGTTGGAACCTTGAATGCCTACAATGATGTTTAAATCACACAAAATCCCAGCGTATTTTTAAAACACCAAATACTAAAAATTAAAGTGAAGGTTCATTTTCTGTGTTGTACTTTAGCCCTGCTCAGGATCAAACTACGCAGTCTCTCACTCATTCTCACCACCCTATGAGGGAAAGGGGGAGAGATAATATAACGAAAAGCTTGAGATTTGAGATAAGGACAGGGAGAGATCCCTGTTACGGGCAAAAGCGTCTCGACTTGGGGAAAACTATTTCTATTTATTAATAGTAAAAGGGTAATAATAGTAATAGGGTAATAAGAGATCAAAAAACACTTTCTCCCACCCCTCCCCTCTTTCCAGGCTTAAATGCATTTCAAATTATCTCTACGTCCTTCCTTTCCCTGAGCGGCACACAGGAGGAACAGGGAATGGGAGTTATGCTCAGTTCATCACATGTTGCTTTATCCCCCTTCCTCCTCCTCGAGGGAAGAACTCCTCACATTCCTCCCCTACTCTAACATAGGGTCCCTCCCACGGGCTACAGTCCTCAAAGAACTGCTCCAGCGTGGGGTCCTTTTCCATGGGGTGCAGTCCCTCTGGAACGGATGCCCCAGCGCGGGCCCTCCAGAGGTCACAGCCTCCTTCAGGCATCCACCTGCCCTGACATGGGGTCCTCCACGGGCTGCAGGGGGATCTCTGCTCCTCCATGGGCCTCCATGGGCTGCAGGGGCACAACCTGCCTCACCATGGGCTGCACCATAGGCTGCAGGGGAATTTGCCAGGAGAAACTTTACTTCTCCTCCTCTTTCACTGACTTTGGCATCTGCAGCCGTGCCTCTCACAAGAAATTCTTCACAATCAGGCTCAGCCAGATGCCTCTCAGGTTCTCTTCACGTCTCCTCTCCACCTCTTGCAGTCAGGCCGGGCCAAGTCAGGCCCAGACAGCGGCTGCCTGTTGGGAGGCCAGAGCGTGAGGGCTGCAAGGCCCCCAAGGCTCGTGCCCCCCCCCCCCTCCAGCTTCTTCACATCTTTTTTCTGTTTTTCCCCTTCTTAAACATGTTATCACAGAGGCGTTATCAGGGAACATTCTGTTACCAATTGGCTTGGCCTTGGCCAGCAGCGGGTTCGCCCTAGGCCCGGCCGAGTCCACTGAACAAAGGGGAGCGACTTCTAGCAGTTTCCTACAGAAGCCACCACCTTAGGCCCCCCCTAACTAAACAAAACCAGGGCAGTGTTTGAGTTTTAATTGAAAGCAGGGCTATTGGATTTTGGGAGGGCAGGGAGAGGTGGGGCAGATGGTTCAATAAAAACAGTCAGACAAACTGAATTTGAGTTAATTCATGAGAAGGGGGCATTCTAGGAGGTTTCCAGTCATGAAAATGACATACAAACTCCTAAGGACAGGTAATTTAAAAGTAAAAACACTCAGCATCAATTAGGTGTTGGCAGGGGTTATCAGGACAGCACAATTAGCCACAAGCTCTGAAAAATAAGCCAGTGGCTCGCTGCATTCACCAGAAACACATGCATCTGTAAACAACATTCCTCCACTGTATGTGAACATACTCATTAACTAATAATAACCAACATAGCTAATTGGGACGATTCAGGGTGAATAAAGGAGTAATTCCTATAATTCCTATTACAATAGACGTAAGTAAGACAATACTTCCACCAGTGATGAATTTAATACCTGTAAGAAAACCGTGGGTCAAATATACATGTCTATGTAATCTATTGTAGACAGATATGAATTGGATTTGTCTACAGTCAAAATCACAAGAAGCTTTGTAACTTAAGCTGAACTACCTTGTCTCTCAGGCAAGAAAAGGGGCTATTAAAATAATGCTGGGAAAGAATTCTAAAAGACAAGTCAAAAAAGAATGACAGAGACCTGTAAAATCAGGAATGGTATGAGAAATGGGTATTCACTGTTTCTCAGGAGGGGGAAGCAACAATTTGCCATGTTACAAATTGAAAACAAAAAAAAAACACTTTTGCGTACAATGTGTGGCTACATTGTGGAACTACTGAAAGCACCCATACTATTAAAATCATGTCTTTTACAGATTTTTCTCTTCTGATCAGATTCCATCATCTCCCCCATAAGGCAAGATGTCCTACTGAAGGTCTTTTCAAGTTGTGTACATCTAAAAATGCAGAGTCTATTAAAAGTTTAATTCATAGTGCAGGCTTTTTTAACTGTTGGTTCTAATGACCATTATCCTCTACCAAGTTGCCTATTTTACAAAATGTAAAAGAAATGTAGGGAAATGACCACCCTCTTTAGTCAGTACTTATTAGACTGCATCTAGAATGCTGGGTCCAGATTTGCCCCCCTCTTCCCCAGAACAGAAAAGACATTGTCAAAGCAGACTGAGTGCAGCAGAGGCCGCCCACGATGGCTGGGGCTGGAGCACATGCCCTGTCAGAAGAGGCTGAGTGAACTGGATCTGTTTATTGAGGATAAGAGACAGCTTTGGGGGACTTAACAGAAGCTTCTCAGTGCCTATGGGAGGACGGAGTAAGGCTCTTCACAGCAGTGCGTAGCGAGGGGATGGGAATCAACAGGGAAAAGGTGAAAAAAGAAAGATCTGGACTGAGTATAAGGAAAAACTTTCTCACTGTGAGGAGAGCCCAGCAGTGCTGCAGGTTGCCCAGAGATGTGCCATCTCTTCCTTTGGAGTCTTTCAAGATCCACCTGGATAAATCCCTGAATTACCCAGTCTGACCTCATGGCTGGCCCTGCTTTAAGCATGGGGTTGGACTAAAGACCTCCTCAGGACCCTTCACACCTGAACTATCCTATGATTCTATAAATACAATACCTTTCAGTCTGTCAAATTTGCTTGAACTTGTCCAAAGGATTTAAATGTTATTGCAGATAAAATTAGAAAACGACATAGAAACAGCAGGATCACATAAGCCCTGTATCCTTAGGAAACTTTTTTTAACAAAATGTAATAATATATGTAGAAAAGAAATCAAAGATCTAAAGAACTTCGTATTTCTAACTTATCAAAAGCCAAAGAGAATTAACAAGAAAACCAGTAAGCGGAAAATGAAAGTGAGGAAAGACTAAATAAAACTGAACTTAGATTTCCTATCCTCTCTAGATAGGCAACTGATTTTTACAGCTTGGTTACTGTTTTGACTCTACCCATAGAGCTCTCAGCAACTTGCAGAGGTATGCTAAAGGGGTTGTTTCCTCTTCAAATTATAGCATCAGTAGAAGTACAGTTATCTAATATATCTATGTACTGATCTATGGCTAGATCAATATAAATTAGAAAGGCTATAAAGATAATATTAGTACTGATAAATAATTAGAAATGTTCTCAAGTGGAAATAACAGTTCTTGCTAAATTTGTGAACATCACCTCCTCAGACACACAGCCTTCTAAGAAGAATTTTAAGCCTGTTTGCCAAGCAGTTCCTCAATATGCTATTCCACATAATTCTAGATACATAACATACATACAATTGTAATCATGAACAAATTAGTATTTATGATGAAATTTACTGTAGCAAATTGGTGGAATCTTTCTCTCCTCAGTAAAAAAAAAAACAAAAAGCAATCAATCAAGGTCAGCATCAGCACATGCATTATAAGGAAAAGATCTGGGATACATCTGGAGTGTAATGGCATACTAAATACAGCTGTTGATGAAATCAGAGCCATAGCAATGCTAGCTACAAGATATATTTTTATTGCTTTCGAGAGAATACTGTTATTAAAAGGACTGAGCAATTACAATATTGATTAAATATATTTTTATCAACTTGTTGAAAAGAAGGCAATCCACGAGGTAAGATTTTAAAGAATAAAGTTCTTTCAAAAGTGTCTTTGAAGTCTGTCCTGGTTTTGTTTAGTGAGGGGGGAGCCTAAGCTGGCAGCTTCTGTAGGAAACTGCTAGAAGTCGCTCCCCTTTGTTCAGTGGACTCGGCCGGGCCTAGGGCGGACCTGCTCCTGGACAAGGCTGAGCCAATTGGTAACAGAATGTTCCCTGATAATGCCTCTGCGATAACGTATTGAAGAAGGGGAAGAACAGGGAAAGGAAAAAAAAAAAAAAAAAGAAGAGAAGACATGAAGAAGCTGAGCGGGGGCAGAGAGGGGGAGGCGCGAGTCTTGGGGGCCTTGCAGGCCTCACCCTCTGGCGTCCCAACAGGCAGCCAACAGGGCCCAACTAGCCCAGTCTGACTGCAAGAAGTGGAGAGGAGATGTGAAGAGAACCTGAGAGGCATCTGCCTGCCGATTATGAATAATTTTTTGTGAGAGGAACGGCTGCAGGTGCCTACGTCAGTGAAGAAGGAGGGAGAGGAACAATGCTGCTCCTGGCCAAGACTCCCCTGCAGCCTGTGGTGCAGCCCATGGTGGAGCAGGCTGTCCCCCTGCAGCCCATGGAGGTCCACGGAGGAGCAGAGATCCACCTGCAGCCTGTGGAGGACCCCATGCCAGGGCAGGAGGATGCCCGAAGGAGGCTGTGACCTCTGGAGGGCCCGCACTGGGGCAGCCATTCCAGAGGGACTGCATCCCTAGAAAAACCACCCATGTCAGAGCATTTCATGAAGGGTTGTAGCTTTTGGGATGGACCTCACGCTGGAGCAGGGGAGGAATGTGAGGAGTTCTTCCGCCAAGGAGGAAAGAGTGATAAACTGACTGTAGCCCCCATTCCCTCTTCCCTCCTGTGCTGCTCGGTGGAGGAAGAAGCTAGAGATAATGTTAAGCCAGGAAGAGGGAGGGGTGGGGGAGAGTTATTTTGGTCTCTTTCTCAGTATTCTGCTTTGCTTGTAATAATAAACAAATAGTTTTCCCCAGGTCGAGTCTGTTTTGCTCTTAACGGTAACTTTAAGAATCTCTTGCTGTCCTTATCTCAAATCTCAAGCCTTTTTTTCTTATATTATCTCTCCCTATTCCCTTGGAGGATGGGGGGGGTGAGAGGGAGACTGAGTAGTCTGGTCCCAAGGGGGGCTAAACTGTGACAAAGTCCAACATATCTTCCTTTGAGGAGTTAGCCTGCATAGTTTGTGATGAAAATTTGGTGCTGGCAGCTGTTGTATTCCTAGAACTACAGTGTGCAGTTCACTAATAACTGTAGTCAGTGCAGTTCTCCCTTCTCACCTTCAGAGCAGCTTAGATACTATAATGAAAATGCCACCAGTTAAATGAAAGGCAAAATCGAAAGTTGTCGATGTATTTTTTATTTAATTCTGGGTTCCTTTCATCTGAGAATGTGACTACCTATAAAAAGAGGAAGTAGAGAGTATGAAGATTTACTCAGACCAGAACAAAAAGAAAGCAAAAGCCACCAAAAATATCAAGAGTGTATTTATTTCTGAACATGTCTTTAGGTGTCCTTGAATTTAACATCCTAGAAAATTGTGTTGCTATGATGGGCAATAAAAAGAATGTAGCTCATTGTCAACAAAGAATTTTGTAGCTTCTACTATGTTAAAATACATTGAACGAGGCACTTTAAGACATGCTGAAGTGCTCTCCTGGATTAATCTGACGAGAAAACATCAGTGCTGTGTTACATATTGTATGGAGTGGAACATATAAGGAGGAGTGAAAGACGAATCGATCAATGAAGTCACTGGTAAGACAGATATTCATTACCTATCCCTAACTATCTGAAAGCTGATTCCTGAGGTATTCTTGAGAGGGTGGCTTTGCCTAGCTGGAGGAACCAGCAAAAAAGGATGCTTTTCTGTCTTGTCATAGTTTCCAGAAAGGAGGCAATACTTTATTTTTCTCTCTTCAGTTCTAGAACTTATTAGTGACAACAATGGCTGCTGTTCTGTCCTCAGAGCAAGAGACAGAGGTGAGCAGCAGGCAATTTTTTTCCTGCTTTTAACTAGCCTATTTAGAATTTTTCGGTACTGTGAGCTAGAACAACTACATAATAAGACTGACATCTGGAAGTACACAGTATTAAAAATTATGAAAAGATGACACTGAAGTTAAGAACTGGTATAAGATTTTGCATGGAGTTCAGGCTTCTCACTTACCCCTCTTGGTTTTTCAGTTAGCAATGCCACTAATGAGCTTATAGCCTCTGCTCACACAGTTATCAAAGTATCCAAAAGGAGTCTACAAACCATCAAAACAGTAGTTTCCATTTAGGATGTAATCTTGGGCTCAGAAAGTTGACTGTATCTGTAAGAGTGACAGGAAGACTGAAGCTCACTGAGGAAGAGATGATGAAACCCCAAGTAAATGCGAGAAATTGCTGAGAGGTGGAAGAGATTTAAGAGTGTCTCAGAATATGACCTTTACTTCCTAATGTGCTTCTGTCAGCAAATAGAAAAGATGTGTTCTGACTGCTATATAGACAGGAAAATACTCTGTGTGTGTACATATACTCATATATAAAATGAATAGTTATATATTAAATAAATATGCTTTTTATTCATAACTGCTAAAAAAGCATGAAAGAAGGAAACCAAAGATTCAGTGATAAAATATATGATGATGTATACCATATCTATCTCTCTACAATGACATTATCTCTTAAACATTCTTTGCTTCATCACAAAAGAGTTCATTTACAGACAAGTTGCATCCAGGTGCTCATTAATAACATATAGCCAGCAGACACATTAAGTTTGTTTCTGGCAAATGTCAAGTTTAATGATGTCCAGAGATTCAGTAAATGTTACCAGGATTTCACAATTCATCCAAAAGATCACACTGTTTCCTATCACAATGGAAGATTACTGATCTGCTTCTGCTGCGGTAGATTTTAATCTACCTTATTTTCAGACTGAGAGCAACAATTACAAGTAATACCTTTTGGATAAATACCTTTTGGATCTGCTCCAGTGGGGAGGAGATCTTTGCTCTGAGCCTCCACTTTGAACTCTGTACAAAGAGATCCCTGCTTCAGAGGATCAGTAGTGTACACTAAAAGATAATCTACCTTCCTGTATGGTCACTTCAGGAGAAATTGTCAGCAAAATCTAAAAATATATGGTTTATGTAGCAACATAAATTTGCACACTTATAAATGTGCAGTGAAAACTGAAGAAGCTGAAGTAGTGAAAAAGAGTAAAATATAAGCTATTTTAATAATCTCTGGAGATTTTATTGTATAAAGTCGCCTGTGGATTTTTCTGCAGAATTTTAAATGAATTTGGCAGAACACACTCATGTCCACATCACACTTGTTAGGTCTTCCTCATCCAGACTACCCTTCAAGCCATGCCTAAGTATTAACCAATAAACTACTGATCTGCAGGCATGAAAGAGGGCATGTTAACAACATGCCAGTGCCTGGGGGTCAGCATACCATTCCTGTTCAGTTTAATGAAACGGCCATAACATGAGACAGAAACTAGCCCAGTAATCACCTCAGAAGTAGGAACAACGGCTAGTTGTAACAGATAGGTTTAGCAACTTGTCGTAGTTTAGCCCTACTTGGGACCAATCTACACAGTCTCTCACTCTCCCCATCCTCCAAGGGAATAGGGAGAGACAATGTAAGAAAAAAGGCTTGAGATGTGAGATAAGGACAGGGAGAGATTCTTCAAGTTACCATTTCAGGCAAAACAGACTCAACTTGGGGAAAACTATTTGTTTATTATTAAAACCAAAGCAGGATAATGAGAAAGAGTACAAGATAACTTCCCACCACCCCTCCCTCTTCCCAACTTAATGTTATCTCTACCTCCTTCCCCAACTCGAGCAGCAGTTCCTGCCTCCTGGAGGGAAGAACTCCTCATATTCCTCCCCTGCTCCAGCGTGAGGTCCCTCCTACAGGCCACAGCCCTTCATGAACTGCTCCGACGTGGGTTATTTTTCCAGGGGTGCAAGTCCCTCCAGAACAGCTGCCCCAGCATGGGCCCTCCACGGGGCACAGCCTCCTTCAGGCATCCACCAGCCCTGACGTGGGGTCCTCCCGGGGCTGCAGGTGGATCTCTGCTCCTCCGTGGACCTCCATGGGCTGCAGGGGGACAACCTGCTCCACCATGGTCGTCACCACAGGCTGCAGGGGAATCTCTGCCAGGAGCAGCATCACTGCTCCCCCTCCTTCTTCACTGACCTTGGCCATCTGCAGCCGTTCCTCTCACAAGGAATTCTTCACAATCAGCTCAGGCAGATGCCTCTCAGGTTCTCTTCACATCTCTTCACCAGTTCTTGCAGCCGGGCTGGGCCGAGTTAGGCCCAGTCGGACGCCCAGTGGGAGGCCAGAGGGTGAGAGCCACAAAACCCCCAAGGCTCGCGCCTCCCCCTTTCTCCCCCCCACTCCAGCTTCTTCACATCTTCTCTTATTTTTCTTCCTGTTTTTCGCCTTCCTAAATACATTATCACAGAGGCATTATGAGGGAACATTCTGCTACCAACTGACTCAGCCCTGGCCAGTAGTGGGTCCGCCCTAGGCCCGGCCGAGTCCACTGAACAAAGGGGAGCGACTTCTAGCAGTTTCCTACAGAAGCTGCCACCGTAGGCCCCTAAATAAAAACAACGCACAACTACATACTAGTTTTAGTTAAGTAACCCCAGGTGTTCTTGGCTACCATTTATCTATGTGGGAAAGAATACTTGTCAACTGAAGCAAGATTAGGGCCATTCTTATGATTTAATATAAATGGAGTACCTACAAACGCTTCTGCAAAAAGGAAGAAGCCCGATTCCTGCCTGGAAATAGAATTCTATATGGCAAATTTAGAAAAGAAAATTTCAAGCAAGAGGACTTATATTCATAAGAAATAAAACATGTTAGCACCAGGTGATGTGATTTCATTACACCAGGTTGTTGACACAAGGAATTAAAACTCATCCTTGAGTAGTATTACAACCTGATATTGTGGCAAACAAGATGCATGTTTGTCATAGGCTTGTCACCTTGCCTTAGGAGTACTTGCTTTCATTGTAGACACCACAGCAATAAATTAGAACATATAGATGTCAAGAAAACTTGTTTAATTTCCTCCAGATATCCTTCAATTCCTCCAGCTTTGTTTCTAGGAATCAATTTAAAAGGTGAAGACGACCTGTTTGAACCTGTCTGCAACCCACTTCATCACTGCTACACATGAAAGCCTGTTACCTTGTCAAAGAGAAGAAAGGGGCCCAGGATAATGTTTTCAAATAATATGAGTACAGTGTACGGTCCTGGCATATATCCAAAAATCAGTGAAGGGAATCTTCCCTGTTGTTCCACTAGATCCTTTGCTTCCTATTCAAGAAAAACAAAACAAAACAAAACAAAACACCACAAAAACTATGAGAGTTAAAATCATGTCAGCAGCTGTACTAATCCGACAGTATGGATTCACACGCCAAAAATACACGTATCACAGGAAAGCTCCCTAACAAAGTTTAGTTAGATGAAACTGAATCCAAAGTAAGCAGAAGTGCTGACTGTCAGAAACTCTGTGAGCAACCCGAGAAGCTCCCAATGGCAGTGAAACCTGCTTGTGATGAACCTACACAGCTGCTTAATCTGTTACAGTCTGGAAGTAAGTCTGAATTCTTGCTGAGCCCTTACACACATGGATATCCATAAATGATACCTAGGCATTATACTCCTAACTCCAGCTGTCTGGAAGACCCCGTGCTGGCACATGATGGCCAGGTATCATTTTTCACCCTGTCAAAAATTCACAGATTTATTTCTTGTTCTTAACTGCACTCGAAGTACTGCAGGTATAACAGAAATATATTATAAAACCAAATATGTTCTCAGGTCCCATACACGGCTTTTCATCGTCTCAAGTCAAGTTCAAGGCAGTGACACTCCTTTTCACTTCCTAGTCCATGGCCCAGGGTATATAATAGCTAGCCTAAAAGTGTACGCCAGACCCTGTGAGAAATGAGCTCACTCCTCAAGCACAGTGCAAGTCACTATATTATCAGTGTGGAAAAGAACGGGTTCAGCTCCCTGGAAGATAAGTTTTTCCAGGAGCAAGTCTTTCCAGAAGACTAAGGTCTGTTATGACTCTTTTCCAAATACCTGACCTCATGCATTGATTTTATCTTGTTGTCACTACCACAAATATATGGTAAAAAGAGCATAATTAATGAATTTTGGTTTCCTATAGATTTGTGAACAATATCTTTCATCACCTGTCCTTATATGCAATATCTTTATTTGTTCCATGTGTACTTTTCATCATTCTATGATAAAGGAGCCTGGTAGACAAAGAGAGACCATTTAATTGTACAAACTCACTGTATTTCCTTGGAAATTTTTCCTTAGAATTCCCATAAAAGACGTTTCAATATTCTTGTTTTTCCCTAGGACTTAAGAACACTAAATACCTGAAAAATGCAGAAGCACAGGTTACCTGAGTGGGAGGGAATGTAATAAAATTATATTTGACGTAGGAGCCTATAGGCTGCCACTATGCAGGCTCTTCATTATCCTTCTCCTTACTAGCATATCAATAATTAAACTGATTAGTGAATAATATACAGCAGCCAAGTAAGGCACTATGAAGCCAGTATGAATAGTGGTGATGAACAGATGAACAGGATAAAGAAATAGAATAGAATTTGGGAAATTAAGTAAACAGAGAAATTAAATTTCAATGAAAAAGCAGAAGTACCATTTTTTACCAATTTGAATGTTGTTTTATTTTATTATCCAGAAGCTATCCATACAAATCTGGTGTATGCCCTGCTTTTCTTTAGAAGTAATTTTTTCCTCTAGTAAAGGTTCCTGGCAGGTAAGCATTTGATTGTAAATGTTAAAAAGAATAACTGCCATATTTAAAATTGTCATGCTAATGAAAACTCTCATTATACTTCTGTGTATCTGGTAACATCTTTTCTTCTTTCCAGTCTCTTCCACTTTATGTCAACTCTGTGAATTACCTCACTACTACTATTCATTAACAGGCATGCAGTGAAGTCCTTCTGCTGAGGTCTCTTTTCCCCCAGCACACTGGTGAAACAGTAGTGCGATCTCTAAGGCTGGCCAGATTTGAGAATTGTCCTGCTTCACATCAAACATCCTAATTAACCATGCCTAGATGAAACGGCTTATGCTGCTGCAGCAGACATATCTTGAAATATTTAATAAACAGGGAAAAATGCAATTCACAATGAAAACGTTAAAGGAAATAGCTCAGTTTGCCTGTATTTTATGTCTCAGACTAACAAGCCTTTCAGCTGGTTACATGTCTGTCACTGATGATCTCTGCAGCTGGTAAAAAGCAACATCTGTCCATCTGTTTCTGTTCCTAAGCATGTACAGGGCAGACAAAGAACTTGGGCAAACCCACATTGATTCAAGCATGCTGAAGAGTTTGTCAGCTGCCTTAGTTAGCGCCTGAAACAGCCTCTTCAGTTCAGAAAAATGCCACAGGCTTATTCTCGAAGAAGAAGAAAACTTCCAGGAGCACACCGTGTTGCAAGACAATCTGTTCCATTGCAAAACAGCTCTGCTCAGGCTCAACCCAAGAACTGCAATTTTATGCTGAGATAATAAAGAATTAAATATTTTTTGTGGAAGTGTTTCTTTTCTCAAGAAATTATAACCATTTTGTACAAAAAAAAAAATACTCCATCAGGACTTGGCACATATGTTGTTGAGGCTTTTTAATGCTGATAAAAATAATATAGCTTTCCCTTTGTTTTCAGATGGATGCCACCAATAGCAACAGCTGGCAGCACCCAGAGATTCATCATTTCAATTTTATGGAGTAATGAAAATCGAAGATAGATTTTTGTTTTAGTCAGAAAACATACATCAGTCTTAGGACTGAAGAAGTAGAATTGTTGATAATCACTGAGAGCACATCAGTTCTTGCACACGCAGAACTCCATGGTTGTCCGTCTGGATGACTGAGAATATTAATGTCCTTTTTAAAAGTACTTATTTAGAAGGATATTTTGAGAAAGAAATATGGCTCTTTTAATGCATCTACAAAAATATAAAGTGTGAACAATTTTAAAAGAAAAATAACTAAATAATTAAAAGAGTTTAAAAAAAAGGAAAGAGGAGTGGATAGACAAGACATACAAAGGGATATTTGCACTTTGATTTTCTTCTGGTTTCTCAGAAACCTCTAAAAGTTTAAAATCCTTTCTTGGCTGAAAAGACTGACTTTAATTCTAGAAAGTAAAATGAAGCACTGTTAGCTTTCAAAGTATTGTACAAGAAATGGCATTACACACTCTACAGATACAGCTTAGTTTTCATTATAAAGGAGAAACCCAAGATGATGGTGGAAGGCAAGGAATCTGGGAATCTGGAGAGAAAGGTGTCAGGAGATGGCCAAGAGACACTCAAGGAAATACAAAGCAGAAAACCAAGAAGAGATTACAGGATCAATCAAGATAACAAAAAAAAATAAAAATAAAAATAAAAATAAAAATTACCACTCAAAAAACCCCCAACAAATAAAAGCAAAAAAAAAAAATCCCCAAAAAAGGAGGGCAAAGGCAAAAGTTCATGTCATACTTTGTCAATCTTCTCTTTGAAGAAGAGAGCAAGTTACTGGGCAGGACATGAGAAATCAAGGCAACGAATCTGAAGATTGTGCCTGAGGTGGAGAACAAGCAGGCATATCAAATAGAGAGGAGAAACAGAATTGTTTATGAATGGGAGCTAAAATATAAGTGAACAAATGTAGATCCTTTCACTGATTAATCACACTTTGAACTCCTAATAGTAAATATTAATTTATGCTACATATGTAAAAATACATTTGTTTTATATATATATATGAAATGTTAATACACACATTAGTTTTTTGTCTCTGTGAACTAAATTTAACTTGCTAGCAAACCTTCTGCCTCGTTCAATATGCTTAGGTTTAGATGGTGCCTTTGATTTAAATACATCACCATGGAAAAAAAGCTGAGGCTGGCAATTCTCAGGCATCAAAGTAGAAATTCCCAAACACTCCAGGGCCTGGTAATTCTTCCTGCCTTCTGGATGAGTGAGGACAATCCTGACTGGGAACATATATTCAGGTGCATCAATTAATGGGAATGAGGGTGGAGGGGACACTCAGGGGCATTGAAGGGTATCTTCTTCCACTTGAGCCAAAACTGCTGCAAAAACGCAGAAGAATGGGTGATAGCTTCATATTACAGGCTAACTTCTTCAAAGTGCTTTCTTCAAATCGCAAAATCCCTTAGTGTCAGTGGCTATCACTGTGAACTAGAACTTGACCAACTATACCACCCAATTGCCAGAACGGACCTGGAAGGACACAGACTCACTAGCATTCTCCCAGATAATTTTAGGGCATGACTGAGGAGTGCCCTGTCAAAGTTCAGGGATCATCCACAATAAAAAGTCTGCATGCATCCTCTGTTCTGGAGGTTGGGAGATATTAATAGCACGGCTGCAGCAACTTTCATGCCAGACATATCAAAGAATGGTCCCGAGTATGCTTAATATACTTATGTAGACATAGCTTATGTCTGCATGGATCAGAGCCTGGTGCATTGAGAATTACAGTTTAGTGACTCTGAAGTTCATTTTTTTTTTTTTTTTTAGATTAAATATAATAGAAGAGGTTCAATCTGAGATTAGGTAATTTTTGCCTTTTCCCTATGGCCATGTCATTCTCTTAAGAGCCTCTTCTTAGGGGCTTTATATAGGAAGGTTTAAAAAACAAAAAAAATAAAACCTGAGAGGTAATTTGTACATCTTATCTATTCTTTCTGATAATCTTTGCAGATTCTCAGAAACAGCTCTAATATCTCAGTTATAGCAGATCAATGAAATGAGGATATAAAGATTAGGTCCTGCAAGGAACTTGACAAGGGTGAAACTAAACAAAAGCAATCCATTACATCAGATTATATCCCTCATATATATGGAATTTAAGCATGTGTTAAATGCTTCTGTGGTATTTGCTAGGGTATCCTTGAAAGTCCAAGGCATCCAAGTCAAGCAAATGAACTCAACTGTCTCAGCAATTCAGATAATAACAGCATCCTACTTTAAAATACTTCTATAACTGAAATTACACAGACAAACATGAAATGAATTTTCCATATAATTGATTCCTTTCTGGTTTTGGGAGAAAAAAAAAGTCATGTTACATTTGAGTCCATGCATCTATTCACCAGTAGTTTAGAACAGTGTAGGAAAAAAAAAAATTAATTCATTCTGTAATCAAACAAAAAAAAAAATTATCAACAACTTGCTTATTATCAGCAGGCAAATTATCAGCAGGCAAAAATTCAGATTTTGGAACATCAACATATAAATAAAGTGACATGGAATAATAACAAGCTTGTAATTCTTTCTGTATTCTTTCTATCTTTTCCACCTAGAAATTGATGCTGCTAACATGAACACTCCAGTGACTTAGCCTTCATTAATCAAAAGGTGTAGGGAGTTCTGTTTCAAAAGATGTATGCTGCTCCAGCAAACATCTTTACCAATTAAAATTGCAGCACACAAATTAAAGGCTATGTTATTGTTATAATATGAAGATGGACTTAAATATGTGCAAACAAAAATATAGTGTAATTATTCATGTAGTTAACTGAAACCCTTGGAATAATCTAACTTTCACAAGTGGTTGTCTGGCTGTCTTCCAAGAGGAAATGGAAAATATGCAGATTTAGCTTTGTGATCTATACTAAATTTTGGGTATTGTCTATTGTCCTCTACTAATCTTCTCTTCCTCATACCATATGGAAAACATTTCATAAAGAGAAATTCTACAGATTTGAAAACAAGTGTTTCAGAAGAAACTGTGCTGATTTTATTAAAGGAGAAATGATCTGAGAAAGCTACATGTAAGAGTCAGTCGAAACACTTTGCTGACAGAATCAAATCATAAGCAGTGAAGAATGGGGTAAACAACGGGCATCATGAAATTGGAACAGAATCTTTTACTTGTGTGACACCAGCTCTAACAACTGTATGCCATGGAGATCAGCATAAAACATCCTGTTAAACAATAAAGAAAGGAAAGGACTAGTCCTAATCTGTTTTATGTTGTTATCACAGTAAGAAATTGTTGAGGCAACAAATCTTCCACACATAGTAAAAATATCTTTTTCTTCTACTGTTGATGTCTGTACAGAGAGTTTCTATTTAAATCCTTCATTTTTATAATTTACAATTAATTTTTGTATTTATGGAAGAAGGAAACTCTTGTGGCTATCTCCTTATTTCCTGACAACCAATGGATAAACCCATGTCTGGATCCTAAATTAACTTGTCATGTTGGAGCAGAAGTCTCTCTAAAATGGTCAGAATCAGATCTTTTTTTGTTTCCTTTCACTGGGAAAGACACACAAAATGTTTTCTGACTCAGAACCTTTTTCATGTTGTGCTAAACAGGAAGGGCAACACTTTGAAACCATGGCATTATTTAGGAGTCTAATTCCTACCCTAAAAACTCAAGAAGGCACCTAATGTTAACTTTAAATTAAACTGATATTGACTTCCAGGAGTCTGATTTTTGAAGGAATTCAAATATCTAATAGGGTGAGCACCCAGTTCAACTTCATGAATTCTGGACTTACACAAAATATTTACAAAGTATAATAAATCTCTGAAAGAGTTTAACTATTCTGGATAGTGTACATCTCATAGCTTAAAGTAAAGCTGTTCAATAATTACATTCTTAAGACTATGAGTTTGTGTACAGCAACAAATCTGGTCTCCATTACACCATGGAAAAAAAAAGAACCCAAAACCAAAAAACCACAGACTGAACCTGTTACTGGTAATTCCTAATGCAGTGTTTGAATAAGACACATCAGGAGAATAAAAACAAAGATGTTGATGGAGGAATGGGAATTTGCAGTTACAGTAAAACCAGGCTATTTTTTGTGGCCGGGAAAATCTCAGCTTGCCACCTGCCTACAGAGTGTCATGCCACAGTGTTCTGCAGGCACTGAAGTGGAGGCGACATTTCACAAAGCGTTTGCAGAAGGATGAGGTAATGGCATCATAACTTTTAAAGGAACTTCATCCCACACATGAAGGACTACACAAAAAGTGCAAATATTACACAGGCAAACAAAAAAAGAGGTCATTAGCAAAGTGACCATCAGGAGTCATATTAAAATTTCTTCTTAAGCAATAATTTCCCTTAGGCATTTATACAAACCTGGACCCTCTTCAAGCATAAGAATCAAGAATTAAAATCTACACTGTAGGGCACATCCTTTAAAAAGGGTCCCTTTTGTAACACTGATAGTATTTAAATACTAAAGAGTCAAATAAAGTAATACAAACTGATACAAACAAGTAATACAACTATGACTACATGCATAATAAAACAAACTTATTTTCTCATCTATTTGCAGTATTTTTTCAGGATTTGCAAAATGCAGTTGCCTCTAGTAAACATTATCAGCTTTATTTCAATGCCAGTTTATATATTATTTTTTCCTATTAAATCTTCATTATTAAACATCAGGAAAGAGTTACAAATAACAGCGTTCATTTAAAATGTAAGAACTGTTTTCTCATATGAAACTGATGAACCAATTAATAGTAGAATGGATACACAGTCACTACTCAGAAGGACTTTTTCTGAACATCTGTTCATAACAATACATTAAACTATGTAAAAAGGTAAACGGGAAGCTCCTCAATTTGGAATAGAACAGGATATATCATCAGAGAAAGAAAAGATTTTAAGTATAACAATTCAGCCACTGCTTCTCAGTAATTTTTTTGCTATGAGCGAGGAGAATTTTTTTTCTAATAATTGGAGGTGCAGGTATTGAGCTGAGGTTTACAGGTGTCAACATGGAGGATCACCACATGAGAAGCATGAAGATATTTCACTGAGGATCTATAAGAAGGGTGATAAAGGTTGGGTTAGCAGGCAGATCTTAACTGGGAGATGACAACTCAGTAATGAATGATGAATGGCCAGGGGGGTGGCAGAACTAAGAATATGATATAGAGAGAGCCAAAGATAGAAACATATATCCTGTTTGGTGTAAAAAGAAAAGAAAAAATCATGGGTAAAACTCTAAGAAAGGACAATACCCACCAAGAAGGTTATTTCAGAAGTGTTTTGAAGGGTTACAAATAAGGCAGATTTAAGCTGTCATCCAGAGAGAAGGAAGTGAAAGCAACAAGAGAGGAAAACAGTCTATGTGAGAAAACCAGCTGGACAGATAGATAGAAAGGACTGATTACAGTTGCTCACCTGTGTGTCTATGGCAGGAAAGAAGGGAGTGAACCCACATTCTCTCCTGACATCCCTGGGTTAGGGTAGCACCCTGAATTGTCTTGCATGTATTTGGCACCGAAGGCAATGTGATATTCCCTAGTCTGAACTTGAAATCAAACTCACATACTCTTAAACAGTCATCTTCCATTGCATTGTGCACTTCCAGCAAAAGCTATTCCTAATTTTAGAAAATTTTTCCTGTGTATGAATTGTCATAAATATAGATGGCTAAAAATTAAACTTTTTCATAATGGAATGTTAATAACCATATTCTATTAATAAAGTTACTGATTTTCTTTATAGTTCAGGCACATTTTGTAATGCTTTCCTCCTTTTCCTGCTAGCAGATGAACATCTTCCATACACCTAATAAAGGCAAGCAGAAATGAAGAAGAAATAATGCTTTCTCTTTTTTTTATTTCCAAATCTCCATAGTTCTCTGTGAAAAAAAAAAATAGTAGTATAGGTATAACTCTGCACTCTTAATGATGATTACAGTTTTCAAACTATTTTAT
Source organism: Tetrax tetrax (assembly GCA_009806455.1). Classification (NCBI taxonomy): domain Eukaryota; kingdom Metazoa; phylum Chordata; class Aves; order Otidiformes; family Otididae; genus Tetrax; species Tetrax tetrax. The sequence continues at coordinate 20,329 of WHYT01016054.1, forward strand.
AGAACATAAGGTATTGTGGGCGTAGTTATCAGTGAAATTTTGAAGTTAATTACATCATTCCTTATGCTACTGGGACCTCCTTTCTACTGTGACTGTCTAAAATTATTTCTGTATGCAAAAGGTCATCAAGTACAATGGAATTTTGGTTTCAGTAATAAAGTATTCTTCAACAAATCATTCAGTCTTCTGAAATACTTTTAGTAGGCAATCAAATCTTTGTCCTAGAGTGGCCTTATATAATGCCAGTAATTTTGCGTAAGGATTGCTGAGCAATGTAAGTAAATTCAGCTGCTCATTGTTGATGAATTCATACTGAACCGAGGCAGGAAATACGAGTACTATGTGTTCAAGTTAAATTAACTTTGAATTCAAGATTCAACTGGAAAATAAACCAATAAGGTAATGATTTTTTTGTTGTTGTTTAGAGACATATTTACTTAAAGTAATGGTGTTAGAATCGTAATTGTAAAGAAGCAAGTTGAAGGAAGCATTAGTAAATACTTTAATATTCTAATCTTGCTATTAGCTAGACAAGATGCATAATTGCATGAATAATTACAAAAACAATAGTAGAAACATTATATGGCTGTCAAATATAGCCAAATATTATGAATTATTCTGCACTGTGTTGTGTTTGTCATAGTCCGAAATTGATTAAGTCATGGGTAATGCAGAAAGAAGACATCACAGCAGCTGTTACACCCTTAATCAGAGTGGTGGAAGATTCTGCAATGACAGGAGGCATAAAGTAACCTGAGCATAAAGGTAGTAACTTCACAAGAAAGCCAAAACAATCATGGCAAAAACTGTCTGTCCCCCTACACAAAAGTATCTCCTGTATTTTGGCTGGTTTTCTTTCTCATTTGAATGTGCTTTTAATTTTTTTTTCACTTGCTGCAGTGGTAGTGAATGAATATATGGCACATAATAAAAATCTAAAGATCTGGGGTTGTCTTAAGACTGATTTTGAACATAGTACTTCTGAACTTCAAAAGATCAGTCAAATTCTTACAGAGATTATTATATCCTTGTTTCAGTCCAATTACTCCTAGCCTAAGAGCAGCACTGTCGAGCAGTGTGCTGGATTCTCACTGTGCAAAGCTTTCTGGTTGCTCTTCGTGGGTCTCAAGTCTCACTATCACTCTCTATTTCACACACATTACACTCTGATTACTCTCTGACACCATCTTTAAAACATGCTCGCTTCGTCTGAATGGCTCCACACAAATGGCTTGAATCATGATAAGGATGATGACATCTGATTTTCTACTCCACTGAATAGCAGATACTCTAAAAAGATATGAGGTATTTGCACTCTCAGTGCTATTGTATTTTCAGTGAAAAGCATGATGTACCTGTTGAAGGCTGATACTCGGCAGCCATCTGTATACTACAACATATATATTTCCAGAAGTCCCTAAGCAAAATCAGAATTAAAATCACAGAATCATAGAATTGTTTGAGTTGGAAGGGACCTTCAAAGGTCATCTAGTCCAACCCCGCTGCAAGGAGCAGGGACATCCCTGACTAGATCAGGTTGCTCAGAGCCCCATCCAACCTGGCCTTGAATGTGTCCAAGGACAGGTCATCAACCACCTCTCTGGGCAACCTGTTCCAGTGTTCCACCACCCTCACTGTAAAAAAATGTTTCCTTATATCAAGCCTGAATCTACCTCCCTCTATTTTAAAACTATTACCCCTCGTCCTTTCACAACAGGCCCTGCTAAAGAGTTTCTCCCCATCACTCTTATAAGCTCCCTTTAGGTACTGGAAGGCTGTGATAAGGGCTTCCCAGAACCTTCTCTTCTCCAGGCTCAACAGCCCCAACTCTCTCAGCCTGTCCTCATAGGAAAGGTGCTCCTGCCCTCTGATCATCTTTGTGGCCCTCCTCTGGACCCTCTCCAATTGCTCCATGTCCTTCTTATACTGGGGCCTCCAGAAGTGGACACAGTACTCCAGGTGGGGTCTCACAGGAGCGGAGTAGAGGGGCAGAATCACCTCCCTTGACCTGCTAACCATGCTTCTTTTGATGCAGCCCAGGATGCGGTTGGCCCTCTGGACTGCAAAAGCACATTGTCAGCTCATGTTGAGCTTCTCCACCAGCACTCCCAAGTCCTTCTCCTCATGGCTGCTCTCAATCCATTCTCCGCCCAACCTGTATTTGTGCTTAAGACTGCCCCAACACAGGTGCAGGACCTTGCACTTAGCATTGTTGAACTTCATCAGGTTTGCACGAGCCCACCTCTCCAGCCTGTCAAGGTCCCTCTGGATGGACTCCCTCCCCTCCAGCATGTTGACTGCACCACAGAACCTGGTGTTGCCGGCGAACTTGCTGAGGGTGCACTCCCTCATCCCACTGTCCATGTTGCCAACAAAGATGTTAAACAGGGCAGGTCCCAATACTAGCCCCTGAGGAACGGCACTCGTCAGCAGTCTCCACATTTTGCCGTTGACCACCACTGTCTGAGTGTGCCATCCAGCCAATTCCTAATCCACTGAGTTGTCCATCCATCAAATCCATGTGTCTCCAATTCAGAAACAAGGATGTCATGTGGGACACTGTCAAATGCTTTGCACTTTGCATTCTTCCAAATATTCCAAGTGCTATATGATTTCTGTTCAGTCTGAAATTATATTGATACCATAGAGATAAATCACTCTATCTTAACATCAATGTCACTGAACATAGCAAAGAAGGCTGGAATGCAAATCAATACAAAATGTGAAGACATTGTGGAAAACAAAAGTGAAGAATGGCAAGACTTGCTACCTCATATGAGGCTCTAATATATCTGTTGCCTCATTACTGCATTTATAGCCTTCTGTTATGAAGTACACTAGTTTATACTTAAAAAAAAAAAAATCACAGTATTCAGAAATTTCTTTGTCAAAGGAGATGTTCATTGCCCATGTTCCTTATAATTTGGCTTCATGAAAAAGCTGACATAAAGATATTTCAAGAAAAAAGATCTAGATTTTCCAGTACCACAGAGTCACGGACCATTTGACAGATACTAGAAACTCCACTTTCAGGCAGGGTGAATTATCATGCTTGTACTGGAACCATGACAACTTAACATCTCATATTGTAACAGAGGTGTAAATAAACCCCAGAACAGCCCAGTCCTCAAAGAAGAGTAAAATGCCTAAAGATTCTACCTTCTCAGCCTTTGTATGCCAGCATGAGGGGAACAGTGAGCTGGAAGAAAAGAGTGAATTTTAGCAGCAGTTTCTGGCAGAGGCCGTTCTTAGAAGATGTCTAACAACCCTCAGAAGATGGTACCTCATACTGTCTAGGATCTCAGCAGATACATGAGCATAACTAAATTTATTTCAAAATGAGTATGCATACAATCAGCACTATATAATGCCATCCATTAGTCTTCCTACAAGTCTAAACTACACTGTGGAAAAAAGCTAAGATTTAATACACTTGCTATTTGTTCTGGTTTTGTTTAGTGAGGGGGGCCTAAGGTGGTGGCTTCTGTAGGAAACTGCTAGAAGTCGCTCCCCTTTGTTCAGTGGACTCGACCGGGCTTAGGGCGGACCCACTGCTGGCCAAGGCCAAGCCAATTGGTAGCAGAATGTTCCATGATAACGCCTCTGCGATAAGGTATTTAAGAAGGGAAAAACAGAAAAAAAAACAGAGAAGATGTGAAGATGCTGAGCTGAGGCAGAGAGGGGGAGGCGCGAGCCTTGTGAGCCTGGCAGGCCTCACTCTCTGGCCTCCTGCCGGGTAGCTGATTGGGCCCGACTCGGCCTGGCCTGGCTGCAAGAAGTGGAGAGGAGATGAGAAGAGAATAAGATGTAAAAAGGATCCTGAGAGGCGTCTGCCAGCCTGTTGTGAGGAACGGCTGCAGGCGCCAAGGTCAGTGAAGAAGGAGGGAGAAGAACAATGCGGCTCCTGGCCAAGATTCCCCTGCAGCCTGTGGTGACGACCATGGTGGAGCAGGCTGTCCCCCTGCAGCCCATGGAGGTCCACGGAGGAGCAGAGATCCACCTGCAGCCCGTGGAGGACCCCACGTCAGGGCAGGTGGAGGCCTGAAGGAGGCTGTGGCCCGTGGAGGCCCCGCTGGGGCAGCCGTTTTGGAGAGACTGCACTCCATGGAAGGGATGACCCACGCCAGAGCAGTTTCACGGAGGACTGTGGCCCGTGGGAGGGACCCCATGAAGGAGCAGGGGAGGAATGCGAGGAGTTCTTCCCCCAACGATGAAGCAGTGGCATAAAACAACGCGTGATGAACTGAGTGCAACCCCCATTCCCTCTCCCACCCTGTGCCGCTCGGGAGGGAAAGGTGGTAGAGAGAATGTTAAGCCCGGGAAGAGGGAGGGGTGGGGGGAGTGAAAGAGAGACTGAGTAGTCTGGTCCCGATCAGGACTGAACTACGATGCTATTTCAGAAAATCCACATGATTCTTCAAACAATCAAGAAAAAAAAGTTTAAAAAACCAACACAAAGCATTGTCCATCAAAGTATAAGCAAAAAGCATTGAGTAAGCAGGTTAAAGCCCACTGCATCTGTATACATATATCTAGCAAGCATCTCATGGTATAAACAGCAGAATAATAAGACATTAATGAAGTATCTGTGCATGTAATCTACACCTCTAGTCATGTAAATTTCTTTTCAGTTCTCATGATCAGGCAGAGCATCTACAATGGGCATAATTTAGCTACAGTATGTTTTGTCTTTCCCAGTGACACTAGTCCTATGCTTTACTCAAAAGGCATTTACTTATGTTTGTTGTGATAAGGTTAAAATAAATTACACTGCTATTTTTATGTACTCCTCAGCTACTAATCTGTCTTGATTGCCTGACAATGAATTCTTTATAGTGTCACGTTATAAATATTTATTATAAACCTTAATATGCCGTTTTTCATAATGAATATATGCAATGTTGGAATGTATTTTGAAATCGTTTGGCTGTCCAATGCAACCTAATGCTGAAACACAATGTTGGCTCTGAATATGTTTATTACTTATTTTTAAATTATTATTCTAATAATCTCAGGTGTATATATCTTTATATAAGTCACCGAGAAATACAGAAATGTGTCATCTCACGGGTTTTAAATCACTTCATCAGGGTTTATCAGCAAATCTTTACACAAATCTTTACCAAAATCAGCTTCATTTTTTGAGCATGTCTTTCACTGATAGCAAGAGTTCTGAAGAAACACTCAAGTGAAAAAATACAGGACCTTAAAATAAATGTCAGAGCAAAATGAGCAGAGTAACTAGTGAGACATTTATTAACACGGAAAAAAATTATTTGAAGAAAGTTTACTAAATGAAGACATGTGCCACAATAAGGATAAAAATAACTCAAAACACAATGACAGGAGATAGAAAAATCCCAGGACTTTTCAGTAAATGAAGGATAATAGAGGTGACAGCCATATGGTCATTATTAACAGCCAAGCATCAGCACTCAAACAGGCTTAGAGGAATATTTCTAAAGCCAGTCTTAGGTGTAATCCCTTCAATCCGAATTATGGAAATGCACTATTGAGATTCTCCATCTTCCAACGACACCAAGAAACGCTGACACAATTAATGAACAAAGCACCTGCCACCGCAAATGGAAGCCAGTTTTTAAAACATTTGTTTTCACGTTACTCATTACACGCTTAGTGTAGCTCCGCAGGGCACAGTTACCAGTCTCTTGCTGCAAAAGCCGGGAGGCAGACGAGGCACCAGAAAGGTGCGAGAGGGAGGACAGCAATGCAGAGATTGAACGGCACAGACAGGGAGCTAGCTGGTGAGACCGGAGAAGAGAGCCCTGAAAGGGGAATGCAGTCAAAGCGCTGGCTCCCAGCTTCACCCAACACGTGCCTTTGGCTCCTTTGACATTCCTACTCAAGTTGTCCGTGCTCTCTTCTGACTCACATGTGTTCCCCCATCCTGTTTCACTCTTCAGCTTTCCTGACACCAGAAAGACACGTGGGGAGTAAAAGGGAGTGGTGGCCTGTGAAGAAGTCACAAGCATGTATGGATATGATGGAAGACTTTGAAGAGATGTGTTATTGGTTCTAATGAAGAAAGTGTTGTTCTGCTTCCTCAGGCTGATTTACACTCTGTGCAATTGTAACCATGGTAGGTAACAATATATAACAGTTGCTAACAATCCATGATAATATATGTATTTAATTATTGAAATAAATTAAAATAGATGATTTGTAGAATTATATTTCCAGAAAATAAGTACATATTTACAGGTTCTACTAATTTTAACTACAGAAAGAGTAAAGTGTCTCTGAAATACCACTGTTAAGGTAACCCAAGGACAAATTTGTCTACTCCAATGGTAAACTTCTGAGTAGATCAACTTGAACATCATAGTCCAGTAGCAGCATAGCCCTGTGAATTAGGAAATTTGGTTTTGTGAATTGATAGCAAGAGGCCTTCACTTTTGTATAAATAACCTGTGATACCAGGCCACAAGCCTTAACTGCCTTGTCCATTCTCGAACTTACTTTAGCTCAATTTTAGCTGTGTCTGCAAAAGTTATTAGAGAATCTTTTGCTGCAACTTGCTCTAAGACTGTGTAACTCTTGTCTAGTTTCTCCTACCTAAAACAGCAAGATTATTGAAAGGTCAGACATCTGCTCTGTACTTTTGAGCTTGTATATCACCTAACTTTTTTTAAAGATTCATTTTTCCTCAGCTTTCCACTTGTATGGTTCTCCTTTGCCAAAAGAAATTACATTATACAGCGAAAACAAACCTGAGTGATCATGCTGTAAGAAGCCTTACAGATCAACAGAAAATAATATAATCCATTACCAAATATGGGGCTGAAATAGGTAAAAATAACCCTGACCAAACTCAGTATCAGGGACGAAACCTCCACCACCATTGATACGGTATTCCTGGTGAAGAATTGGGATGCTGACAACTCACTAAATCATCCTCCCCTTAACCTAGGACTATAAATGATCAGAAATATGAGATATCAGAAGAGAGAAGATATTTGCAACTATTGATTTCATTGTATTACTAATTAACCTCAATAGAAATGGTATTATGTTGATTGTGTTAGCATTGTTACAACTGGAGTTAAAGTAAGTGGTTGCTGTATTTTGATTAGATTGTTAAAGCATTAATTAAAGCAACAATAAATTCTAATTCTTTGATCCTCCTACACAGTGTGTTCTTTTTGATTACCCACGTGAAATTATGTAAATAGGAGAGGATCTCGGTGTTTCCTTCTGGAGAACAAAATGACAAGTGTTACAACATACGATGGAACACTGCATGGAAGAAATAAAAAGAGATGATAGGTGCTTTTTAGATGTTTGAAAGAGTATACTCCTGTTACAACAGTGGAATAGTGTGGCAAAATTTAAGGTGAGAAACACGCATTATTAACAGCTTTAAGCTATGCACATAAAGAGTTTGCTACGTGACGGTCAGAAGTCGGGTCAGTTTTTATTGCATGCACAGTCCACTTTCACAACTTGTAGCCCCAAATAAAATCCTTTCAAGTGTTGTTTCTCTCTTTCACAGGGCGCAGACAGCGCACACACTAGCACGCAGGCTGGCACCAGAGCAGACCAGAGTTGGAGTACCTACCAGACCAATGATGACCCACTGCGGCAGGGAGTACCCCGCACCTGCCCAGGAGCTCGCAGCGCTGCTTCCCTGGCTTCCCACACGACCACAGCCATGTGCACACTGCCAGCCTAGGGCTAAGCGTGAAAAGGGACTTATGGCAGATGGGCACAAAGTCATTTACACGGTGACAGCCATTTTCTGTCTTCTAATTTAGAACAAATAAATATTCTCTGTTTGTTCGGATCATCTTGATAATGAAAAATCTACACTTGTTCTGCATACTCTTTCATCTTCCTGTTGTGTTACACTCATGCAGATGCACACATCCACATCTCTACTGCACCAGCTCCTGTTGAAATCCTCATCAGCTAAAAAGCATTTGAGCTATTGCTGATCAAGAACAGTGTTGGACTGAATTTTCAAGGATGCTGTCAAGTTCATTTTTATATATACCACACTGGCATTTCATCATGCTGCAATTAATTGGAAATTCATTTAAAATTACTTAAAACTTATGAGAGAAAGATCATATATATCACAAAGTACCAATTTATTTTATGGACATAAAATCCTCCCAAGAGTGTCCCTAATCCACATAATTTTTGACTGATGTTTGCAATAGAACATTTTCATCAGCAGATATTCAAATGAAAATGCACGAGCCCAACCATCTTTTTAATGAGCTCACAGTCAGAGAGTACAACACATACAGAGAATACATACCCATTATCCCATAAAAAAGCTGGAAAAACTGACTAAGCTGACCAGTACATACCCAGGGTTTGCAGAATTAATTTACTGAACTGCTCTCCAAGCTGCACAGAGAAGGATGAATGTGAGGAATCAAAGGTGTAGAGCTAAGGAATAACTGAATGAAGAAATGACAGTAGTTTAAACTATAGAAAAGGTATCTGCAAAACGGCTGCCACCGGAGGATAAAGATTTCCACAAACCAGCAGTGGCATAGCGTATCCAGGGAAACAGGTTGTGCAATGTGCATCACCTGGCATTTTCAAGATCAATCTGGACAGAGGAATCTTATAATAACATAGTTGATTCAGTTTAGGGCATGGAGATATAGAAGATGCAACATTCTGAGGAGCCTTACTTTTCTGTAATTCAACGTACTTTTACTGTTCTATGCTGCAGAGACATTTTTATTAAGCCAAAAGTTGCACGGGGCTTGCTGTAATGTAATATATTGCATGTATCATCATTGGACTGGAAACAAGGTAACACTGGTTTACATATCTTTGAAAAAATCATGCATGTGAGAAATATCATGTGAGAAATATCAAGCTGAAACATTAATGTATATGAAGCTAGAAGTCAACCATTCCATAGGGAAGGAACTTGGTAGAAATTTGGAATCTAAGAATTCAGTAAAAAATTCAGTAAAAAAAATGAACAATAAAATAGTATCTTTGGGTGCCCATTTAATGGAGTAAAGTAAGTTGCACTTCACGTAAGACGTGGGAATCATGGAATAGAATCCACTTGTTTAAATGCAGGCTGTCTTGCTTTGTCTGAGCTTTGGGTAAGTAGTCCTAGAAATTAATGTCCTAGAATAGGCATCTAAGTCTCCTCTCTGTTCAGTGGAAAGCAGTACGTGCCATGGATTACTTGCAAAGATGAGTAGTCCACACGAGTGAGACAAGCCTCTTTTTCTGTTCATACTCTGCCTAGAGCATGGCAGAATCTGATCCCCTCAATTTCAGCATCCACTGTTCCCTACTGAGCATCCAGAGAACTAATGTTAACTACATGCACCCCCAAAGGACATCATTCTGGGGTATGATAGCAGTGGTAACCATTTTTAATGCAATTTTTCTGAGCATTTATGGATCAGTGCAGTAACATTGGAAAAAAGCTTTCAGACTTAGCAGGGAAGCGCCCCGTGCTACAGTTGGGCTGTGCTGGGAAAGGAGGTGAACTAAATTGCCACTTGGGACTTAGAAAGTTTTCAGGCAGCCAGCCTCATTCAGAGATTAACTTGCTCTTCAGTGTGAAGGGATACAAATATACATCTAATAATTCTGAGAAGAGGTTCCTTTGGAATGGAAGAAGTTTCTTAATGTCTTCTGCTGAAGTCACTGCATGGCATTAAATAATTTTGCTCTAAATGAAGGAAGAGGAGCCCTATTCTTTGTAGTCTGGTCAACTGCACAGGAATTGCTTATGGTGATTACACAAAGAGTATGGTATGAAATGCATTTTGGGGAAGTGGTGAAATACTGAATCCTTTCTAAAACTCCTGAAAATGACTATATCTTTTTCTCAAAAGCTTTTTTTTTTTTTTTACTAAAAAAAACCCCACCACTATAATGAATGTATAAGGAAAAACAAAGATAACAGTAAAGAGAATAAGGACTAGAGAGCTTTCTTCCGTAAGGCTCCATAATTACATCATCATAAAAAGCTACTCTCCCTATATTTAAAATTATTAAATCAGATTCCCTGTATATTAGACATCCAGGTACCTCATGTGATCGAATGTAAAAATAAAAATCGACCTTTTATCCTTTCTTGTAACAAGATCTATTGTATTACTAGAACTATATCATTACTGGAACTATTGTATTACTGGAACTATATACTGTACACAGGTAATTTGGAAGTTTTAATAGCTCTAATTTAAACATATCCTCTGGCAATAGTCAATCTGAAATAATCCAAAAATGAGCACAGACATAGTAGACACTGTTTTATAAACATCTCTCCCCTAATTGAGAATGGACAAGTCAGCTAGAGCTATGGCACAGAATGCAATTTCTAGAAACTGCAACATATTCAATAAAGTGAAAAAAACCAAATATTTTCTTTTGAAATTGTTCTGACTCACACTTGACCACAAAAGTCACTCCAAACAAATTACTCCCAAATCTACTTCTAGTTTTCTGTATGTTTATTTTACTTTAAGTTTGCAATGAATGTTAAATAATGGTTCGATAATATACTATCCATGGTTAACTCCTACATAAGCATCCCAATGTCTCATTAAAAAAAAGGATTTCCTTGTGATTCTGTTGACACAAAAAGCCTGTGGCATAACTGGTCAGTATTACCTACAGTAAATAAAGCAGCAGAGGCCAAACAACTCGCCCAACATATGTAGGAATAATAGTCAAAACCTAGGCTACTGCAATTATGGCACGCAGAAACCGTTGTACTAGCACCACTGCATTCTGCACAATAAAAGCAGGGTTTAATGATGGATTCCAAGACCATACGTGAACTTAAAGTCCAGATAAACCCTACCCTCAGCTCAATGAGAAATTTATCATAATATCTTTTATCTTTCTGCACTGTTACAATTTACAGTTCCTTTCCACACTATGCATTGACATTGATAAAAGAAAGAAAATGGAAAGTAGTCACAATAAAAAAAGACAATGTCACCGTTCTAACACAGGTGGATTTCTCAATCCTCAACTTTAAATGATTGTCAAAAGACCATGATACCTATCACTATCGGATATCTCTACTAATTTCCTAAAATATGTTAAACTAAATAAATCTCTGTGGATTACAGATTTAATGAAAATAAAAAAAAATATTTCATATTAAACCCTCTATGAGGGTCCTGTTTGCCAGAAGAAAAGCAAATATTTGTGGCTTTTTCAGCACTAAGTAATTCCCCGAAACTGCAGGTGGCTGAACAACAGGTTGATTGAAAGAAACAAGATTACTACATCAACAAAATCTGTTTCCTGTATTGAAAATACTAAATCTCCTGGGGAATTAAAAATGGAGAGCTCATCTCTTTACACTGATGACTGGGACAACTAGCTTCAACATCAGGTAATCAAGAAAGGAATCAACAGACAGTCTAATCAAAAGGGCACATTTGGTATCCTTCCATCCTTTCTATGCTACTAGAAATTACCAGTTGCCCAAGATTCCCTGTGATCACAGATCACCTTCAGCCTGTCAGGCACCTTTCTCTTGCTAGATTAAGTTTTACAACTGAGTTGTCACAACTTAGGGACAAATGGCACTTCTTAGATTATTTTTCATAACTGACTTGGTATTCCAATTTGTGAACTTCAGCATGTACACAGCCCCAGAAGACTAAGGTCCATATATCAACCACTTCAACTAATCTGAAAAATAAAAATATTTAAGTAAATTAATGTATTTTTTTTTCCAAATTGCATTCCATAATAAAGAATTACCCTTTAAATACCACTAACAGGAGTATTAAAGAATTTGGAAATCTAATAAAAGCACTGAAGTTGAAAGAAGGGAATGTTGTAAGACTTCTGAATGAGTGGTAACTGATACAGATCTATTTAATGAGATGCACAGGGCAGATGGGTTAATGATGGTAACTGATTTAGTCAGAACTACTGACACCTATATCTTTTAAAACATGAAGCCTATAAAAGGGTAAGATACTTATGATTAAGGACATATGAAAGCCAGTTGCCCTAATCATAGAATCATTTAGGTTGGAAAAGACCCTTAAGACCAAGTCCCACCATAAACCTAACGCTGCCAAGTCCACCACTAAACCATGTCCCTCAGCACCAAATCTACACATCTTTTAAATATCTCCAGGGATGGTGACTCAACCACATCCCTGGTCAGCCTTTTCCAGTTCTTGATAATCCTTTTTTTCCTAATATCCAAATTAAACCTCCTCTGGCACAATGTGTGTCTTTCCCTTCCCTGCTCCAGAATCCCACATTTAGATCCCGCAGTCCCATGGAAATATAACTGCTGCACAACATGTTAACAGTATTACTGGTCTGAGAATGAAACTCAACTCCAACGTGCAAGTTCAGTTGAGTTGGGAAGAGGATGTTCCAGAGGGACAAACTCAATATTTGTGAACTTCACGTGGTGCATTCATGTTATGCTACTTCTTGATTTGGTAACTGATTTAAGGTTATCTTTCTTAGTACAAAGATAAATGTGTTAGGAACAGTACTGTTTCTCTAGGTAGATCTCAAGAAAGCAGCAAAGTAAGTAATATCACGATGCTTTCAATTTAATATTTTAATTTTTTTTTTTCCTCAGAAAAACTACAATTATTATTATTACAATTTCTTTTATTCAACTATTAATTCTTATCGGTCCATGACCAAGCCACTAATATTTCTCTCAAAGCAGTAACTCTTACGAAGTAGAAGACAGATATGCAATTGCTCTCATCTTACGGCTAGCTCAGTTCCTTCCCATTCTTTCCCATAAAACTCTGAAAAATTGCATCTTTCTTGTAATCGATCTCTACAAGGATAAACATTCACAGGGTAATTTATTCCGAGTAGGATGCCTGCATTTTGTTTACACTGAAAACCAAATTGGCTCTGAGGCATTTCCTCTTGGCACTAATAAGATTTAAGAGATTTAAATAATATTAAGCAGTCTTGTGCAGTGTATCAAAGTTAAATCTGAGCACTATTTCAGTGTATCAGTGGTATTAAGATGTCTAAAGAAAAATTATGGTGTATTTAGAGGCATTTGGAAACACTGAATTACATATATTGATACACTTCTTAAATGTGTCAACAACAAGCGATAGATCTCAGCAGTATGTGCAATCTACCTTTTAGAAAATGTGAGTTAATGGAAATAGACACTGAGAACCTACACCTGAAGAGTCAATGACTGGCTCAGTAATTTGGAAAAACTCATGGATGCTTTCCCTTATGGATTAAATATGAATAAATGTCTTAATGCCCAATAAGTTAATTAATATATGATTAGAAAGCAGTTTTCATTTCTATCATGACCACTATTAAACATTCACTAATTACAACTGCATTTTATTTACTGGAATATATTTTACTTGTATTATCTTTCACACTAATGAGTTTTAATAATGGCATATACTTCTGTAAAGACTGTCCTACATTCATTACTATGGCCTTTTGATGCCATTAGGAAAGTTTACCAAAATAGCAACACTGAATGTCTAGGTCAAGGACTGAGAAGAATCCTCTGTATTTTGAGATAAAAGCCCGCCCTAAGGTGTTCTTTTTTTTTTGACATCAAACACACACACACAAAAAATATTTCCATAATTTGATCTGAATTAAAACATTAGTTTTGCAACTCTATTGACTCTTAGCCCCATAATAACAGAATTGCAGATGACGTATGGCTATTTTTCACATATCTCTCCTTTCTAGTATTTCTGTGGATTTCAGAGTATACCCAAGTGAGGGTCAAAAAGGGCTCAAGATATAAGCATAATCCTATGAAGAGGCCAGGCTTCTTTGTTGTCCAAACAGCACTGAAATATAATTTAGACTCCTTTACTGTTTTGCCTGCAGAATTTAAAATCTGAATTTAATCTCCATTCTCATTTTTAATTAAAAAATAATTAGATCCAGCTATGAATTTCAATAAGGCTTATCCATGGCTACTTTTAATCTTATTAAAAAGCTTAATGCTGCTTTATATTAAATCAATGACAAAGTAAATACCTGTCCACAATATCATCATAACAAATTCATGGCAATCATTCTGTGCTTTTCCACAGCCCTTTTTGATATGTATCTTTTTTTTTTTTTCACCCTTTGCAAACCTCATGGATGCTATGAAGAGGTATCTTCAAATGTTTATGTCCTCTTGTCTTCCCAATAATTCAGATGAGATTAAGACCTGAACTGCTTTGTATACATATAGCTGGTGCTTTTATTTTATGATGACCAACTTAAGAAATTTGCTTTCTAATTTAATACATTAAGCATCATGAAAAAAAACCTGACCAAACTGTTTTCAGTCAGCACTGCTCATGTGTTTGGATACCAGAACATCTTAGCCAACCTTGAGGAGGAATAGAAAAGAGGTGTCACTTAAAGACAATGATGATTAACACCCTGTGTGAGACTGGCAGTTCAACAGGTTCCTGGGCAGAGGCTTTCTTCCTGCTCCATGTTCAGGATACTGCTTCCTTCCAGCCTCCTCTCTGAACTTCATGTGATCAAAAACTCTTCTCTCTTTGACCTCTCTCCTCCCCTGTCATTCTCGGCGTCCTGATTTCACCACCAATCTTCCCTTCTCAGTCTACAATAAGCACTTCCAAATATTTTTCAAACATACGTCATCCTGTGCATCATGATGCTACCCTTAAATTCAACTGTTCAATGAAGTTGTCATTTTACCCAGACGGATCAATATAAAAGCAAGACTAAACTGAAGTATAAGACTTAAACTACACATCTTATGTCACATTATGTTTCGTTATAGATTTCAGGAGACTTATTGGGCACAATGCTTTTTTTTTTTTTCCCCCTGTAGGAGAGTCATCACAACTATGACAAGATTTATTTTTTTTCATAGTTACAACAGCTCTTATACATGGGGGTAGTGGGGGAAGGTGAATAAATTTCAAAGGTGATTTTTAAGCTGAACATATACTTTTGAAATACAGGTCAGGAACTAGTTGAAGAAGAGGAAGTTAAAGTTGATTTTTCTCCTGTTTTCATTTGAATTAGCAAAAATACTTCAAAAAGGAAGGGCAGCTTTCACCTATTTTTTACCATATTTATAATGGTAACTAGTAATAAGCATGTCAGTTTTGATCTCTTTAAAAACTGCTGTAAAATTGAATATGTTTAAACGCAATGTCTTGTTATATTGCATATTTCAAGTATTTCTCTAAATGAGAAGTATTAAATTTCTGAATATAAATTTCTGAATATAAATTTCTGAATATAAATTTCTGAAGTATGAGGTTCTTGCCACACTGCAATTCACCAAAGTTCTCCATGTACTTTTGAGATTTAAGGTCAGAGAAATCACGCTAATGTGGCACTAATCAATCATTTTTAAACCTGTTTATACAGTAAGTGAGTAAGTAAGTGCTGAATTTTCCTACAACACTAACAGTCTCCTGTGTGCTGAAGGTCTGAGCATCAATATTAACCAGAGTTACAGGTAAGTTACTGTTCAGAACTAAGTAATGACACTCCATTAGTAAGTTTAACAAAACTGCTGGTACCATACGGATACAATACTCAGTTGATGCATTTGTTTCGGCACTGAACCTCATTTTTTTCCACAATACTTCAATGTAGATCATAATTCTAAAGCTTGAGTCTAGCACTGCAGATGCTCCCCATCACTCTGTGATGACCAATTTCAAAACTTTCAGAGCCTCCAACAACGAAACTCAGTAGAATGGCCAGATATTATTACAGACAGATTCAATACATGCATGAATACACTTAGTTCTATGCAGCATTTAAAAAAAACCCCAAATCTTCCAACACAGAAATTCATGTGTAGTCTTTAAGGCAAAGTTAGATCATTTTGTTTGCATACTTCAATGTTAAAAGGCTTGTGGTTATCCTGCACTTAATTAGTCTATAGGGCCATAGATTTGCTTTCTCTGAAACTGACTTTAATAATTTAACTAATTAATGAAATTACTAGCTAACAATTTTACACGACTCAAATGCACCTTTCATTAGAACTTATCAATAGAACCTTCAACAAGGAAGGAGAAAATATTCTTTTACCCAAAGACTGAACATCCAGGAAGCAAAGACTGAAGAAAAAGGGCAACAAAACACTTCAATGCATGATTCCTTTCTTATTCTTAAACTTCCCACAAACAGTGTAAGGCAGATGATTATTGCCATAAGGACAACTCTGTCCTGCCAACACATGTGCTTATACAAGCCAGTTACTTTGAATGTTTTAATACACCAACTCTTCTCCTTACCTAAGATATCACTTTAAGGTTTAGGATCCCCTTAGCTCCTAGTCTGCCAGCCCTGGGAATAATAAAACGTGCCAGCCTGGATAGAGTCAAATGAGTAATTACTTCCAAAATGATACTGCAAACAGTGCTCTCTTAATTTGAAGCTGTTTATCCTGGGAATTTTATCTTTTCCACTGTTTCCTTTCCTGCTACAGGCTGGTTATCAGGCATGTCAATATCAAGTAGGAACTCAAGTCACATATGGTATTTGTTAAAAGAGAACAACTCACACTTTCTTATAGTCACATATATTATTAGAAAGTATACAGGATAATTTTTGAAATAAAGTTTCATATATTGTTGAATATTCAAATGAAACATTATTTTCAAAAAGTTTAATACAGATTTTACAATATAGGTTTTAAAGTAGATTTTACATTAAATAAAGCTTTAAAATCCTGATAACTACAATTATGAATACAGTCTCAGATGTAAGATAAAATTCAAAATTAAATTGCACTGAATAAACATTTTATTTGAGAGTAGAATGATATATTTGTGGAACACAAAATAGCATCAATGCTTCACTCTTGTTCAGATTTCAGACAGTTTGGTCACATTCCCTGGACTGGAATAACCACATAATATTGAATTGATTTAACCGATTTTTTTTTTATATTACTATTCTTTTTTATTTTTATTAGAACTGAGGAAGTTACACTATAGAACACATTCTGCCCTTCCTTCAGTTGCTTAAACTTAAGCCCCCAGTGCAATCTGAGATACCGAAGGACACCTCACCTGTGCCAGTGCAGTCCTGTAGGTTTCCATTACTTACTTGCAAGCCTTTCATGGATGTCTCAGATCGGAGTGGAATTCAGCTTCAGATCAAGATACCTAAATTTTGACATCTATTGAAAATGTAAGGGTTTCAGTCAGTTACCTCAAGAGCGTTTTACTGATACACGAGATGTCAGATACCCTGTCTAGCCTCCAGCTGCCATTCTGGAAGGGTATAGGTCTCTCATAGGCCCTGTACCTGTCAGATCTCGTGATGTCTCCCATACCACGGGACATCTAAAATGGCACTGGACCACGTTCGGATAAATGAACCAATCCCACTTGAGATATCTTATAAACGGAGATAATGAAGAAAATAGCTCAGCTTGCTGAAGTGGACGTTCAGCTGAATCTCTCTCCATTCCACAGACACCATTAACCAGATCTCCATCAACTGTATGGAGAGCCTACAGCTTATCTTGCATCTAGATACAGAAATGTAGGTGCTTTAGTAAAGAACTAAACTGCACCCAAATGTATACATAGCAAGAAAATACCATCCCAAACAACACATTCCGCAAGGTAGAATGTGAATGTGTCATCCTCACTCTGCAGATTGTCCCAGCATCTGAAAGTACTGTACTGGTGGGCTTTTTGAGCTGAAGTTATTTCCAGGCTCTACCATCCAGAAGGAAAAAAAAAAAAAAAAAAAAAAAAAAAAAAGTTAAACACATCTTTGAACATATAAAACGTAATGAAATATTGGTTTAAAAGTGCAAATTTGAGAGAACAGTGACAGAGGACTACAGTTACTCCAACGAGAGGCAGGCGGAGCCTGAACAGGCCATGTTGTATTGGCAGATGCTGCCTGACACCTATTTCATCAGGAAATGGCCATTTTAAATGTATTATAAAAGAGGGGTTTATGGCACATGGATCTAGTGGCATGGCTCATAACAAAAACAATGGTCTGTTAGTTAGCTGAGTTGTCGGTTATTAAAAAAAGTTTTAACAACTTGGATTTTTTCAAATTTATTTAAATACTGTACTGATTCAAAAAATAATATCACATTTCTTTATAAAGATATGGATAAGGAGAAGACAAAAGGGAGGAATATAAGGATATAAAGTAAAAGATATTTGAGAAGGAAGATGTCTTTCCAATGTTACTATTTTCAGCCTTATTTCTGCTCAGAGTTTCAAAATTATCTATCTCACCTAGAAAGTCCTCATAATCAAGCTGAAGCTTTTGATTAGTAACGTATACTTTGGGATATTAATACCCATAGACAAATTCCCACTCATTTTCCTAATATTTCAATTAATCTTAAGCTATAATGCAGGACAATGCTTCTAAGCACTCTTCTGTAAAGCAACAGTTTGAGAGCATGATGATTTCATTTTTCATTCTCAAATTACATTAAAGAATTACATCCCCCTTGTACACCAGGTGATAACTTCAGATAGCACCTCAGCTCCAATCCTTAGATGGGAACCATTAGATTCAGAAACTTCTTATATCTGTTTCTGGGGCTAGAAACTCAAGCTATATTGAGCACAAGATGAACTCTTCCCACTTAAGTCTATTTCCTTCCAGTGCTCTCAATGATGTTACACATGCCAAGAGAAAGCAGTTTTAAAACAGTCTTCATAGTCTTTGTAATAGAAGAGGCAAAAATGTACATTTCCCTGTTCAACTTACAGAGAAAAGAACCTCACTTTACCTTTGCGCTGCAGAGAAACACCACACCATTTTCTTCTAAGGAAAAAAAGTGTTTCTAGCAGCAGGGTGTTCTCCAGGCTAACTTAATGCCTCAAAATACCTTCATTGACATTCCTTGGTTTCCTAGATACTCAAAAACTAATAAAATTTTAATAGGATTGTGGTAGCACAGAACTTGAGTTATCTGTCTGCACCGCTCCTACTTTCTTGAAAGAGAGAAGCCAACGACTCCAGACGTGAGCAACCAATACGGGGCACAGTTTGACTTCAAGTGGGTTGTGACACATTCAAGCCAACTGTCAGACAGACATTTCGACAGGTGGGAAAAATATCTTCAGGTATTTTTCAATCATCAGCCATAATGCAATGTATTGGTTTTTTTCCTAGTCCATTACTTTGACTTAAACAAACATTTGAAGGTCCCTTCCAACCCTAACCATTCTATGATTCTATAATTCTAAAAATTATCAGCACCAATCTGTTTTAATATACCAAAAGTTAGACTGGCCAATCTATGCAAGACTTATAAAATATGCTTGTTCTTAATTTTAGCAACACAATGCAAGTGAAATATAACTTTCTTCCCATCTCAATCCCAAGAAACTGGCAAGTTCACAGTGATTACAGAAAAGAAAACCAAATATATTTACAGTTCAAAACAAAACTTTAAAAACCCAGTTTTCTCATCTTACACAAAAAGAAAAGACATTTGTTAGGTAAAGAACTAATAGTCCTTGGCAAAATCTATTTCAATTTAACTCCCTTTTGTCTTCTCAGAGCAATAAAATTATTGAGAGCTTTTACAGCAGCCTGTTCAAATTATTTGAAAATTTTTAGGGCTTCCTGTCCTATCTTTCAGGTACTGTCATAAAGAAGATTTTATTGAAAGCTTCAGTTCTGAGTTTACTCAGGGTGTCCTAGCAATTCCTTTCAAACAAAGAAAAAATCTCCTTGGAGCATGACTTTGGCTACAAAACCACCTGAGCAGCAGTTCAGCTCTCACAGCACCTTTCTGGATCCATTATCATATGGAGCACAGACATCTAAAAAGTGCATCCCTCTCCCTAAACATGCTGGGAGTGGTTTGGATACAGAGTTGTCAGTATCCTAGTCAGTTCAGACAGGTATAAATTAAGTACTCATGCCATGCTTAGTCTTTCAGATGCTATACAAATCTTGGTGTAAATAATACAGCCAGAGAGCAGACAGTGTACAGCATAATACAGTTACACCTGGAAAAACATAACCACAGAAACTTAGGCTATATTTTTTTTCCAATTTTGAGTGTGTAAGACTATTTTAAATCATATTTAACAAACTTTATTGTGTAAAAAAAAAAAAATCTATGCTTTTGGGATGACTTTTTAAAGTGGTACAAGATACTGAACGTTGGGCATTCCACTTTGACTCGTACATGAATAACCTGACCAAATGGAAAACTGATAGAAATTAGGTTCAGAACTGAGCAGTTGCTGGTACTGAGCCCTGAACTGACTTTAGAAGGAATAGTTTTTAAGAATCTCTTAGCATGTGCAGATTCCATGTTGAAAACTACTTATAAAAATATATATGCTACACATGTACATTTCAAGAAATCTAAAAAGATTAAGAAGAAAACATATATTTCAATAGCTAAGTTTAGTAAAATTACTAAATGCTATGTGTATTCTCAAGATTTATTTCTATTTCAGAGGCCCTTAATGCCTTTAAATCCTGTCATCCCAGCCTTTCTGGCACAGATGAGCACTGCTAAAAACATGCTGTGGGCAGCATTGTACCTTGTACCTATTGCACATCATCAAACTGAACAGTTTGAAATTTCAAATCTCCAATTTAACATCAGCAGCTTTAAGCAAGTATACACTCCACAGCTTCTGGACCACTCCTTTGATCCACTAACACTGAGATTAATCCTGCATTCACAATCCAGGAAACTCAAACAATGTCAAAGAATGAGGCTCCTTCACTCTCCTTTTGTGTTACCTGTTCCACAGCTACTGTGCCAACACCCAACAAAAGAGGCTTTCTCTTCAGCCACTGTCTGCAAAGAAGTTTGCAAGTGGCTTTTAACTTGTGTTAATGGTTTGCAGGCAGTCAGTGGAAACAAGCATCCTACTCTATGACTTACTGATTCTGAAGATGTAATTTAAATCAAAATTACCTTTGTTTCCTTTTCCAGTATTTCCAACCTTTATTTTTATTTTCTGCAATAAAGAACTGAAATTTGGTATTTTTGGAGGAAGGGTAAATTGGAAGTAGCAAGACTGGGTTTTTTTTGCATTTAGTATCTGGCAGGCAGCCAGATACCTACAATGATCATTGCAGGTCCCTACCAGTTGAAATAGACTAGTCTACTCCACCATTTGAAGTTCTTCTCTGACATCCCCTTTCTCTGTTACCTGCTTCCAACACAAAACTGATCTTAGCTCATCACAGTTATAAATAATATGTATGGGCAACTCTGTGGCCATCACTAGCATTATGAGGCTTCTGAAAAGCAAGATGTTCCTATCACCATTTCCAGTTACTCATTTAAAAAGTCCAGAAAAAGGTTTTCTGCCTAAGGAAATAAGATCCTAAAATATAGCAAAGGTGAAACCATGTTGGAGTCTGTAGATGTAAGAGAAGAGGGGAGAAAATTAGGAAATTAGGAGAGAGATCATATGTGCTTTGCTTTTTAAATCGTTCCTTCATATTGTAGCAGTTCTGAATCATTTATTAAATAACACAGATTAACTGAGGGTTTAAGGAGGGAGCAGCAAACATGGCAGCTTAGGGAAATAGAGTGGAAAGAATCACCTAAAATGCACTCAAGAGCAAAAGTAGAAAAAAAGTCATGACTGTAGTATGAAAGTTGTTCTGTGCAAAATGGAGGGGGGAAGCACACAATGAGGGATGTAGTCTTACAATGTGGAGCTGTTC
The DNA here is from genome assembly GCA_009806455.1 of Tetrax tetrax. Lineage (NCBI taxonomy): Eukaryota > Metazoa > Chordata > Aves > Otidiformes > Otididae > Tetrax > Tetrax tetrax. Next base: position 41,974 of record WHYT01016054.1, read on the forward strand.
AAATCTGACAGCAGGAAAAAGGACAAATGAAAGGGATATGACATTATCAACATCTCAATTTACACCTACTAACTAAATCCAACAGGGTCAATAACCTTTCTCTGGCCCTGAGACCAGCTGTCATACACAACCCACATCTGTTCACCTAAACTCTCCTCAGCAAGGCAAATGCCTATCCTGAATAGCGCCCAGCTTGCGCTAAGCTCTGAACCATGTCCAGGCATTGTCTCAGAAAATTCCAATCAGACTGCCCCAAAACCATATTGGGAAATATCCCACAAATTTAAGAGAGTGGGCAAAAGTGCTAGTCCTTGTGCCTGAGTCTTGGTCCTGTTTATTAATTTAGATACAGCCTTTGTGTATGGCAGGAAGAATGGGCAGGGGATTACAGAAGAATGTGCGCTCACTGATTCCCTCGTCACTTTTCCACATCCTACGCATGCTCCCTAGCAGAGGAGGTTTCAGATCCTTCCATCCAAGCCTCATGCTTCTGCCAGTACATTAGGCAAACATGAGAGATGCGGGGTGGTGGTCATTAAGTGTTATGTCGTCAGCCGGTTCCACAAAGTCCACAAGAGTACGTGAATTCAGTTAGGCATTAGACCGTGTGTTAACATTTATATATATATGTACAGGTACAGGGAAATAACGGTCTCTGCATGTTCCTTTGCAATAACAATGTGGAACTTCTGGATTACAAAAAGACCAGGATCATTTCATGATGTAGAAAGACAAGGTAAACGTCAACATAGAGAGTCAACTTTTAGGAGTGTTCCAGCGTCCAGTTGTTCCCAGTGAAATGACTGACTGAACCCAACGCTTCTCAGAAGTTATGATACACTGAAAGACTAGCAGTTTACAAGTCCCTACTCAAACTTGTAAACAGATGCAGTCTGAACTTCCCTTGATCATGAACTTTGTTTAGTCATTTCCACCTAAGAAAAGGAACAGTAAAATACTGTTTTCCTGATCCAACAGCATTTTTTCCACCAACTTTATAGAGATGTAAAAGAATATATAGAGCACTCTGAAACGGAGAGTCATCTTGATTTATTTGTTGCTAGATATGCAGCACTTAAAGAAAATGAAAATCAAGTCTCAGTTTTTTATTAAATGCCCTGTAGAGTTAATTAGCTTCACAGAATGACTATAGTGCATAATTATTTCATTTTATACGTTTTAATGTACCCCTTAATTTTACAACTGTCTGCTTGGTTTATTATTTTTTGAAAGGTTAAAAAAATACAATCAATTAATTTTCCTGAATACCTCACTAAAGCATGTCTTCAACCACTGAACAGCCTCCCAGAGACATGGCAGAGTCCTCATCACTGGAAGTTTTCATGATGTGATTGGACAGGTGCTAGATAACCTCATGTACATTCTGGAATGCATCTCTGCTAGGGAGCCTGCATAGGATGTAGAAAAGTGGTGAGGGACGTCCTGTTCAATCTGGGCTATTCTATGATTCTTTAATCTTCCTGAAAAAAAAATAAGGTTGTTTTTTCATAATTTATTGCAAGTCAGTCATCTCATGGTTAACTGCACTTTGTACTTCACTGGTTCTTTAAAGTAAAATGACTGAATACACCATTTGCTTCTGGTAGAATTAATATATTTTCATATCTCATCCTTACCAAATAAAATATTCTGACAACATGTTACAATTATTTGTTGTTAGCACTTAGTCACATAAACACAGTTGGTCTCTTAGTACTTCATCATGCACTAAATATCCACAGTAAATTATAGCCTCCTGTCCTAAAAGCCTTGCCCATTAAGCTAGTTACCCAAATACAGGTGCATCTGACTGTGTCACATTTATAATCTGGAGTTTCATACACTTCTGAACAGCTGTTCCTAATCAGAAGTTACACATATAAGGAAATTTTGCCCTTGTGCAGCCCCTTTCTTCATCAGAATCGGTAGTGTTCATTAACTCCGGTCTTACTGCTGTTTCAGAAGCAGAATACTTCTATGACTGTTTTCAGCATAATCAGTTTTTAAAGCATACCTAAGCTATGTTCCTTTCTCTGTCACTATTCATTTTATTTGCAGTCTACTATGAAGAATCTTATCAAAGGCTTTGTGAAAATCCCAGAACATTACATCTGACAGGTAACCTTTCTGTACTTTACCTACTTTTCTTCAAAAAAAACTCCAGCCCGCTGAAAAAGCACAGTCTTCCTTAGAGGAACTCTGATACTTTCACCCCATAACACTATACAAATGTACAATTCTGCCTTTAATTATAGTCTTCAGCTTACCTGAAATTCTCCAGAAACTTCCTGGACTGTAACTCAATCTCCAGCCTGCTCTTGCAAGGACAGTATCATGGTAGTGACACTGCAGTCTTCTGCAACAATTACTGGTTAAGAAACACAGCGTGCTCTACCAGTTCTCTATTTTCATAAATGGTTTTGTTCAGAGTATTAAAAATCTGCATAATATTCTAAAGTATGTACAACACTTCACAGATACATAACAACAGGCCACGTCTCTGTCCTGTGAAATTTATAACCTAGTTCATAAAGCTATTTGGAGGAACATTATCCAGATCTAATTCACCTCTGCTTTATTTCATATGTTGGGTTTTTTTTATGAAGAGAAATAGTATATTATTCAAAAGGCTATTTTATGAAATAATAATTTTGATTCTCACTTTAGGGAATCACAGAAAGTAGAAGTGAAACAGTGAAAGTATACAACTAGAAAGCTGTATTTTATGTGTGTATCTGTATACATAAATAGAGACTTACATCACCAGTACAATCTCCCATAACATGAAAGACCGATAATTACTTTCTAAAAGACTAGAGAATCATTTAAAACAAAAAAGAAAGCATATATACCAATAGCTGATCTTAAACTATTGTGTTGCAAATGACACCATCCATGTCAAAATACACTCTCAAAGGTGTTTGCTCAGTACAACGTCATGGTAGTTTTCAAAGGTGTAACTTAAATATCAGGCTTAAAACTGGGATTGATTTCTTGTTAGAAAACATGAAGCTCATGTTCAGACCTTATTTTCTTTAAGTACTTGATGGGCTGAGGTACACATTAAACTTAGAGGTAGCACTTCAGTTTGTTAGTTTATTTCTTTTTTTTCTTATTGGCATCTCTCTTGCCTACTGACTAACAGAAAGTGGCTTGGAGCAGAGGCAAAATGCCTCTGAAGATCCTTGGAGATTAGGGACCAGTGGCCTTCTCTGGCAGTCATTCTTGAAAGTGCTAGCTGGGGGAAAACGAGCTGAAGCAGCACAGAGGAGAAATAAGCTGCCAGTTTTACCTCCAAGCAAATACATATGTGACTACTAGAGAGGAATTGTTTAGAATAAAAAAGCTGCAACATCTGCATAGTTATGTCAAGATGTTACTGCTCATTGGAAGGGGATTGTACATTTTTGCTGGTGACTGACTACTGAACTACCCCAGTTTATACCAGGTGCTATGCTATCTTTATACAGAACTGATTTGCTGTGGGCTTTTTAGGAGCTGTTTGGCTAATTACTGTTTCTTCATTGTTTTTTCCATACACATAAAAATACATGTATGTGTATACACAAACTTTTGTATTCCCACACAACTTCCAGAACAAATTGGGGAAAATTAAAGTGAAAAATAAAATAATTGCCTTGCTTTAGGGAAAAAAAAAACATTAGGTGTAGGAAAACCAGCAACAGTTGACCACGTGGAGAATGCACACTGACAGCCCCCTCCTGTGTTCAAAGCAGTGTGAAACTGAATGCCTGCATAAGTTAATAAAGCTTTAGTAACAGAGTTAGAAATAGAAAGGGAAACTTGGTGTTGGGGAGCAGGCAGACAAGATAGAAGTATCTGTTTTATCTAATTGGGTTATTTCATTACATTAATTGTTATGGCTCATCAGTACTACTGTGGATAACTGCATTCAGTATTCCTTTTTTTTATGGGTTGTGATGAGGAACAAAGAAAACAGCTTGCTAGTTACCATTTATTTCTGTTTGCACTTATCTGTGAGCCTACTTCTATGTAAACTCTGGTCTCTGAGCTACATTGACACTTACTTACTTGCTTCTAAATGATGATGGCCTTCCAAGTTTCTTGGTTGCTTGACCTGTCTCTGCTTGACATCGCCAACAGCGAGTCCCAATTTGACAGGACAGCTGCATAGATGTGAAATATTCTCACTTACTGACTTGAAGTACAAGACAAATGTATCTCAAATAGACTCAGTTTCTCAGTCACTTATAATTGTAAATGAATGTAAACATGTGCAGGGTCAACACTGGAGAAGGAAGTTGTGGAGGGAGCAGGGGTCAACAGCATCTGCTGAACAGAAAATTTCTTTCCATTTTAATTCAGAACATAAAAAAACCATGGTGAATTGAATTCTCAATTTTTCAAACAAATGTGTTTGTAGAGTAAAGTAGTTGTATTTGGGTAGAAAAATAATCTAAAATGAATACTTCATCTATGTTAGTTCAAAATTACATTTTTTTCTTATTAATCTATTTTATACTGTAATCTGGTGTTTTAAAATAAATGAAAGATGACACCTTAAAAGAATACAGTTATCAAAAGTCAAGAATTCATAGGTGTATTTTTGTCGTAATGGAAGAAATCTAGATTCACTACAATGTGTTTTAGAAATGGTGCTACTTACTTGTTTTAAAATTCTTGGCAGCATAAACCAAACCACGCTTTTAGACTAAGCTGAAATTTAAGGAAACACTATTAAGCACATTTCTGACTAGCAAAAAGGGACACTAAAACTAATAATATCTTACATCAAGACACCCAAAGATACAGAGTATCTTTTTTATTTCAGCCTTTGTTAACAAAAAAAAAAAAAAAAAAAAAAAAAAAATATTGGTTTAATGAAATAATTAACACAGCTAGACCATCTTAAAAAGTGAAAGGTCTTGGAATAGTTTTGAGTTAAAAACTACTTAGATCAATCAGATGTTTTCAGATTGGCTGAACCTCACAGAATTTAGAAACTAAGTTTGTGTAGGCAAGATACGGCACAAAGCTCAGGCAAAGAAGCCCAGCTGAAGTTGTACTTGCTCCATATAAGGCAGTCCTCCTTCTGCACCATGGTCCAGGAGCTGCGTATCAGTGACATGAAGTCTTCCAGTTAGGACGAGCATCTTTGTTCCTAGTTAGGACGAGCATCTTCTTCAGCTGTCAGCAGGGCCTCTGCAAGCGGGCGAAAGAGATTGCGACTGCTTTGTGGCAGCTGGTAACAACGGGAGAGGAAAGACAAGAAGAGGGAAACAAGGAGACAGTGGCAGAAGCCTTTGGAGAAGAAAAAGGAGGAAAGGAATTGCACCTAATGGGACATGGAGCACATACCAAAGGGTTAGGAGTCCACTGTAAAGGACTTGGACAAGTGGCTGACATAACGCTAATGCTGCTAGCAAGTATTTCCAAAAATTCAAGATGAGATTTCAAAAGGCTGAAAAAGCTAAAATGCTACCAATCTTCAAAAGAAAAAAAAAGGAAAGAATAACAAATTAGAACAAAATAATTAATTAGTAGCAGAAATTATCAAAATATTTGTAAATATTAGGAAGATACTGAATAACTGCTAACTCAATTTTTTTTTTTTTTTTTTTTTTTTTTTTTTTTTACACATCATGGCATGTCTGCTTTTATAACAAACAGTTTTAAATTTATAGAGACCTTTGAAAATTGTTCAGCTTTTTAACCAAGTATTTTTAAGATGAATAATGTTCATTTCTGCTGAATGGAAAATCATTCTTGCACCAGTACTCTAGAAAGGCTACGGTATGTCATGCTTTCAGCGGGATACCTGGTAAGATGTTGTCAGAATATGTTCATTCTATTTAACTTGTACAGGTAATTTTTTAAATTGGTAAAAACCAAAGGAGTATTAAAAAAAAAAAAACTTCACTTAGAACAATGCACTAAAAATGAGACAACATGCTAGAAACTAATTGTGTTTTACTTGAATAAAGGTTCTGTGAATAATAAACACAGATTTAATCTGAAATTGCATGCGTAGAAGATAGCCCAACCTTTCAGGCACTCTATTGAGCTTCCAGTACCACACTTAAATTCGAAAGACAACTACACAGTATAAAAAAGTTTAATGTTTCATGCTTTCAAATACTATTTTTCCTCTTAATTCCTTATAATATGCTGTCTGAATTTTAGTCTTCCACTATCTTGGTCCTTAAAGATGATCTGATGGGGACATTTCAGGCTGAAGATCAAGTAGAGCTTTACTACTACAGTTTATAAAACATAAACCAGACATTTGACTTATTCAAAATGTAATTATCTTTTAGACTGCTATGAATATGAGCTTATAGCGGTTATCCTTTAAAAGCTTAGGTTAAGGAGCCCATATTTATTGGTGTCATTGGGATAATTGCATTTGATTTTCTTTGCTGGCTGTAAGAACTTCCAGTAGTAATTTTACTATCTGACCTAAACGTATAAATGATTAGCAAAACGTGACTTGGCAAGTGGCAGTTTAAACACTGCCTGCAGCCCATCATGCCTTAAAAGACATAATACATTTTTTAAATAAAGCTCTAGAGATGAAATGCTGGTCTCCTTCCTGCTGGGAAGAACTCCAGCATAAAGACGGCAAGACTTTGTCAGAAAAAAAAAACAAGATGATACTGAATATGAAGGTTTTTATGCCAAACAGGAACAGGCACCCAGCTGGCAAATACAATCATCACTAGAGATTAATGCAGCTCCAGCTTGCATTAGTTTTAATATGAGACTATTTTTCAAGCTTCTGCACTAGGTTAACATTTAGCCTTACTGAACCTGGAGAGAGGTGTCAAGCGAATAGAATTAAAACAACACTGATCTCATTGTAAGCTGGCGGAGAATGGAGAGCCCACAGAGCTCTCCACAATGGAGGCATCCACAATGTGGAGTCAGCAAACTGGGGTGCTCCTCACTTCTGCAGCGTCATTCATTATGTGAGCAGCAAAAGGAGCTGCGGTCACTCAGTATTATGGTTCCCGGTAAAACTTACACCATTCCCTTTCTGCATCCATCCATATATATTAGTATGAGAGTCTTAAATGGCGTGCATTAGAGGCAGAAGTGCCTTATGTAATGAACACCCCCTTTATGGTGCACACAGTGGCGCAATCCTTTCTGGGAATTTAATCTCCAATATGTTGGCCTAGAACAGTGTCACAATTTTTGTCCTTTCATTTCCCTCCCTTCCCTTATGTGTTGCTCAGTGAGTCCCAAACTCAGCTGCCCAATATTTCTGCATACTCTTATTTACCATTTGCTGTGAATGAGAGAAGAAAGAAACAATTTTGCAGTACTGCAATAACAGAATTTTATTAGAGGGTATCTCATTTTGAACTGTCAATTCCCTTAGCAAGTGTATCTCGTAAAGATCTTCTATACCTTCCTATTATTCCAAAGGGTTAATGTTGTGTTTGTCTTTTGTTTACTGATTATTCTTCATTTCACAAAAACATCACTTCTTCAAAACTAGCTCTCCGGTACCCATAAAAACTCCTGAATCATTGAAGCATTGTAGCCTTGCTCCTCGGTACAAAAAAACCCCGGCATATCCTACACAATTCATGGCAACCATACAGCCTTCAGCCAATATAAATACTGTTATAAAAACTTTTTTTTACTTAAGCAAAAAAGCAAATGATTTGCAGGTTACATTTAAAGGTAATACCAGATGAGAAAAAAAAAAAAATATGGTGACACCACTGACAAAACTATAAAAAAGTTGGAAGAATTACAATACAGGAAATCAAGTGCTAACAAAATAGTAAGTTCCAAAGGAGGTTGCTAGCTGAATCCAGACTACTGGACCAAAAGCAATTAGTATTTAAAACAAATACAAAAAAACTCAGAGCAAAAGGAGAAAATACTACGAAAATACAAAAAACCAGAAACTTAACAGGAAGTTAAATGTTTACGGTGGAAGCAGCATTTTAACTATTATACAAAGATGTATTATGAACAACTCAAAGAACAGGTTGTGTGGATGAAGAATACTATTGTTCTCCTTGACATAATAATCTTTCTAATTAACCACAGAGATCATAAACAACAGAAAGGGTCTAGTCACTTAGCTTGACAATATTTGCATGTGTTCTCCATATTCTTCCTATGTAGTACATTCATATTTGTAATACATGTAAGGGTAGCAGTCAATTCAAGATTAAGGCACTTAATTAAGACAGAAATATTGGGTCAAGTAGCATTTAACACCTTCACCTGGATGAGGAAGGACAGAGTGCTCCCTCAGCAAGTTTGCAAATGAAACGCAAGTGGGAGGAGTGACTGACACACCAGAGGGTTGTGCTGCCAGAGGAACTTCAACAGCCTAGAGAAATGCATCAACATAAGACTCGGTTCAATAAAGGGAAATTCCGAGACCCCCATTCAAAATAACTCCATGCACCCCAGTGCAAGCTGGATGCCAAACAGCTGGAAAGCAGCTTTGCAAAACAAGACTTACCAGTTCTAGAAGAAACCAGGTAAACCACGAGCCAGCAATGTGCCTTTGTTGCAAGCCTCCTGGGCTGCATAAAGATGAATGTTGCCAGCAGGTCAAGGGAGGTGATCCCTTCCCCTACTCATCACTGCTGAGGCCACATCCGGAGTGCTGTGTCCTCCTCTGCGCCACACGGTAAAGGAGAGGCACAGACATGCTGGAGAGTCCAACAAAGGGCCACAAGGATGATTAAGGGACTGGAGGACCTCACATATGAGGAAAGGCTGAGAGAGTTTGAATCAGAATAGTTTGGGTTGGAAGGGACATTTAAAGGTCATCTAGTCGAACCCCCCTGCAAGGAGCAGGGACATCTCTGACTAGATCAGGTTGCTCAGAGCCTCATCCAGCCTGGCCTTGAATGTTTCCAGGGATGGGGGAGCCACCACCTCTCTGGGTCCAGCTGTTCCAGTGTTCTACAACCATCAGTGTAAAATATTTTTTCTAATATCTAATCTAAATCTACCTCCCTCTATTTTAAAACCATTACCCTTGTCATATCGCAACAGGCCCTGCTGAACAGCCTCTCCCCGTCTTTCCTGTAGGCCCCCTTTAGGTAGTGGAAGACTGCTATAAGGTTTCCCCGGAGCCTCCTCTTCTCCAGGCTGAACAGCCCCAACTCTCTCGGCCTGTCTTCATAGGCAAGGTGCTCAAGCCTTCTTATCTTCATGGCCCTCCTCTGCACTCGCTCCAACACGCCCATATCCTTCTTATGTTGGGGGCTCCAGAGCTGGATGCAGTACTCCAGGTGGGGTCTCATGAGAATGAAGTAGAGGGGCAGAATCACTTCCCTCGACCTGCTGGCCACACAGTTGGCTTTCTGGGCTGCAAGCACACATTGCCGGCTCATGTTGAGCTTCTCGTCCACCAGCACTCCCAAGTCCTTCTCCTCAGGGCTGCTCTCGATCCATTCTCCGCCCAGTCTGTATTTGTGCCTGGGATTGCCACGACCCAGGTGCAGGACCTTGCACTTGGCCTGGTTGAACCTCATGAGGTTGGCACAGACCCACCTCTCCAGCCTGTCCAGGTCCCTCTGGATGGCATCCCTCCCTTCCAGCGTGTCGATGGCACCACACAGCTTGGTGTCATTGGTGAACTTGCTGAGGGTGCACTCTATCCCACTGTCCGTGTTGCTGACAAAGATTTTGAACAGGGCTGGGCCCAACACAGATCCCTGAGAAACACCACTCATCACCAGTCTCCACCTGGACATTGAGCTGTTGACCACCACTCTCTGAGTGCAGCCACCCAGTCAATTCCTTATCCACCGAGTAGTCCATCCATCAAACCCATATCTCTCCAGTTTAGAGAAGGATGTCATGCGGGACAGTGTCAAATGCCTTTCACAAGTCCAGGTAGATGACATCAGTTGCTCTTGCCTTCTCCACCAATGCTCTAACCCCATCACAGAAGGCCACCAAATTGGTCAGGCACGATCTGCCCTTGGTGAAGCCATGTTGGCTGTCACCAACCACCTCCTTGCTCTCCATGTGCCTTAGGATGATTTCCAGGAGAATCTGCTCCATGACCTTGCCAGGCACAGAGGTGAGGCTGACCAGCCTGTAGTTGCCTCTGTCTTCCTTGTTCCCCTTTTTAAAAATGGGGGTTACGTTCCCCATCTTCCAGTCATTGGGAACCTCACCAGACTGCCATGACTTCTCAAATACAATGGCCAGCATCTTGGCAACTTCATCCGCCAGTTCCCTCAGGACAGTTGGGACTGTTTAGCCTGGAAAAGACAAGACTTAAGGGGGACCTCATCAACGTCTACAAATAGCTGAAGAGAGGGTGTAAAGAATATGAACACAGACTCTTCTCAGTGGCATCCAGTGGCAGACAGGACAAGAGGCAGTGGGGACAAGTCCAGAGACAGGAAATTCCATTTAAACATAAAAAGCACTATCGTTTTTTCTACCTAAACCATTAAACATTTTTGCCTTTTGTTCTCTTTAATCAGGTGGTCTTCACATGGACTTTTGTGTTGTATGTATACTTTGCTATTCCGTTTGAGTCTGTTAAATGACAAAAAAGGAGACACTAAGGAAAATTATTTTTATTTCCTCCTCGTAACCTCCAGACCTTGCAAAGACCATCTGAAACAAACCAGTTCTGCAGAGTTAACTCCATTTGCCTTAACAGTATCATTTTTTATTACCATTATCACTGTACCACTATAGTACAGCAAAGAACTGCATTCTTTAGTGATGGAGTTTGGTTTCTACAAGTGTAACTTGTTACTTGCCTTCACATACTGTGTTATACGTACAGAGACTTCTCCCTATTTCATATTTTTTACAGTTCTAGAAGAAAAGTGATGTTAAACATAACGGTAAGTGAGGATCCCAAGAGTGAAAAATGTGGCCTTGACATTAATATACACTCAGTTTCCACTATTCTGTGCATGCTCTGCACAAGATGTTTACAGGTAGAATATTGTCACCATGATCATGCTTCTAGCTTGAGCATCAACAGCACATGTTCTAATAAAAAAAAAAAGTTAAACTCTTAGAGAAGACTGTGTTTCCAGATACCAGGGAAAAACAAAATACATTATCTAATGTCAAAGCAAAAATTCCAGAGGCAGACAAAGCCTTTCTTCAAAGGGAGCTGTGTGGCAGCTATGCCATGTCAATTACAGAGGAACGCACTTATCAGTCTGGTGCTAAAAGACTCCCAGCTGGGTCCTCAGTAAATCTTCCCTGAATTGCCCTTTCCCACTGAAAGAGCAAGTAGCAGTAGTAAGATAAGAGCACCAGGAATAGGTGTTATAAAGCAAGCATCTGAAAAATCACAGTTAATAAAAAAAAAAATCTTCTATTATGGAAAAAGTTGGATTATTAAGGTGTAATTGACAGCCAATGAGGTAACATATAACAATGTGACACCATCTCTAAGTTATTTCACTTATTATGGAGAGGATTTAATGTCAGTAAAGTAACATTTTTCAAGAAAAGCGTAGTTCTGGCTTTTGTCAAGCAGCAAAAAGTCATGTCAGGTGTACGTTTGTGTGGCGTGCTCCTGCATACCCCTGTTAGCATTTTCTCAGCATGATAAGATGCATTTTCAGAACTCCTCCTGGTTTTGATGCAAACAATTTTTCCCTTGCAGCCTCCACCACATAACACTAAAATACACATGTAAAAGCTTTCCTGCTTCTGTGACCTTACTGAAACCCTATGTTTGCCTTAAGACTTTGCTGCTGCTACTGCCTTATCTTTTGTAGCATTTTTATGACTGCAAACAGCAATATGAGGAACACTCCTCCCCTATTCCTCAACTTTCTCACCTGTTCTCACTTTTTCTTCTCTTGCAGTTCATTTCAGCTATAAGCTGTCTTGGTTTTACTTCCTACACGCTTGTACTCTTACGCTAGCTTCCCTTCCAATTATTTCAACCTTAATTGTCTAGCTTGTCTCCTATCCCTTTTATATCAAGTCTCCTCTATTATCCCGGCCTGTGGTAGCTGTTCAATTACAACTCAGCCTATTTCCCTGCTGCCATTCTGCATCTGACTACCAATCTAAGGGTCTGAGGTTTTGTAGATTTTTCTTTAAATATTTTTATTCACACAATTCAATTCACGTGGACTTACTTGCTCTTCAGGGCATTTATTCAACTAAGCTCTGGTTTTCTCTTCTCAAAAACTTTTGTTTCCTCAAAAGGAAACTGGTATTATCCAGCCTGGCTTTCTCCCTTCTTTTCCGACTGTCTTGCCAATCCGTTATCAGCCTTTTTTCCTGCAACCCTGTAAATTAATAATTTTAATATATCAGTGTTTATTTAACTTGACAAAAAAAAAACCCAAGGTGCTGGTTTTAAAGAAGTACATTTGATAAGCATGCAGGCTCTTACTGTATCTTTGCTTAATTTTTTTCAATGTTTTGAAATTAGTACCTCACCTCCAAAAATATAAGCAAGAAGAGTGATTAAGATACCTGTTTTACAGCTTAACGTGCTTGACATTTGTTGAAGTCAAAATGCAGTATGTGGGTGCACAAAAGGCAGAATAAAGTCAGGAGTGGGCAGAAGCAGCTTGCCATTTAAGAAACAAATAAAAGCCTAGAAAAAGATAAGTGTGTTGCAAGAGGTACGTTAAGAAGGACTGGATTACATTATTTTGCAAAAGAAAATGTAGTACAGTCTGGATCCTATTGTAAGCGTAGGAAAGCCTTCCTTATCCAGATCAGGATGCACTGGTTACTGGCTGGTACGCCTGCAGAGATAATCAAGAACAACTTCCAGAGATATTAATGGAAAGAAGAGTTGGAGATATGAAGAGTTCAATACTTAACTAGAACAGACCAAAGGCTATCAAAGCAAACAGACCTATTACAGATGGCAATGGAAAGTGCCTTCATGGATGTCCACAGGAAAGAGCACAACCAAAATGAAACTTTGAATGATCAGGTAATACGAATAGAGCAACACTGGAGCAGAGGGCATCTCCAGAACAGACTCCGAATCTTGCTGATGGAATTTACAGTGTCACAGTGATCAGTTTCCTGACAAACAACAAGTGATAAACAACATTTATACATACGACCACACTACATTCCCACAGCACCTCACACTTTCCTCCCAGAGCTTGTAATCTAGGTGACAAGGACATCATCTGACACGGGACTACAATTCAGGAAAGGGAAAGTGCAAGAATTATTAAAAACAATAAAATGAATGAAAAAAAAAAAAAGAACTTTTAGGTGCAAGATCCTTATTAAAAGGTCGAAAATACTGAGTGACTTATTATGCAAATATACATACATAGTAAGTAGCAGATACAAGGATTTTTTTCTCCTCTGTCCACTATGCAGCCTAAGTAACAGGCTTCCAAACATTCAGTTCATGGGGAAAAAGCACTACAGGGTTTTTGTACCCAACAGGCACATCTCCTGGGATTTAGGACATCTATGACCAGCTCCCAGTCTGATTGCAGATTTTGCCTCCTGCTCTGGCAGTATGGGCCCTGCTAAAAAGTCTCTCCATCTTTCTTATAAGCCCCCATTTTATACAGAAAGGCTTCTATAAGGTCTCTCGACAGCCTTATCTTCTCCAGGCTCAACAGCCCCAACTCTCTCGGCCTGGCCTCATACGAAAGGTGCTCCAGCCCTCTGATCATCTTCCTGGCCCTCCTCTGGACCCTCTCCAACTGCTCCATGTCCTCCTTATGTTGGGGGCTCCAGAACCGGACACAGTACTCCGGGTGGGGTCTCACTAGAGCAGAGTAGAGGAGCAGAATCACCTCCCTCAACCTGCTGGCCATGAGTTTTTCTTGGCAAACCTTACACACTAGCTTAACACTATGCCTCGATTTGCTAATATTACAGAGAAATAGTTATTACAAAAACACTGCAGTAGAATTAAAACCAAAATAATTAATTTGTTCTATTTCCAAAAGTTTAAATTAATCTAACTCAAATTTTAAAAGACGTTTGACTTGCGGTTGAAGGCCAATTCTCGATCAACATGTCCCATATCAGTATTTTGCACTTTACCTGCTGACCATTCTTTTGATGCAGCCCAGGATACGGTTGGCTTTGTGGGCTGTGAGCACACATTGCCAGCTCATGTTGAGCTTCTCATCCATCAATATCCCAAAGTCCTTCTCCACAGGGTTGCTCTCAACCCATTCATCCATCAGCCTGTGTTGATATTGCCCCGACCCAGGTACAGGACCTTGCATTTTGCATAATTCCCGATATCCACGTGAAAGTATCTAATTGTTTGTTAAATTGATACAGAATTTTTGACACACTTAAAGAACAGTAAAGTGGAGATTTTTGTAACACCTACTATAGAAAGTTTTGTATTTTTAAGGGTAGACTTTGGCAGAGGAGGTGGAAATATTTAAGGTAGCTATAATCAAAATTCAGTCAAAATAAGAATTTGTCTCAGATGATGTGAGTAACACAATTTCTGTAACATTCGCATTTATGCATGAGCTCAGGAAAGTAACAGATACCCTCAGTGCAAAAAGCCCACAACATTCAAGTGTGGCTCGATTTATCTTCCCTGACAAACTGTACTGGGGACTAGCAAAGTGTAATATCCCATTTAAAACGTACAGATTAAATCTAGCTTTTGTTATTCAGAATTCAAATAGAATAAAAACTTGCGTTAAATACTGCAATGTGAAAAATGGAAAACAGTTCAAACACTCAAATTCAAACAGAAAACTAGCTTTAGCAAAGCAGGAAAATCACTCTTAACCATGTAACTGAATTCTAGCATTTTGCTATACAGCTTTATTTTTCTTTTAAACAAAAAAAAAAAAAATAGTATGGTTAAATTCTATCCCCAGAGTAAGGGCAGCCTGAACAGAACTCTCCTGGAAAGCTGCTGGCTATGAGAAGAGCTACTTGGGACAGCAATATAGCAGACATTTGCCATTTAACTCCTGAGTCCTGATTCAGCGTTTTTAGCACATACTTTCTTCATGCACAAACCCTACATATGCAGCTAAAACGTTCCATTGTAAGCTTCTTCCTTACTGCAATGGAGTGACATCTGACAAGTTTGACACAACAGACACTCGATAACCAGCTTTTCACTGACTTTTCTCCTCAAGAATTTTAGTGGCATCTTTTAGAAAAGGTTAAGGTTTGGGTTTTTTTTCCTATTAGTTTTACCAGAAAGCTTCAGGTTTTCTTATCTGTACCTTCTGTTCTCAGCTAAGCGACATCTGAACTCATTATTTTTATTTGACATTTATTATCTTATTAAATACTGTCATACTTGATTCCACCACTCCTAGACTCTGGTAGAACTCAGTGCTTTCTAAAGTGTCAGAAGAACATAAAATAATATTTTTGAAGTAGGCTTTCTTCCAATAAAATGTCAGTGAGGTCATCATTCCCAAAACCCATCTTCAGAAGCTTGTGACATTTTGAATAATTTTCATTTAACTCAAGTAAGGGAAAGAAAACATGAAACTGCTAGAAATCTGAAGAATACTAAACTCCATTTACATTTTATCTACACTGTTTAAAATAAGATTGACAATGTAGAACAATATGAATATTATCTAAGGATGAAGAACACCTTTTTTTCAACAGCAGGAAGACTAACCATCATAGGGTAAGAGAGAAACTAGAATAAGAATGTGGGGAAAGAGGCTCAGAAAAGGGCTGTTTGAAGACTGTTTCAACTATTAGATTTTGATGAGACAGCTTGAATTTGGCACATAAACAAGTCCATCCATTTCAGATTATAGCTACACAAAGATGTTTATAGAGCAGTCAAACCTCACATGGGAGGAGACCAGAGATAAAATTAAAAAAAAACCATGGTAACTATAGGCTGCAGCAAAGAGCTCAACCCAAAGTACAATACACCCTTTGGTGTCGTCCAAGAAGATCCATTTTTATGAGGCCAAGACAACAAAATCTAGACAAACTACACAAATCTTCAAAGATTTGGAACATCCCTGGAAAGAGTTGGAGAGCTAAGACTCAGGAAGTAAATGCAGGATAGAAGAAAAATTAATACAGTAAATTTAACAGAGATCATTGTAAGAATGAGACAATAACAAAGCTATGTGTCTCATAAGACAAAAAAAGGTACAAATGTGCCTTGGAATAGTGAACTGTGTAATGAAATGCCACCTAATCCAGCAGTCTGAAGGAACCACTCCTGTCCAAAGTACATCAGCAGCAAATCTAAATACAGAGTAATGAGAAAAGGAAGTATGTAGTGAAATGATCTCACTTTTCTAAGTATTGTGGAATAAAGATGACCAAAATGGTCACATATCATCTTGGAGCACTGGAATAGCCCAACAGTTCATGGGCCAACAGTTTCTGTATTTTGGGTGTAATTAAAACACAGTATTACTATACTTAAACAAGGTTCTATAGGAGACTGAAGTATCAAACTAGATAGCCTCATAGCAATTTCAGCTAAAAGTGACCATAAATCAGTCTGGAAAGATCTGGCAGTTACAATTCTTCAGAACTTGAGGGAGGGAAAAAAAAAAAAAAAAAAATCCATAAATAATGTGGTTTCACCTAAAACAGGGACTCCTACTGCCAGTGTTACTAAAGAGAAGAATGTTTATCACAAGATGGCTGGCAGAATAAATTTTCAACTGCTTTCCAAGATCATGATTTCTAAAAAAATATGCTAAAAGGCATACATACACATCAGCACAATTATAGATTATGAAACATCTATTGAAATTTATCAAACTAATATTTGTATTGAGGAAGCCAATGATGCTTGTAGCCCATGTCAAAAATAAAGTCAAGCATAAGGAAAAAAACCTTACTGCTGTCATATGAAAAATCATTTCTCTGGAATGCCAGGGGCAATTTTTTTATTCTGGTGATGGAGAGAGTGAGGAAGAAAGATAGGGGAAATCAAACCGTAAAGCTGTAAGACTTTGGTATTCTTTTCTAGATGATTGTTCTCCTTGTCATGAAATAATCTAATGAGAAAATGCTACAATGCAGAATATGATCCTGCATATCAATTCTACTGGGTTACTGATCTGCTTTGTCGGACATAAGACGTTCTGTAGTAAGCCATAGTTCATTGGCTCTGCTTAAGCAATGTATAGGGAAATGTGGCTTAAGATAGATCTCAAATGATCAGTATCCCTGACTTTAAAGTGAAAAAAAAGTTAAAATAAAAATATGCCTCTTAAAATGTTTTTGGAGTCTGATTCTGATCCATAGCCAATAGTGGTAAAGAATAGCACAAATCATGAACAAAATGTCAGCATGTAAAAATTTAACAAAAATCATTAGCAGTAAGTGCAACTAATGCAGGAATCTATCCCTCAGGATTTTAATTTATGTAAGGAAAGAAAAGTGAACAAACACCACAATCTGACTTGGAATGCTAGATGTGGTCAATATTTCCCTTAAGTCAAACTGGTTAAGTTTATCCTTTGGAACATGGGAACAAGTCCCAGCTCTGGTCTTGATCCAGCTCAATGCTGGGACAAGGCTACAACGTGTAACATCACTTCTCTTTATGCCAAATCTTGGTTTCCCTGAGAAACAAAAGCATGTGATAGGGAAGAGAGTAGCACTATACTCCAAAAGGTAGGCTGACCTACACAACCAGGGGAAATAAAAATGCAGTGCTTACAAAACAATACACCTACCTCACAGATAAGATGAAAGCAGCACATAGCTACACGTGTCAGTGCTAGCAACAGGAAAACAAATATTTTACCTGTAATTTGAGTTATCTCCCATATGACAGCTAGAGTATAGTTTGCTAAGCAATATGGGGGGAAAAAAGTAAAATCTTATTGCATTGTATCTCTTCCTAATTTTTACGCTAGTTCTTTGTTTTGAAGCAGTAAATGAAGCTGAATTACCCTTTACTACTTCAAGTGGTAAAGCTAGCCAGAAAAGCCTTACAGCAAATAAATTGTAACATAGCCTTCCAATGTTTTATGAAATGTGTATATATTTTAATGACATATTTATTACCGAAGATGAGAAAACTAACCTTGAAACATTAATGACCCAATTAGAGTCATTCCGATTATTTTCTTTTACCATTCAAGTAAGATGCAAAAACTGATAGTAAAGTAAAGCAATCTCACCTCAGAATTGCCAGTCCCCCTTTTTTAACCCACTGTTTTATACAATCTTTTTCTTATTTGCAGTTTAAAGTTGGTTTTCTGATCTCAAAATATTTCATTTCAGTTTATGGATAGGACAGAAGTTAGCTTTAAAGATGTAGGACAGTTTGCTGCTTGTGAATTGGTGCTCATATCACTGTGAAGGCTGCTGCTCTCTACTCAGCCACAGACTCCACAATTTAGTGCTTTCTCAATATAATCTCAGCATATCTAACCTTTCTTCTGTGAAACCCCATAAGGCTGGATAAAGTGTTCACCATCATCTCCTACTTGGCCAGAGAAATTACTAATTTTGAGCACGGTGGTGTCGTGGTTTAACCCCAGTCAGCAATCGAGTACCATACAGCCACTCGCTCACTCTCCCTCTCCCTACAGGAATGTGGGAGAGAATTGGAAAGAAAAGAAAACTTGTGGGTTGAGATAAATACAGTTTACTAGGATAACGAAGGAAAAGGCTACATAGATATATAAAAATATTGATAATAATGGGAATAATAAATATACAAAAAACAATGATGCACAATGTCTCACCACTGATACAATCTGTCCTGAGCAGCAACCATGGAATAAAAAAATGAAAATGATCCTGGAATGATTCCAAATAGCGAGGAAAAAAAAAAAAAAAAAAAAAAAAAAAA
>WHYT01016054.1:125456-145367 GCA_009806455.1 Tetrax tetrax
AAAAAAAAAAAAAAAAAAAAAAAGAATTAAAATCTGTCAGACAGGAAATATAGGTACCTCTAATGACATTAAGCATGACTTCATTGCTAGTTGGAGATCAATTTTTTTTTTCATAGCTACTAAAAACCAAAGACACATTTTACAACTTTTTAGTTCGAAGTGTCAGGCCAAATTAAAGTTTATCTGTACTAAATTTTATTATTAAGTTTGATATTGAAGTGGATCATAGCATACCAGATTATAGCTTATTTGAAGATAGAGTAGGTGACAATCATGATGATTTTTTATCAGTGCCAAATAAATATACATGTATTATCATGTAGCACTGAAGTCAAAAGGCAGTGGAAGCAAAAAAAAAAATTGCAGGAAAATCTCCAAACTTTCCAAATGCTAATTTAAAAACTATGAAATCTTTTGAGAATATGCAGTGGAATGAATGGTCAGTGTGAGCACTATGACAATGAATTACCCTTCTGACACATCACAGTAAAGTCAATATAATAATTTACATCAGTACAGTTATCTATGTGTGTGTGAGTACACCTAGGACCTCATACACCAGAGATTACATTTGTCAAGAGTTTTGAATTTCAGAAATCCCATTTGCTTTCAAATTTCTTGTGTTTCACTTGTTTTAGCTACAGGTAATGGTTATCTGGTTCCTGAACTGAGTACAGATTAGATTAAAAAAGCTAGGGAGTTTCTTCTACCACATCCTTCCCTTAAAGTGGAATTAAAATTGAAGATATAAGCAATAAAGAAGCAACAATATATGTGCAAGAAAGAGGGAATCCTTTAATTTATTTAGCTCTTTCTTTGGATACTGTGTCCAGACTCCATCTGATCTCTGCACCCTGACCTGTGGATACTAGTTCCTGGACCATGTGGCTACACTGTTTGGCAATGGGGCACCTGAACATGCACAAGCTGTCAATGTGAAGCTTGTTTCCATGTAACGACATAGGGATGACCTATTGGGCTTTGCCCAGCGGTGGGTCCAGCTGGAACTGGCTGTACCCTCTCTTCATAGTAGCCATGCCTGCAGCCCCTCACACTGCCAATACCTTGCCACATAATCCAGAAGGGAAGTGTGCATCAGTAAGTACACAAGTCACTGTAGATCACCTGAAGACTACCCTAGGTACAGCAAAAGACTCAGTTGTATGGTCCAACCCACAGATAATTGATCTCTGTGGCAAGTTCCTGATTTCAGTACAGTTTTGATCTCTCCACTCATGCAACTGAATAAAGACTGATTTTCATACAATTGTACAGATTAGTCTTCGATCGATATAAATCAGCTTCGGCTAAAAAATGTGTCAGTACTTATTTCCATCCAAGACATTAAATATTTTCATATACCTGATGAGCCCAGGACTTCAGAAGAGTTCAGTGTGAGTTCCAGGTGTACAACGAATGCTGGTTTATGCTGTAACTTGGTTTGTGACACCCACATTACAAGTTCTTTTTTCATCAAAACACACATAGAATAAAATTATGTATGTTATGTCTCTATTTCATATTTATCATTCTTGAGATGTTGCGAAGAAGAAGTAACTGAAAAGGTGACCAAGGGTAAATAGCATGGAAGGAAGTATAACCTCTCATAAACAAACAGCAGTTGAAGGTAGAAAAAATGCTTAAAAAGAAATTAACAGCAAACCATAAAATGCAGTCTAGAATGTCTGTTCTCTTCTTTCTTCCTTGTGATGTTACCAAAACTGGCAGAGAAGTTGTGAGTCTATGACATAACTACAATTTTCTCCTCTCCACATGTAGCTAAACACTAGATCTTATATTTTGCTTGCCCGTGTTTGAAGTTCTATCTCTGTTGTTCCTTCTGACCTTTATATTACAGCTTCTCCATTGCAGGTAGCTCAAACACTTTAATTAAAACCTTCTCCATGATCATAGTCTCCACTTCGCTCATTTCGTCTAACCTTACCACAATCAATAAGCAATAGATATCTGAACTTCCCTTTCATCCTTACTTCCAAGTTTTAGAACTGTTCCTTTTCATGCAAAGCCTCAAATTACATTGTTTTCTCATTTTCCTTTTCACATGATGCAAAATTATTCCTTTTACTTTCTGTCTTTCTGCTTATTGTTTCCACCATCCTTTCCCAGTATGCAAATCTCCCTTTAATACAAATTTCTCCTTTGAAAGATAACAACAACAATAACTGATGAACAGAGATACAAAGAAGATGATATATATATATGATATAATATAATTGAGCTACATTTTCCAGACTCCTAGGACTCTTCCTTAAGCTAATCCTTCAGTATATAGCTAAATGCTGATTATTCAGCACAGCAAGTGCAGAACTTGGCAGTCTCATCTAGCTTTAGGCATTTAAAAATCAGATATCTAAGTCTGCTCCAGTGTTGTGGTTTATCCCTAGTCACCACACAGTTTCTCGCTCACGGTCCTCCTCCCCAGCGGGATAAGGGAGAGAATTAGGAAGAAAGGAAAACTCGTGAATTGAGATGAAGACAGTTTGCCAGAATAGCAAAGCAAAACTTTAATAATAACAAAATATAAGGATACCAAAATATACAAAATGAACAATGCATGATTTTTCACCACCTGATGTCCCAATGACCGATACAGCCCATCTTGAGCAGTGATCACAGAAATGAAATCGAGCAGCAAGCAAAGGAGCAAAAGGAAGGCAGCAAGGTAGAGAGAGCAATGCCAGCAAGAGAGAGAGAGATGTGAGAAATATGCCTCCCCCCAGAAAACTCCACTTATATACTGAGCATGACGTTTATGGCATGGAATACTCTCTTTGGCCAGTTTGGGTCAATTATTCTGTCTGTCTTTCTCCCAGATTCCTGCATCTGCACATTTCCAAGCAAGACTTGGAAAATCAGACAGTGTCCTTGGTCTTTTCAGCAACAGCTCATCAGGGTGTTTACCAACATTCCTCACATTTGAAATCCAAAACACACCAGCTACTGAGAGGAAAATTAACTCCATCTCTGCCAAAATCAGGACATCTGGTCACCGCAGACATTCTTTACGGTCGGTAGGTTGAAACAGACTCTTCCAGCATTTTATTAATCTGACTTGAAGGCACATATCCTTTGGCTGAGATGAGTCATCCTATGCAAAATCTGATTTCTCTCCATTGGATATGAAGTCAATAACTAGATTAGAAGTAAACATCTAGTACATAGCAACATTAGTTATAATACAGATTCCAACATATTTCAGCAATAAAGAGGTCAGAGGAGTTTGTCATTATATAACAGATGATGGAACAGAAAAATGTGTTTCAAAAAGTGCATGTGATTTGCATGGCAGAATGTATTCTACTTCAGGCATACAGAGGTAGAAAGGCAGACTGTGCTCAAAATAAAACGTTAGAATTCATTTGAGGAAAAAAGATGAGATGCCTGTTTATAGTCTATCTAAGATATAAGTAAATCAACAAATACCTGAAAAAAGTAGTATTCTCAAGGGAGAACAGAATTGTTTAGAGGATGCAAAGGATATAAACTAGAAATAATGTGATTAAATTACATATAGAAAAATGTAGACTGAATGTAACAAGCTGCTTTTACTATTTTATTTAGGAAGTGAACTTTCATCAGAAGTAGAAAACAAAGAAAGGGAAACTTGAAGGTATGGATACAATAAAGCTGATAATACCATCTAGCTCAGGATTTTTGTGGATATTTTTTGGCTTTGGTTATTTGGTGGGGTTTTTATGGTTGGTTGTTTTGTTTGTTGCAATGCATTTGTAGCTTTTTATCCAGTTTGGTTTTAGTTTAGGTTTTGTTCAGAGAGTATTTGTCTGTAGTTGATTAATTAGCAGTGTGACTTTGTTAACTTTACTTCCTTAAGGATACAACAGAGACAACAATCTGAGCTCATTTGGTCAGGAACACAAAGCCCACAGCCAGATAACAAGATAAAATCATACTTTATCAATTCTTTGGTCTATTGCAATGTTGCAGCAAGTTAAATGGAGAAAATTCAGCATATTATTTAACATATGCCTATTTACACATTTACAATATATATCTCTACCGAATTTAGCTAGCTCCCACTAGCTTGTCAGAAGTGTAGATGTACACAAAGAAAATCCCAGACAAATCACCTGTGAATGATATACATTTGACAGGACACACAAATCATCAACAAACAAGAACAAGAAAGAAAACTCTTCAATAAACAAGTTTCAAGATACTTCACAACAGAAAAACATCAGAAATAGTTCAACTAACTCTTCAAACTATAGTCAAACATCATAGAACACTGGAACAGGTTTGTAGAACACTGGAACAGGTTGCCCAGAGAGGTGGTGGATGCCCCACCCCTGGAAACATTCAAGGCCAGGCTGGATGAGGCTCTGAGCAACCTGATCTAGTCAGGGATGTCCCTGCTCCTTGCAGAGGGGTTGAACTAGATGACCTTTAAAGGTCCCTTCCAACCCTAACCATTCTATGATTCTACGATCATAGAAATTTTGTTTAAAATGAAGCCTGACATGTCAAAGGGTTTGACACTTTACTGTATCTTTATCAATTTGCATACTCTTAAGTATGAACTTATCTAACTGTTTATTATAAACCCATTTCAAGTGTATAAAACTAGTAACTCAATGGTTTTAGAATACTACTTGCTAAATATAGGATTGGAAGTAACTACCCTCCAGCACCTTGAAAGAGAGAAGATTTAGAGGTTTAGAGGAGCCTAGATCTCTCCACTTTCTATATAAAGAACTGTTTTAGGCAGAACATTTCAGTAGGAACTTAAAAGTTAGGAACCAGTTAGGTGTCTAATTTAGGATTAAATGCAGGTATTGCTCTCAGTATGAAACAAAAACCCCACAGAAAATATCTTCTTTTCACAATAAATATTCTTGTTCAGCAGATGGTTGTGAAGTGGTGCTCATCCCACTCATAAGGATTTGTCTGTTTTTAAAGAAATCATAAAATCAATACTTCACATATATTTCAGTCTTCCTGGATCATAGTACAAACATTTTCTGGAAAAGTCACAGGATTCTTTTAAGGCTCTTAGCAGCATGTAAGATGTGCAGAAGACAGAAAATTAATTGAAAATCAAGTTAACATTTTAAATGTAAACCATGGAGAGATGTTATGAAGTATTTCACAATTTATTTGATCAGAACTGAGTATATCTGAATGTAATTTTTAAATCAATAATAGGAGATATAGATATTTCCAGTTCAGAAGAATAAAAACTACACCAGCTTTGTGAGTCAGTTTTCCTTAGAGAACAATTTCTCTATGAAAACACTTTTAAATTCCCAGTTTCTCTTGTTAGATAAGAGTACTTCGGCTCCTAAAATATTCTTAGTCCGCACTGAGCATTCTCATCCATAAGATTTGTAAAAATCACTATGAACTCAAATTTTAAAATAATCAGATCACGAGTATTTTCAAAACTTTTCACAAGTTCTGCCCTTCTCCTTGCTTCTTAACATTAGCAAAGCCATTTAACATTCCCAACAGTTTCTTTTTGGAGAAATCGTAAGTATTTATTTGTACTCATAATAGGTCTCCTAGAGAGGTGCATAATAAATAGAGGAGGTCAGGAAACATAAAAAAGAGAAAATTTAAAAAGCAGGCAAACATTTTGCAAGTTTGTGAAAACCAAAATATTTTAACAGTTCAACCAGCTCCAGTTATAATGTAAAAAGACTGAATATGTTAAAAGCTCAGCAAATGTTGTTAAATCTGTTCATAATGATGGAGTTTATTTGCCATTTGTGCCAGAGCAAATGGATTTGCTTTATTTCAGGAGCTGTGCTGTATTAGTCTCAACTATTGCAAAACTCAGTTCACTCACGGAGCGAATGGATGATGACTCATTCTTTTTCTGAATAAAGCATTAAGTACAGTCTTAGCTTGCAATTATTGAATTTTCAAATAAGTCATTCCAAAGCTCTATGAACTCTGTGATTATATATGTTTTTTTGGAGGAGATGAAATTTTAAGGACAGATTATACCACTGTTACCTATGTTTAAGCACTGTCCCAGTTCAGTCAGTATCATACTGATTTTATGTAATGACTGAACAATAATATTGCCTTCTCATATCAATTTTATAAGATTTTGTTTTATTATTTTAAACTTTGACATCTCAAGGGCAATTCAAACTTACAGACTTACAGACCATTTTTAATAATTACTATGTATTTCTATGAATTTAGTGTACCAAATACATATGGGAAATCAGTATCTATTAAAAAAAACCCAACTTGTAAGTCACCTAAAATGCAGTGACACTTCCCAAACTAGGTAAATTTCAGCTACCTCAGAGTACCAAAAACATAATTACATTCAATTTTTAGGAATATCAAAATACAAAACCTGATAGATTTGAAGATATTTATTTCAAAAACTTTTTAATGAATTAAGCAGAACTACTTTTCTCTGCTCCTGCATTTGCAATTTACTTTTTCATCCTCATATACCTTATTTTAAACATAACTTGCTCATGAAAATATAACAAAACATTAATATTTTAATATTTTAAATACAGAATGGACATCTCTTGAGGACCTTTAGAATCGTTTCCCAGAACAGACTGCCCACACCATAAAAGACCTGTGCAAGCACAAAGTGACTATAGTATTTACAAAGTTAGTTGACTCCTTTAATGTTTCCAAAAGTTTCCTGAAGTCCACCAAAAAGAGAAAAAACAAACAAAATAAACAAATTGTCATGAACGCAGTTTTAAAAATATCAAACTTTGATTAGTTTTTTGGTTTTTGTTCTTTTTTTTCTTGGCTTCCTCACCTGAATGACCATTCATTTTAATATGAATATTGTCATTGACAGTGGACTTTGAATCAGGCACAAGGACACTGCAGCAGATGTACTCCAATCTGCTGGAACTGCTATCACGCTGTCCACTCGCACTGCCTTCCACTGACTCTAGATGTAGGTGTAGTTTTGTCCTGGTCTTTAAAACCAAAGGAGAAGGACTATTTCTCTGTCACAGAAAATTAAGTAGTTTTTTTTTTTTTTTCCTGAGGGCAGACTTATTCAGGCACTTTTTTTTCTGGGAGCTTAGACCTTTCTCAAAAGCAAATGTTGATGCATCAGACTTATGTCAGATTGGTCATTTGATTTAGGTTATTTGTTTTCCAAATAATTCAGAAAAAAAAAATCCATTCCATCCATCCTTTTCCCTTTTCCGTTATATACCATTGAATTTATATATTGGATGACTACGGTCATACTGTACGCCATCTTGACTGGTGACTTTTAAAAATAATTCCATGTCTTTTCTAACTCTTTGCAGAATTAAAAAGTTCTACTTTGATTTCTTTCTTTTTTTTTTTTTTTTTTTAAATGAATTAAATAACTGGACTTCTTATGTTTAGTCTCTGCATTGCTGTCTGTCTTCTGCTGAACATCTGTCTTCTGCTAAACCAAACTGCTTTTTATCCTCTTGTGTAAATCTATATTCAGATAAATTTATAAAGAGTATGTGTGTAGCTGAGGGAAAGAGACCACTGAATGTTGAATGCATAATGGCAATATAGTTTTGCATTTACTTTTCAGTTCATTTCTGCATGTATCTTTTTCTACCATAAAAAGCAATTATTACATTTAATTACAAGAAAACATAAACAGGAAGAGAGGCATAAGAAAGGGACAGAAGGGTTTCTTAATGAACTCAGTACTTAGGTAGATACTCAAGCATAAGTTTGAAGCTGGAGTAACTGTACTGGCAGTTACTCTTCATGAGAGGGTAGATGTTTTAACAAACTAGGCAATTGTTCTCTGTAAGACACAGAGAACTTAATCTATCTTGATTGATACTACAGTTTTCCTGAGTTACTAAACCATTTCACGGAAAAAAAAAATCCACTTTCTTCTATACTGAAGTTATGTGTTTCTACTTAATGCAGATGTGAACAAGTTGCCACAGAAAGCCTAGTATCTGCTCACATATAGCTGGAAATAGCTGTCCATTTAGCAGAAAAACTGCACATATCCACATAAAATAGGAACATTGGAAGAAAATCTGTAAATTTTGCCTGCCACACTTCTTTCTGGTTTATAAATGTCCTAGTTTAAGGAGAGAGAGTGCTGGGTTAAATACAGTGTTTTTACTATAAGGAATACTTCATAAGGTTGGAAGTAAGCAACTTCAGGAAAGACAAGGTGCCAACTATGGAATTTCTGCATCAGCTTACTCACCTTCACTCCCTGTTCCCACAAGACACATGGCTTTGAACATATGAATTCAGTGGCTGCATCTAATTAGAGAGAGAAAATCCTTTGATAGTAATAGGATACCTTATCTGCATTTCTTATTTCAGGCTGTGTTCTGATTAGATACTGCATTATAATTTTACAAATAAGACTTTAATTACTTAAGGAAAACACTCCCAATTGTTTACTTCCTCCCAAAGTAAATCCCCGAATTATACTCACTACAAAACCAAAAAGAAGTAACACTTCCTCCCTACTCAAGAGGCAATTCTGTGCTACAATCATGAAATTGTTACCTTTTTAAGGCAATTTCAAAGAAATTTCTCACTTGGAAAACAGTGGATTTTTTCAAGTCCTCTTAACCTTATCAAGTTCCCCACTCCTGTAAATTGATTTTATCTGTTTGCCTTCTGACCTTTCACAAGGAATTTATTCTAGTTTGACAGAAAGGGAAAGCATAAGTAGCAGCTGTAACTATCAATTACCCCACACTGACTTCATCTCTTCATCAAAGTTCTTTGTAATTTTTCCACACTTTAGGGGGTCTTTTCAGTACTGCAGGAATTCAAGTTGATCAAACTAGATGGTGAGCAAAGCCAGGGGTTTACATCAGTGACTTGGTAGATGTTAGATGTGACGTATGTTGTGCTGTTATCAGACTCATATTTAAAAAGCCCCTATAAGATTGATAAAGTCACATCAATGCATGTAAATCAAGAAAGAGAATCCGGGAGGTCCAGATTGGGGTGAGAGGAGAAGAGCTGGAACTTATGTGAGTTGTTCCCTACAGCTCCATATGAATCTTTCACATGTATCAGTGTTGTTCTACTCTGTGCATGTAGCTGCTAAAGGTTGATCAGGGACTGGAAATTCAGCTTTTGGAGGAAGAAAAAGCAATTGCAGAGTAGGAGGAGTAGAGGAGTAGGAAATAGACCTTACCCAAAATCTCTATATACTTATTAGGGAAAAGAAAAACAAATAAGAGCCTGGCAAACAATACATGTCATCCTGTTTTTGTGGACCTTCTTTTGAATGCTTGACAGTTTTATCCCTACAGCTCTATGCTTTGCTTTAGGCTTGAGAAGAAATTGTTTTAATTTAAGAAGCAACTGATCTGACTGTGCTATTCTGTTGATTTCCTCAGGTACTATTAGTTTACTGAGTTACTATATGAAGCTGATGCCCAGCTAAAAGGAGTTCAGTAACTGTATTTACGCCAAAATAATTTATTGCAGCATCAGATAAAAACAATTCCATTAAAATTAAAAAAGGAATTATCTGATACCTCGTGAATCAAAACAGATAAACACAGGTTTGTAGTTAAAGAAATGCCAATAAAAAAAAAAAAAGACCAGTAGTATAGGCCATAGAATTACACTCCTCAGAAACTAAAGCAGTCTTTTCTTCGTAGTTATTCTGTAAGCATTCAGGTCTAGAGTGCATACAAAATAGTTTAAAAACATGTATATTACTTTCCTGGTTAAGTTCTTCCTTGGGTTCTGTTATCTTAATTTTTTTTTCAATGAGCTGCCTAGGAACATTGTTTATGCTACCAGGACATAAGCATACACAGAATCCCTCATGTTCCTTGTGTACTTAAAGCCATCACTGACAGATATTCAGTGGTTTTGAAGCCTAGCAAAGACTGCCCTAGTCTGTCCTTCTAAATGTATTTTTCTTTATCTTCCCTCTGGGTGCCACAGGCCCAAACTATTAACATGATATTTACTGCATTTGTACTCAAATAGTTTTGTAAGACCTTTCCATCTGCCAGTGCTTGTGGTAGCAGTCAGAACTATCCCCATTACTTAGCAGATACTTCTGTTTAAGAGAGAGAAACTAAGTACCTGTGTGCTATCAGTCACTTCAACATGACTTGAGAGCCCCCGTTTTCTGAAAACAGGATGTAGTTCCAAGAATGCTCCTAATGTAAGTGTCTGTGTAGAAAACGCTTATAGAGTCACGCTGCAAACCTGCTACCACAGCAATTTGGTGGCTGTCTGTACTGCCCACGCTGCAGTACAGTTAAGAGGAATGACCCATTTCTTCACAAGCACAGGCTCTTTGAATTGACGATTTTCATCCCACATAGCTGGGGCTAGCCCTTCGCACAGCTCTATGACAATCTATTTCCTCTTGAAATTCTGGAGTCATGGTTGACCACACATTCAAGATGATAAGAGTCTACCCTGCAGAATGGAAACTGCTTCACTCAGAAGTGTTATTGTTAGATCCTTTCAGACGGCTAGCATTAACATGTCCTAAGATCCTCGTCAAGGTAAAAGCAAGCTTTTTCTGAAGAATGTTTTGCTGGTGGAAGTGAATTAAAGCCTAGGAGAAAACCATACCTCCATCACTAAAACATGATTAAGGAAATTATCTTATGGGTAAAAGCAATTTTTTTTTTCATCTGTAGGTAGTGAGACATTTTTAAGTGCCTGAACTCTAAACCAAGACAGTAGCTAAACTGTCTGCAAGGGATATTGCCAAAACACTCATTCTTTAATATGCTGAGAAGAGAGATGTCTCAAACAACTGTTAAGAACAAAATAGGCTATAAGCCTGTGAGGACTAGGAGAGAAGAAAAGGCTGCACCAGGTTTCTCACAAAAAAAAAATAACCCCACTGCTGACTAAAAGGATGCATCTTTAAAGCAATCAAAATTTGCTTCCTAAGGTATAGAACTTCCCTGAGTTCTGGCCCTTTAGTGTGGTTTGTACCTACATTTCAATCTGGCCTATACACCTTGTTGTCCTGAGTCTGGAAACCACCATTCGGCAGGTGCATACCTTGGTTTTGACCTTATAGAGATGCAGGATGCATCAGGGGCAGACGACTGGACCCAGGAACTGTGAAGCACTCACATGTGCCATAATCTAGTGATGGCTTATAAGTATAAGTATTAAGCAAGAGTGAGAAAAGTTATGCATTTCTGGTGGTTTATTTTCCAAACTGTAGTCATTATTTTTTCATGTAAGTATGGCAGGAGGACTAGCCTGATTTTCAAAACCTAAACAAGTCATCTCAGAACCTTCCCTCTCTACTGCAGGTAAGTGACCTCTGAGCACTGAAAAATTTAATAGTAAACTTCAGTGATATATCATATTGTAATAAAGCAGAACTTCACCAGATTATTTTGAGCAATATCACATGATCCAACTCATTATAAAAAGTATTCATGTGATTAGACTTGCGAGAAGTAACAAAAAAATATTCCTGAAATTAATAAACTTACAAAATCAATTTACAATACATGACAAATTAAGAAGATTACTGCAGTGTCTCACAAGTGTCTACAAAACTAAGTAAAAATTAATGATAAGCAAAATTGTGCTCCCTTTGTGGTTTAACTTCATCCAGCTGCATCCAGCTATGAAAGGGCTATCAAACAAAACACTAATTAGTAGTCAGTTCAAGACAGTTTCAGAAAGTAATCCCTTGGTTTCCATATCTTTTTGATACTGTCACAATTTCAGGAAAGTGCCTGAAACTGCACAAACCCTATTGTTGCTTAGGGGCAGAAGCCAGTCGTGAGGTACACAGGCTTCCTAGGCCATACACGAAGGATAAAGCAGCTGGGAATGGCATCCGCAAGGACTAACAGTCTGAGTGAGAGCTGACCGCAAGACTATGTCTTATCCTCCATCTCCTTATGGTCTTTGTCAATGAGGTCCCGTGCTGCAGAGAAGCCTCTCCAAAATCTTAAAAATCCTTTCCTTGAACAGCATCCATTTACCACGGAGTGTCAGTGGTGGTGGCAGCACTGCTTAGTCACTTGAACGTTAGTTACAGCTATCTGTGCTCCACGATGTGGAATATGGGGTCCAGTTCCTCTTCTCTCTATGTACTGATTTTTAGGAAAGTCATCCAAACACTAGTCTAGACTTGCAAACACTTACCAAGTCTATCTTAGTTTCTTCATTGCCTTCCATGGTAAGGGCTTCCTTAGAATCCCTTCTGTTGAGGCTTTTTCACTCTTTGGAGCAATTACATATCTAGCAGCCAAAAAGAGAACATGTATGTGACTGTAGCCTCATGGTTGTGGCACTTTCCAGAGAAGAAGATAATGCAGTTCCAACATGAGCAAATGCTTAACATCTAATACAGAGAGTACCATTTAAAAAAGAGACTGCAACCCAGGTCTCTTCTTTCAAGTGAATGTCCTAACTGCCAGTCTAGAGCCTAATTTTCCTCAAAGCCCATATCAAGTCTTTTACTGTACAAGTAGAGGGGTTTTTTTTTAATTTAGTTTTCTTTCTTTTCCTCAGCCCATCATAATATTTTTCTAATGTCATATTCTGAAGCTGAACTAATTCTTAAAAACGTTGATGCATAAGTAGAGTAAACAACACCCCATATTGGTCCTGGATACTGTGATTCACTTGAGAACCAGCAAAATTAGAGCTTTTATCCTACTTGGCTACCTGTCTCATGCACCTACTCACTAACTTGCTTTGTTCACTAGGTCTCCACTTTCCATCCCAGAAGGCAGATCACTGCTGGTCTGGGAACCTCAGGCAGAAAATTGTGCCAGTTTGTGTTGTGCTGCTGCTTGCACTTCTTAATCTTTTTCTTTCCTGGATCTCTTCTTTCTGAGACCACATGAATCCTTAATTTTCAACACTAGCTCTTCCTTCTGGAATGCCAAGCCTTCAGTTTTCCCAATCTAAATAGTCTACGTGCAGAAGCACAATGCATGATCATCCTCCTGACTGGTCATTCTGTGTCATGTCTCTTTATTAACTGGAGGATTTAGGATGTGCCACTTTTGTGTAGTGCGAATATTATAAAAATTTACAGCTAGCCTGTACCAGTTGCAACTGACAAATAATGGGCTTTTAAAATTTAAATCAAGTAACAAAATAAAATATGTATAGCCATTTAAAAATATGCATGAAATAGTAGCTAATGTACAAAAAAAAAATCTTTATAAAATGTTAGTGTATTTCTGCATTTTTAATATAATGTATTTTCAATTTTTTTGAGAAATAACAGAAAGATTTCTCATTGCTCTTATAGGTGATTATATGGTACCTTGCATATATAATATCACAAACTCTTTGTAGAAATACTGGTCCTATTCTGAAGGGACAAGAAAAAAATTAAGATTGTTTAGTCTTCCAGTTCCAAGATGGCCCAGTATTAGAGAACTAATAGTAAGATCTCATTTTTATCATATGCATAGTGATCTTTTGTTTTGGTTACCCAAAAAATACTTCCCATTAGGATACATTATTGGAGCCTTTTTAGGGGGTAGCTTGTGTACTTACATTACTTGTAGGAACTCTGACAGGGCAAAAGTTCTGGTGCCAGGAAAATACCAATGGCTGATGCCAGGAAATTATCTTCAGATTTAACTGGGCCATAAACTACAAAGAATTGTTGTTTTCCTGTTGAGGTTTCCATTATTGCTTTTTGACTGGCAGCATACCAAAGCCACAGACAATCTAAGCATGGAATCCTGTTCCTGCTGTAGCCATATTAATATCCACCGCAGTGAGAAGTACTGGGAGCAAAATCTCAACCCTTTACTTCCCAGGGCAAAGGTGGTTATAAGAAAAAGATATATGGGTGTGATTACAAATATCCAGGATGGATATCTAGAATCTCCTACCTGCAACCTCTTCAGTCCTGATGATTAGGAGGGACATGACATAGACATAGACAAATAAATGTAATAGGTAGTAAAGAATGAATTACAGCTCATTACATTGGACAACTGACACGCATGAACATGGATCTTTCCCAGCTTGGTTTTCATAAGTCATTTCACATTTCACTGAATTTTGCCAAGCTGAAATTCAAAATGTACTTATGATTTTGTATTATTTCTCAATTTCTCTTTGTGGTGCCTTTTACAAAAGAGAGACTTTTCCAAAACCCTTTTCTGATGGCCAATTTACATCAGACACCAATGTTTTCCTTCTACTTGTTAGTACAGCTAATCCTATATCTTTGGCAGTAGTGATCAAGCTCAGTGGCAAGTGTCAAATCTGAATTGATGTTGCATATGAAAGAGGGGGGAATTACTACAGTTGCCCATGAAAATATCTGTCATGATTACTAATTCAATGAGATGCTATGCAGACATTTTTCATTCAAATGTTTGTAAAGTATATTTGGATAAAGCATGTTTATCACTGAAAGGACTTAGGAATCCTTACATTTTTTGTAGTGTCATTACTTTGCTCTATAGTGTTTCACTGAGCTAGCTATAATAAGGCCAAACACAGTAGTGATTAGTAGTAGCAGGCTTGGCAGGAAATTAAACATCTGTCCCAGCGGGGAACAGAACAGTGGCCTCTCCTTGACTGCTATTGATCCATTCCCATTGAGGTCAATGGTTGAGAGCTTTCAACTATTCAGACAGTTTGCATTTGTTACATTTGTTCCCAATATATTATGACCTGAAACAATTTCTGTATTTCAGCTTGTCACCCCTATAACTTTTAATTGCAAGATACATAGGTTTACTTCATGCTGATCTTTTGAAAATTGAAGTCTACCTGTGGAGCAGTGGGACGAATTAGTAGAGCTGGTTTTGTAGGATGTCACTGATTTGTATTTCAGAATGGATCTATTACAGAGATTTAAGTTATTTCCACTATTAACCTTCTCTCTTTTTTTTTTTTTTTTTTTTTTTGTAGGGAGAAAGTATATAAAATGGCTACTGAAATCTCATTAATTTCCTTTTTCCAAAAAGTTGTAAACATAAAACAAATGGTTTTTATGCACCAATTTTCACAAAAGGTTTTGAAGATCAGATGAAACATTTAAAGCCTGATTCCCAAGGCTTTATTACTTAACAGAGGAATCTATTCCTTAACAGAGTCCAATAATTGTGGATGGCTACAGCATGAATTTCAGGAAATCAGATAGTTTTGGTTCAGGATATGTAATGACAGAGAATCTATTGCTGATGTTAATAGTGTGAATTACTAACTTTCATTTTATTTTAAAAAGGCTAGTATCAACATTATGCTTCTTGTCTCTAGGTTATGCCATTTATCCACATAATGAATGCAAAAAAAAAAAAAGAAAAAGTGGAAAACAGCTGATAAAAATCCTTCTAATTCAAGTTGATCAGTTTATACCAATTGTTAGACAAATCTGAAATATAACAGAGTTCATCTAAAGATATATTTAGAAGATAGTATCACATTGTTCTGCACTGTATTCGATTGAACCCACTTCTTCAGAAAGAGAATTAAATTAAAAAAAAAATAGAAAAAAAAAGTGGTATGATTGATTAAACTAGAAGATATCAAAAGACAAGGATTTTTTTTTTATTTGATTAGAATAACAAAAAAAAGTGATGGACATGCATACTATATGTGTTACAATTGCCTCCAGTATCTAATACAACTTAATGTCTGTCATCTCCTATTCTGAAATATTTCGATTGTAGAGTAATTTAAGACTCTCTTACACGCAAATGAATGTGTAGGGCTTTGTTAGAATGAAAGATCTGGCTAGGCTGTGGGTGTGACAGGAAGAAGAGAGTTTCTAAAAATGATCATGTTAAAACTGCCCTTGGGTGAAATAGCTTGAACTCATTTTAAGCATCAGGGAAGACTGGGAAGAAAAAGAGACCAAATCCCATTCAGTGTCAAGACAGTGCATGCTCAGTGACATCATTGTAATTTCAAATGTGAATGTTGGAATACTAAGCAGTTAGAGCAGTTCAGTTTCTTGTCTCAAGTATGTGTGTACTGAGGCAGGGACAAATAAGGCATATTAACTGTTAAACAGACATATCTTGTTAGCATGTTTGAGAAACACTTGTAATGCCACACAAAAAGCCTATATGGTGATGCTGAGCCACTGAAAACTGTACTTATGAAAGACAGATATCCCTACCGGCATTGCATCCTGTAGCTATGAAATATGTGTATTCAGTTATAGGGAACACTAAGGTTTTAAAAGCATATGTGGAAAAACAGGAAATATATATTTGAGGACTTAAAAAGACATAGTTTTGATACTGCTAATAATACATGCGAAGAAGTCTTTGCTGATGTTTCTGTATATTTGACATGCAGAACTGCAATAATACTTACATGTGTATACATAAAAGGAGACTCATGTAGGTCTGAACATTATATATCACAAGACTTTTTAAAAATGTGCTTTGGCTTGACTTTCATTGTTAAGTGTGAAAATAGTACTGCAGCCTGTCACCCATCAATGATTGATTCCATGGTTTTAATAATGACTCCTTTTCTTCCCATTCTCTGTTATGATGAGTCATTGTTTTGATGAAAATCTCTGCCAAAAAATTCAAGCGCTCTCACCTAAAAGGCAAATTGCTGAGAATCGCTTACAAAGCAGTAAACCAACACAGCTCTTACGAGCTGTGATGATCAATGCATGCTGAGGATACTTAAAACCTCAGAGGATGGTAATCTGTGAGAAGCAGACCAGATAGTTCCATTTCAATATGTGCTATGCACTTTTCCTTTAGAAAAATCTCATTATTAACCTCAGTTTGAAGCATAAGCTCTAACATAATACTGTCCTGGCTTGTTACAGCTGTAGCTTATGTTGAATATACTGGATTATTATTGGTTTTCACTTAATTGTTGTTTAACAAATGCTCTGTTTCTTTAAAAGACCACCAGTATTACAAGTCAATAATTACGCTGCAGGAGATGCATAGCTTACTTGCATATAAATACAGTGTGCGTATGTATCACAGACTCATAGAATGGTTTGGGTTGGAGGTGACCTTAAAGATGATCTAGTTCCAACTGCCCTGAGGAGGGACACTTTCCACTACATCAGGTTACTCAAAGCGCCATCCAAACCAGTCTTGAACACTTCCAGGGATGGGGCATCCACCACTTCTCTGGGCAACCTGTTCCAGCGCATCACCACCCTCACAGTAAAGATTTTCTTCCTTACATCTAATCTAAATATACCTTTTTTTCAGTTTAAACCACTACTCCTTGTCCTATCGCTACATGCCCCCACCAAAAGTCCCTTTCCAGCTTTCCTGTAGGCCCCCTTTAGGTACTGGAAGGCTGCTATAAGGTCTCCCTGGAGCCTTCTCTACTCCAAGTTGAACAGCCCCTCTCTCTCAGCCTGTCCTCATAAGAGAGGCCTCTGATCATCTT
This sequence comes from Tetrax tetrax, assembly GCA_009806455.1. NCBI lineage: Eukaryota > Metazoa > Chordata > Aves > Otidiformes > Otididae > Tetrax > Tetrax tetrax. The sequence continues at coordinate 142,782 of WHYT01016054.1, forward strand.
TGTGGGCCTCCTCTAGACTCACTCCAACAGGTCCATGTCCTTCTTGTGTTGGGAGCCCCAGAGATGGACGCAGTACTCCAGGTGGGGTCTCATGAGAGTGGAGTAGAGAGGCAGAACCACCTCCCTTGACCTGCTGGCCAGGCTTGTTTTGGGGTAGTCCCGGATGTGTTCTGGGCTGCAAGGGCACATTGCCAGCTCACGTTGACCTTCCTATCAACATATATATATATGTATATGTATTCATACACACATACACTTACCTTGTTTGCTCAGGTTATTTAAGGAAAATTTCCCCTCTTCAGTAATGCCTCATCTGATTTTTTTTATCTCTTTGGCATCACAGATTATTTTTCTGTATGTGGGGAGTGAACTGTGTCTTCAAGACGAGGAAGAGGATTTTGGAAAAGGATCTAATTTTTTTTGGAATGTTTTGAAATGCTGTAAAAAGATGAGATTAGTGGGTTTCTGTGACAGATCTTATAGGTACAGGCACAGCAGGAGCTGCTGGTTCCCCAGGCCGGGTGCTGGTAGCAGCAGGGGCTCCCCATGGGGTCCCTCAGGGCAGACCGTGGCAGCCAGGTCTGTCCCACCGCCCCAGCCAGAAGCAGGGCGGTTGAGGGGCATCGGGGGCAGCCCCAGCCCTGCAAGTCTCTGGGCCTGTCCCAGTGTGGCCTGTGGCCCATGGCACATGGAGAACAGCCCTGCTGCGGTGTCACTGGGGCAGGGGCTGACGGCCCCGGGGGGGAGCTGACATGGGGCCCTTTAATGTGGGCAGGATGACAGGAGGCCTGTGGCAGGGGCAGACCCTGACAGACGGGGCTGGTGGTGCCCTTGGGGATCCCAGAGGACAGCGATGAAAGAAGCAGTAATTTACAGCTGTGGGATTTATTCCTGAAAATTCTTATGGCTTCCTTGCCGGGATTACACATGCCTCACAGATAACTTCTGCTGAGATGTAGGCCAACACTATCCAGAAATGAAATACATATTGATCTGAAAAAGCAGTGAAAACGCTATCATTTGTTTGACTTGGCAGAGACTGATCAGTATAAATGTCCTGAGTCACTGCTTACGTACCCTGAATATCATCTCTGTCTGCTTAAAAAGCCTGTTAGTGTCATAACTATTTTATGACAAGGTAAACACTGTGTTTGGAAATCTATATGTTACCGGCACACTGTGCTGCCAGGCAGTTGTCTGCCCTGTCAGACGGTGCAACGGGTTTGGGGAAGAGCAGCAAGCCGTCTCCCAGCCAGGCAGGGATCAGCCGTCGGCAGGGGTCGGAGGCTGGTCCAAAAGGACAGTTAGCATGAGATCAGCATCGGGAGTGTACATGTTTAGTAGCATGATCACAGGCTGTTCAACGCCAGCTGCCCTCAGTGCCAAAGAACGGCCTGGGCTGCTTTGGTTTACAGATAGGGATGTAAATATACATTCTATGAAGTGTATTTATCTCCCTCACTCTAAATTATGACCTTTTATTATTTTCATATGAAGCAACTCATAAAACATTTAGTATTTTCAAGTGCTAATGAAGTTACAGTTGGGCAACTTTAAGATTAAGAAATTTTGTAATGTTCAAGCAGCATCATATGTAATGCTTTCTTTGTCTCTCTGAGGCAGAAGAGGTAGGCTTTTTCTTTGAAAACTGCTGTGTAATTGTTAAAGCGCTGCTAGAAATGTTCAAGAACATGACTTTTCTTTGCTCAAAGACAAGAAATTAAGGATATTGTTAATCAGCATGAATTAGTTTCCATTATGTTTTCGTATGAGAAAGAACGTACCTGCTTCACACACTAGGTCTGAACTTTAAAGACTTAATAGTAGCTCACGATGTGAGCTGCTTAATGTCAGAATTTGTACATTGTTCATATGGTTTCAATATGCACTTGCACTGAACATCACAGGAAAAAAAAACAGATCTATTTAACTATCAAAAAGGTATTTTTAAATTTACAAAGTTAAAATAAGTAGTCAAATGCACACCCTGATTCTTCTTTTTTTTTTCCCGAGTGGCTTAAATCATAGAATCATAGAATGGTTAGAGTTGGAAGGAACCTTCAAAGGTCATCTAATCCAACCCCCCCTGCAAGGAGCAGGGACATCCCCAACTAGATCAGGTTGCTCAGAGCCCCCTCCAACCAGTCCTTGAATGTTTCCAGGGATGGGGCATCCACCACCTCTCTGGGCAACCTGTTCCAGTGCTCTACAACCCTCAGTGTAAACAAATTTTTCCTAATATCCAATCTAAAACTACCTCCCTCTATTTTAAAACCGTTACCCTTCATCCTGTCATAACAGGCCCTACTGAACAGCTTCTCCCCATCTTTCCTATAGGCCCCCTGGAGGTACTATAACGGAAGACCGCTATAAGATCTCCCCAGAGCCTCCTCTTCTCCAGGCTGAACAGCCCCAACTCTCTCAGCCTGTCCTCATAGGAGAGGTGCTCCAGCCCTCTGATCATCTTCGTGGCCCTCCTCTGGACCTTCTCCAACTGGTCCATGTCCTTCTTCTGTTGGGGGCTCCAGAACTGGACACAGTACTCCAGGTGGGGTCTCACCAGGGCAGAGTAGAGGGGCAGAATCA
>WHYT01016054.1:145387-161623 GCA_009806455.1 Tetrax tetrax
GCTCTCAATCCATTCTCCTCCCAGCCTGTATTTGTGCCTGGGATTGCCACGACCCAGGTGCAGGACCTTGCACTTGGCCTGGTTGAACTTCATGAGGTTGGCACGGGCCCACCTCTCCAGCCTGTCAAGGTCCCTCTGGATGGCATCCCTCCCAGCGTGTCACGGCACCACACAGCTTGGTGTCATTGGTGAACTTGCTGAGGGTGCACTCTGTCCCACTGTCCATGTCGCCGATAAAGATGTTGAACAGGGCTGGGCCCAACACAGACCCCTGAGGGATGCCACTCATGACCGGTCTCCACTCGGACATTGAGCCATTGACCGCCACTCTCTGAGTGTGGTGGATAAGCCAACTCCTTATCCACTGAGTGGTCCATCCATCAAACCCATACCTCTCTAGTTTAGAGAGAAGGATGTCATGCAGGACAGTGTCAAATGCTTTGCACAAGTCCAGGTAGATGATATCCGTTGCTCGTCCCTTGTCCACCAATGCTGTCACCCCGTCATAGAAGGCCACCAAATTGGTCAGGCACGATCTGCCCTTGGTGAAGCCATGTTGGCTGTCACCAACCCCCTCCTTATCTATGCTTAAGAGACAAATAAATAGGTTTTATAAGGTACAGTGTAAAAAATCTCAATTAATCAGTTGAGCTAAATTAGGAATGACACATGTAATAGTGTTATGAGACTCTCCATGCCTGTTGCTTTTGAATGAGGTACTGCGAACACTAATCACACATGTGTACAAAACAGAATAATCGCATTAAGGAGTCAGCATACCATAACTTGATATTTTCTTATTTGAATGCATGGTGAACAACAGACATGGTAAAATGCACTGTGGCTGCCTGATAAATAGTTTTACCTCCCTTAGCAATTATTATGCACAGGAATACAACAGAACTGTCTATCAATGCTGAAATCTCTTCACAATTTGTATAAGAATGAATACAAATCAATAGTTCTGTTGCATCCTTTGAGTAACCAAGATGGATGAGAACATGGTGACAGTCTGTCTAGGCAACACAAGACAAATGTCTTCAGTGAGTAATAGGATACACATCACAATGTTTTCCTTCGTGGGGTTAATCAAGTACATTTCTTTATTGAGTTCAGTACTGTTACACATGTTTTTGCCGAACTATTTCAATCACTATTATTTCATTCAAAACATTGAAGGTGTTTATTATTATCTTAAATTGTTGAGTAATTTACTTCTACATATGTCCTTTTCTTCAGAAAAACTTTCCTTCACACTAATACCAAAATTGAATTGTTTCATGGCACGTATTCAAATTCAGAAAATATAAACGACTCCAAGAATGCTAGGTGTTAAACAGCAGATATTTTTAATTTTAAGCTTGTGACAATGTAATCAAGTAGTATTCATCCTCTTAACTTGCTGACCTACAGAGGTAATTCTGAAGTTTCGAGAGCATAGACACGTGTCAACCCCAATATTTTCTTCCCTGTCTGGAGCTCCAAGTATGTTAATTTATATAGCAATAATCAATTACCCAGATAAAAGCTGAGGAAAAAAAAAAAATGTTTTCTTCAGGGCCGTTCTGGGAGTCCTATTGTACCCTGAGCTGAAGCTGACGTCCTGCTTTCCCAGAAGGGGTAATCAGGAGGTAAGCAGGAGGGTGGGCAGTGGGCCAGCTGCCAAATATGCCTTTTCTGTAGTCCATAAAAGTTTGCTTGCTCAATTTAGGCCTCAGGTGGACTGTAGTATGCTATACCTTGAGAAAGACGTGGATTAATTGAAGAATCTGGAGAGCACTGTGGTTTATAAAACATGATTTCTGGGGAAAACAAAGTGAGTGGAATTTTTTAAGTCTAGGAAACAAGACCTTGTTTGTGGAGAGCAGCACCAGACCTAATGGACTCAAAATTTTCATTACAAAGATTTTAATTTGAAATTTAAATAAGGAACTGTATTTGTTGTATATATCCCAGTTTTGCTAGCAGGGGGCTGCAGCAAGGCCTCTGTAAGGAGAGCCAGCTCCAATCCACCCACCACAGGGCACAGCTGAACCTTGCAGCCAAGGTGGTGCCTTAGGGAAAAGGTATTTAAGAAAGGGCAAAACCAGCCCACAGACACAGGAAGAGGGAACAAGAGTGAGAAACAGCAGAGGGGAAAAACAAAGTCGGAGAAGGATGTGGAGGAGGTGCTCCAGGCACCAGAGCCCTGCAGATTCCCCTTGCAGCCCTTGGAAGAACCCACACTGGAGCAGGTGGTAGTTATCTCTTGAAGGAACTGCAGCTTGTGGAGACCCCACACCTTAGCAGGGGTCAAGTGTGATGAGGGAGAAGCGGCAGAGAGAAACCACTATGTACTGATCATAAACGCCATGCTGTGTGCTGCTTGGCAGGGTGAGGGTTGTACAGGACTCAGGAGTGAAGTTGAGCCTTGCAAAAGGGTGAGGAGAGGTATTCTTATAATGTTTACTTTTTTTTGTTTCTCATTACCCAAATCTATTTTAATTGGCAATAAAATAAATTAATTTTGCCCAAGTCAAGTCTGTTTCGCTCATGACAGTAATTGGTAAGTGATCTCCCCGTATTATCTCAACCCATGACCTTTCTCATCCTATTTTGTCCCTCTATCCTGTTGAGAGAGTGAGCAGCTGGGTGGGCATTTTACTGTTATGCAAGGCTAACCCCCCACAAGAACAATTAAACAAATTTTATCTGATACAAGAGAGAAAATGGTGAAAGGGAAGCTTTGGGAATCTCATTTAAGATGTCTAAAAGGTTAAACCAACATCTACCAGAATGGACTAGGTAGAGTTACCCCCCCTGTCTCTTATAGGGGGATAAACTAAACAATGTCTCACAATTCTGTACATTACTTTGCTATGATTTGGTAAGAATGAAACAGTCAAAAAATACATAAAAATTTATTTTCAGAATTTTTTTTTGACCATGGAAAATATTCCTTTTTCTGTATGGAGCATAATATAGATAACTTCAGAAAAGATGGCTAAGCTAAACAGAAGCAGTTCCATAAAATGTAATGAAGGTGAAATTGAAATCAGCCATGTTGAACTATAGCATAGAAGTATACAGAAACACTATCATTTTTCATTTATCATTTTATTTCTTTACATACCAAGAGGTAGCTGACCAAACAAAAAAACCCCACACCTTAAAAATTAGAATAATGTTGCTTAGCAAATGTCCTATTACCCTGCAATTTTATCCTTCTTAGACAGCTTAAGAAAGTTAAATGGAAGGACTACTGGAATAGCAATAGGAATAGAGAAACCACCTGGAGAAAAATTACCAAAAAGCCTGACTTGTTCAGTTTCATATGACAGCTGGAGAGCTTACTAAGCTGATAACTTTTAATAAATAACATGTGTGGTTAAACGTAAGGGTAAAAAATGAGTCATTAAAAGTAAAATGCAGCATTAGTCTAGGACCTAGACAACAGTAACTCAAGAAAAGAGTATTAAAGATACTTTCCATTTGTATTGAAAATAAGGAGAAAAGTTTTTACTATTAGAAGAGTGACAACATCCAAATACCTCATTCTAGGATGGAACAGATCCTGTGGCCTATGTCCATAAGACTTAAATTGATTTACTTTGCTTAGATACTCAGAATAATTTACAATCAAAACATCAGTAGATACAAAACATCCATCTCTGCAATGCTAGTCAAAAATATTGCAAATCATATTTTTTTAAACAAGTATAGAAAATTGGAAATTTAAAATGCACAGCACATAGAAGGAGAGGATGTTCTATTTCAGAGGTTCTGAAGAAAGACACTGTGTCTGTTTTGTTGTCTACTGAGGCATTATGATCCAGTATAAAAGAGAAACATTGTCCATTTAGAAGATGAAATGTACCTACTGGGTTTCTTACAATTATTACTTTGATTTAAATATTTATAAAGGTGGACATTCTCCTGCATGAATCAGATGTAAATCATAACTCATAGTTTAGCTGGAGAATAGATCTTTAGGATAAGGTTTTTTTTTTTATAAAACAAGTGGAATATTAAGCAAAACTTTTAATAATCACTCTTTATTTTGTGTTTTGTCATCTGTTCATGGTTAAACAGAAAAAAAGATGTAAAATGCAACAGTAAATAAAAATAATATAATAACTTTGGGTGAAATAAATCTCAGAAATAATATATATTTTTTTTTAAATTGGAAAAATAACAAGTCCACCTAAGCCCACAAGTAGATACTAGAACTTGACTTGACTGTCATTCATGTACACATAATTGCAAGTTGGTTAGTAACCAATTGATTCTAGAAGAAGTCTAGCAGTTCATCAGTTGGGAACAATGTAATTTAAATTTGTTAAATTTCAATCATATACATTTATTTACATAATTTAATCAAACTATAATCTTTCCAGAGTAGTAGCTTTTCCAAGACATTTGCTGAAATGTAGATGTTCTTAGAAATGTCATTCCAACCATATAGTCGGGCTTTAAAAAGTAATATACAAGCTACTTCTCACATTTAGAAGGGAAAAAAAAAATTCCTTTACTCCAGGATAACTATGCTGCTATTTTTGCTGACTCAGAAGAGGCAGCTAAGTATACAAGAAATGCTTGTGATGGTATTTGCCAAGCACATTTCAGTGCTGTCCTTTGGAACAGCTCATTTTTACAAATTATGATTGTTATTGAAGTGTGTATCACAGAGTAGTGCTAAAGGAATGGTAATAATGGTAATAATCCAAAACTACCATTTGTTAGGTGCATGTCATAGGCTTTATGGTAAGGATGCTATTTCTGAACTGCACTTTTTTCATGATAAACTGGCCTATGCATGCTGTTTCCATGCCTGTTTACCAGCTATCCAGACATCCACTGTCTTGAAGGACAGATTCTTAGTTCAGATTAGAAGCTTAATTCACATAGGCAATGCCTTTAAACAAGACATTTTGAGATGACAGTAAATAAGGAAAGAGTATAGAAAACCGTTGTGCTGTAGTACTTTCTAACTGCTATGGCTAATTAAGTTGTATAGCACAGCTGAGAAACATGGTATAACTTTAATCAAACTCCTATGATCTACAGTTGTGCAGAACTGAGAGACTGAACAGACGATGCAACCTTGCTTAGAACAACTGCACAACAAGGTAGGTACAAACACAACTTGTTAGACAAATCTCCTGTAAACGTCCTATTGGAATAAAGCTCTTACAAAAATGCATATAGCATCAATATGCCACACCAGTTGTGTATCCAAATCCAATTTTTGGTCATGGAATGGGAAATTAAGGGAAAATAGCAATAGCAGGTCATTGAGTGAAACTACAAAATAAAGTTGTCTACATAACAGAAGTCACTCTATTTTAAACTAAGAAATTATTGTTTTGATGTAAATTCTCTTAGGCTATCTTACAAGGAAGCAGACACTCATGTTATGTTACATGGACTATGCACTGCAGACTATGGATACAAAATCAATCATAATCACTGCTGAAGCCAGACATATCTTGGTGGTTTGTCCTGTATTCAGCAGTCATACATTTTGACTGATGTATGAGAAAGTGCAGGGATAAGCTGTGGTTTCATGATATTAATGAAACAGCGTGCTTCCTTGACACTGAGTTCGATCTAATACTGGCTAGTTTGTCTGCCTTTTTGGAATGTAATGTTGCTATTTCTATAATAACCAAGAAAAAGCTGAAGGTTAAAAACTGACGAAAAGGGAGCATTGGTATTACTGAGTGTTTTCTATGTGTCACAGAAGCTTTCATTAGCTCTTTTAAAAAATTGCAGGAATACACTGGCCATCTGTATGTCTCTAAAAGTCAGCTAATACCAATGTATGAGCTGGAGAACTCTTCTAGGCCAAATGATGTGAAACGGACTTCAGTAAGCTTCTGCCAGGAAGTGTCTTTCTATTTCAACAAGGAACATGGAGATGATCTCTGCGATGTGAACTGTGCTGTATCCAGTAAATTACAGATTTGCATCTTATGCCATGAACATTCAGTAGATGACTGGATCAACAGCATCTAAAGCATCTTATCCAAAGGTGCATCTCTAAGATAGGTCAGATTAATTACTTCTTGTTAGATAGTTTTCCAATTATAAGGAGATCTTAGGGCTCTACATAACATCATTTAATCAATGGAAGATATTGAGCTATTTGTTAATGGTACACTTACACAATGAATATATATTTTTATTCCTTTTATGTGTTAAAGATCTCTTCTTATTACAGATATGCAAAGCTTGAGTGCTGTAACACAAAAACATATGGGAGGTGTTATCATTAAGAACATAATTATCACAGAATCATAGAATCATATTATTACTGTATTAGCACAGGTTATAGTTTATAAACAAAATCCACAGAAATGCTTTGAAAAAAAGCATCATTAGAATTTGCTACCTCATGTGGTAGCACTATCTTAAATACCTAACCTTGATTCACTAATTATCAGTGTGAAAGAAAAGGTCTTATAAGGGAAAATACTGAGCAGCATTGTCTCAGCAGAAAAAGGGAAGACCCACAATACATATCTAACTGTTCTCCACTTGAAAATTTAAGACTGATTAATGAACTTAAAGATCAGAAGAGATCAGCATGACCATTTTTTTTTTTAAAGTGAGAATTAAGTGCTTGTGTTTGTGTGTTTCCACTCAAGAGATTTCTAAGGAAGGTCATAGCCTATTTTTCACTTATTGCTTACAGAATTCTAATTCCAAATTATGATAACATAGTATTTCATTTTGCAAGAGATAGTGGAACAAAATGGGGAGGAGAGAACAAATGACTTAGAAGATTGCTAGTGCTAACCTTTGCCATTTACTTCCCTTTTGAGTGGCCAAGACGTCTCTGCGATCCTAAGCAAGGGAATAAATAACTTGCATTGTAATCTCTCCCAGTGCAGAAAATCCTACAGATCCTTATGTATGCACCAATGCATTTCCTGAAAACATCGAGTCAACAGAGAATATGGGTGGAAATTAGGGATTTCTGTGTTTGAAAGTGAGGGGATAAAAGGAGTTCAAGCATCATGACAAACCTGTAGTGGCTAAGCTAGAAACTGGTCACTGTTGAATTGACATCTAATGACAAATTCATGGAGTACTATTAGCCATTAATAAGACAGGTTTATTGTAGGAAGATGAGATAGTGCAGTCACACAGAAAGAAAATGGCTTATAAGGAAAGAGAAATTTTATCCCTCAGCTTTTAGCTTCTTGAAAGGCTTCAAAGCATTCAGATACAGCCATCAAAAGCTTTATTATGTGGAAAAATTTGATTTCCTGATTTTGAAATTCGGTTATGATATTTGTAAAGGTTTAGAAGCTATTTATTAAAGGTCACTTTCTGTGCTGAGTAAGTTTTGTTGGATTCACAGGAAAAATACTGGAAATTAGTAGCTCTCTAACCTCCAAGCACATGTTTCTTAGACTCTAAGTGGCTGTGCCATTTTGTAAAATAAAATATTTGACATGTTATACATCAAAATTCAGCAGTACTTGCAAACTTCATGAGTGTTTCCTAAAATAGTAATACGACTACTTCCATTTTGTAGCGTGAGACTGAGTTTCAGTGACATCTTGTAGAATTAAAGCAAATACAAATGTTTAGATACATCTATTGAATGTTTTGGGAAACATAGTTTTTAAAAGTATGAGATGGTCATACACACATACACATTTCCCATTCACAACTGAAAACCATGGTAAGATGTTTTAAAGGGCAGTGATGAAAATATTTGCAACAAATTTCTGGTTCAACAACTGCAAAAAAAAAGTAGCTGTCTCTTCAGAAGATCTACCTGTGCCATTGAAGAGAATCTATGTGTTTCAGTTTTTTAATATCCCCAAACTGTAGACATAAAGATTATTTCTTTGAAGCCTCAAAGATCATTCTAAGGTGGACTCCCATTAAGAGTCACTTAGGTCTCAGCTCAAGTGGAGTGGAAGTTCTATTGCTTCCACAATTTGACTTTTTCATGGCAAGATGTGTATGTTATTTGGGAACTCTCCATCAAGCATCATTTACAGCCTTTTTCTTTGTATCTCTTATTTTAATCAATTCCTTAATAACGTTGGGATTTTCCATTTTATTTTTCTTAGCCTATTTTTCTTAGTATACTTTTTTTTGGTAATTAAATTGAAAAATCAATAGAAAGAAAATATGATTTCTGGCTAGTATAACTGCTAACATATAATTTATTTTAAAGTCTTCAGTTGTGCTTGATATGACTTACCTTTACTACCTTACAGTTTAAAGATCCTAGTCCAACCTAATAATTCTCAAGGTTAATCTTTATGAATTAAATCCAAGAAGAGGACTTTAAATGGCATTTAAATGAAAGTTTTTGCATAAATACAGAATGTTTGCTGCTTTAATTTCATATGCATCCCAAGTTTTGAATATAAAGCTTGAAATGAAAGACAACTGTGAGTTTTGCTCCTGTACAGCTCAGCACCTAAATCCATTTAAGATTCAGAAGACAGATCTGCTCTACTTACTAGGTTTTTTCTCAGCCTACTTAACACAATTCACAGGAGTGGATTCTGTACTCTATGTCAACATCCAAATTTTTTAAAATGTAATAATTTAGTGAATAACAGACATCTAAAGAAGACTCAGTCTTATGAAAGCATTCAACCTATGTCTGCTTTTTCTTAGCAATGCACCTTGAAGCTAGTCTATAAGCAGTTTTGTTGCAAAGGAAATTATTTGCTGCTACTGAAATTTAGCTGATATGTAGCAAAGAATTCAAGATTTACTGGAGAAGGAGAGAAAGTGAAAGGAGGTATGGCTGAAGTCTATTAACAAAATTCTGTGCCTGAGAGATAAGACCGTAGGTCACATCTTTTCCTATAAAATTTTAAGTAAAATACAGAAGTGTTCAAAACAGAGACCAGTGATGTCCCAGGTAATATGTCCATTACATTATAACCTGGTGTTCTCATTTCTGTTCTCACACTAGCCACTGAAGAAAAATATTTCATAGAGTGACACTATTTGGAAATATCTGGTTTTCCTCTAGTTCTTATAAGACACCAACATTCATATCCCATGCTTCTTTTTTCCATATTCCACACAGCAGGTCAGAGGCAGACAGAAGGCACCAGCAAGCACTGTAATTCTTCACATCAAAATGTCTAGCAGACAAGCATCCAGATTCAGAAATGGAATTCGAATTCTGAGCTGGGAAATGAAGTCACTTTCCCAGGGAATTTGAACAACAATGAAGCAGCCCTCTGGAAACAAAAAAAAAGTTCTCAAACTTAATCTTAAAATTGTGATCTTACACTCTCACCTCAGAAGAGCGTCTCTACACTAAGAATTTAAGAGATTAGGCAAGAAAGACAGGCTGCTGATTGCTTCCAGCCCAATGGTTTGTGTTGCTGATTTCAAAGAGTTTTGGTAGAGTTGTGTTTCATAGAATTAGCAGTCAACAGATATGTGGCTATTGAGACACACCATGTAAAACAGAAATTGTGGACTTGCATTGAGATAGTTATACAACTATCTCAATGCGTGTCCAGAGAAGGGCAACAAAGCTGGTGAGGGGTCTGGAGCACAAGTCTTATGAGGAGCGGCTGAGAGAGTTGGGATTGTTTAGTCTGGAGAAGAAGAGGCTCAGGGGAGATCTCATTGCACTCTATAGCTTCCTGAAGGCAGGTTGTGATGAGCAGGGGTTTGGCCTCTTCTCCGAGGCAACAAGAAGGACCCGAGGAAACGGCCACAAGTTGTACCAGAGGAGGTTTAGGTTGGATGTGAGGAAAAACTTTTTCTCACAAAGAGTGGTCAGGCACTGGAATGGCCTGCCCAGGGAGGTGGTGGAGTCGCCGTCCCTGGCAGTGTTCAAGAGGCGGCTTGATGAGGAGCTACAAGATATGGTCTAGTAGCTGTGGCACAATGGTAGTGGGAAGACGGTTGGACTAGGTGATCTTATAGGTCCCATCCAACCATGTGATTCTATGATTCTAACTACATTCAGTTATTTTCTAAGTAAAGATAAGCATTTCAATGGCTAGATTATTATGCCAAACCTTAGGCATCCTGAATGAATTTTCACTGAAAAGTAAGTTGTAGTGTGTGTAAACCCCAAAGCTGATTCCTAATTATACTCAGAACATGTTTAACAAATTCCTTAGAGGCATCAAGGCCTAGAGTTTATGAATCTCAAATGGCATTAGAAGAGAGATAGGAAGAAAAACTTACACCCTTGGTATATGTAGAACAGAGTTTTAAATATCTGAGGAAATTTCATGAGAAATACAGGCATTAGGGACATTTATATACTATTTTGGATTTTACCCTAGGTGTGTAACTGGTGGCTATGTCCTAAAGTGGATTTAGCTTTATGCTTTATAAGTAGCAGGTTCTACAGAAAATAAAACAAATTGTTTCTAACCTAAAGATCTTGATGTTGTAGAAGTTATAAATTAATACATAATTATTAACTATTTTCTTGGCTGGGATCCATCTACATTTGGATGTCTAGACCCTAGACTCCCAGTCTTTAGACCCTATTGTGTATATGAAAGAATGGCATCCATAATTCAGAGTAAAATCCAAACGAGTATAACAATATAAATTGATAGAAACAGTTATTTGGAATCAGAGACTTGTTGACTATGCTGTTAATTAAACTGTCAATTTATATTGTTATATATACCATTAAAAATTTTACTTTCCATAATACCTGCTAGTATTATTTCATGCTTACCAATGCAAGATACTAAAATAGTTTTTAGTATCCTTCAAATTAAAACACTGAATGGTGGAAAAACTGGTTTGTGTAGTTATCATTCTGGCCAGTGCTTATTTCTCAATTAGTTTATTCACTTGCTCTTTTGCTTTATTTAATCCTGACTCCTCATCTTTATAGTTTTACTTTGCATAAAATGAGTCCACTTCAGCTGCTTTTCTTACGTCCCTCAAATGAGCTTGAAATCCCTGCATAAATAGAGTCTTACACTGAATACATCACCTTGCTGGCATTTGTATGCTTGAAACAGTAATCTTTCCAACATACCTAATTTATGCTAAAGAAATGCAAGTGATGTTTTCTTGTAATCAGTAGTAAAGCTCAGAATCTGGAGGGACATTTCCATAATTTTACTGCATAGAAAACTTATATGATGCTCTTAAGTACTGGTCACTTACTTTTTAACATTAAATTTACATTTACAGAACATTACATTCTGATGCATTCAACTGAATGCTTTCTAGTTTTTTCAAAAGATTACTTCTAAAAGTTGCTCTTTGCTACAAAAGAGTGAACACTGATATATTACCATGGTTTTGACTGTTACAAATCAATATGAATATACTCCTACAATTCAAGTAGGAGTATAGATAGTAGTCATATTATACTCCCAGGTGGGTCACAGCATCAGGATTAATCTGTTCCTTGCAAGATTAACTTCACACAGGGAGCTGCCTGCTTTGAATTAGTTTATGAATCAAAGACTCACTATCTTCTCCCAAGCTTTTTGCATAATACAGGAAATCTCGTTAGATTAAACTCTTGACATTAGTTGTGAACAGAACAGAACAGAAAAGAAGAGAGGTTCTATTCTTTCAATAATAAATAATTTTTTAAAAATCTTATTTTTAGTACTAAACTAAATGCATACAAATAATTCTGGATTTTGAAACCTTTGTTTAAAAATAAATATGAGACTTGATGAAATTAAATTTTCATGCCTCTACTCAGTAGCAGAAGTCCAAAACTAAAATGTGAAACATGATTTTTTTCTTTTAGAAAAACAGAGTGGCAGATATATCAGATATCTGATATTTTGCATCAATGAATTGACATATAGGAGAGATACCTGTGATAGTACATACATTCACATTTGGTGAATCTTTGGCAAGACTGTGGCATTCTAATCCCTCTAAGATAAGTATCATTTGCCAAGCTCATTTCCTATACTGACATTTTGAGACACAATGCAAGCAAATTCCATTTTCAATTGAAGTCAGCGACAAAACTCCCACTGACAGGGTTTCATCCTTCACGCTTAAGTGTCTGGGCTACTCTTAGTCATATAAGGTGGTAATGGCAAAGAAGCGGAAGCCTGTTTTCAGATGATGACATAGATTTGCAGTGTCTAGACTGCAAAAGCAGACTTTTCTCCCTCTAGAACAAGTCAATGGTGAAAATTGCACAAGCATGGAAATAGGTGTGGTACCAAATGGAAAACATGAAAGCTATGTCATGTTCAACAAATGCTTTTCTCAAGATTATAAGAAAGGCAAAGAGTAGAAGGGTTGGCCTAGCCAACCTGAAACCAATATGAAGAAAAGAGCAAATATGCATAAATATAAAGGAAAGATTAAATATCCATAAACATAAAAAAACAAACAAATAAAACATCTTCTTTAGCTATAAATAGCTATAAATAGCTATACGAGTAATTGTACTCTTCGCAGGCTTCGCAGGATGTTGCTTGCAGGCCTCTGCTAATATAACATTAGAGACAAAAAGGTCAGAAAAGTGTCAGTATGAAAGACAGCTGCAGCCCTAAGGAGGTTGAGCCCTTTGGACATCAGTGAATAAAGAACAGCCATCTGCAAATAAACAACATAGTAAACAAGGCAGCAGACTTGTATAAGAATTGTTTAGGTAAAGCAATAGAATAGGGAGATAAATGTCCAAAACTTTTACACAGTAAAGAAAGACCTAAAAATTATTATTTTGTGGATAACTTTACACTGACAGTTTGGCTCTTGCCTGATTTTTCTCAAATGCCCAGATCTTCTACTCATTCATCCTATAAAATACTACTTTACACGTGTGATTCACAGAGAAACAATATGTTTTTCTCCAGAAATAATCTTTGTAGTTGGCTTTGACAGTCATTAACCAGAAAAGAAACAAAAGAAAGAAGAACTAGTGCTTTAATTTATCAGTTTATTTTTAAAATATTATCTGATTAAAGATCGTATTTTTATTTTCTTTTTTGTTTTCTTTTTTCCTATGAATTCTCTATATCTTATGGACATTTTCCTGGTACACAGATATTTACAGCTGAATGCAGTGTCCTTCCTCTGAATATTTTTGCCAGAAAAGCAAAGAGAGTTCTTATATGTTTCTTCCAGACTGGGATGCTTCTGAGTCCATACTATGTAAGAGAATACATCCATAATTTTTTTTTCTTCTTAAAAAAAATTAATCCACTTTTCGAAAAGTGGAGGGAAAAAAAAAGAAAGTCCAGAGAGGTTTTACTTTTTTTTTTTTTTTACATCTTTGGTCTCAATAATTTCTTTAGGCTGGTATCAGATATTTAAAAGATCAAAACTAATGGAGATTTAGAGTTTTACAAGAAAATTTATTATTTTAATATTACACTCTTGGACTGTATCTGAAAGCTAAAATTTGACTGCTGTAAAGCCTTGATTCAAAAGAATGCATAATTAACCTTAACTCTTTTAATAATATTGTGTTATGTTTTGACAACCAAACAGTAAAACCTCAGCATGAACAACTCCTTTTTTTTTATTGAAATCAACAGACAGAAACCATAAGTAATTGTTACATGCCCTGCTGGTAATACCAATTATCTAGCATCATACAGAAACTCCTGTAAATAAGTATAATGTATTGTACCAGGGATGCAGAGGTTTGAGCTACAAACTAAATATATAAGTTTGAATGTACCAGTGAGATACATTTTGAGATATGTACCAATGAGATAAATTTGTAGGCCATTCCATTAGACTACTTAATATGTTTATTCCTCTTACATGCTCAACAGCAACCGCAGATAATATCAAGCATGCGTTTCAAGAACTGTCATTATGATATGGAAGGCAAAATACAACGGTAGACTGTGAGATACTTTGACATGGTGTAGCCTAGATACGACCAGGAGGTGTAAGTGAAATTTCTCCTGGAACAGTGGCTTAAGATTGACACGTCACATAAACCCCAAAGAGTATCTCAAAACCAGATTGAACTGTGAAGTGAAAGCAAGAGATGGCAAGTGTGCTGAAAGGTACATCCCACTTTTACACGTTCTCTACATATTCTGCAAGGAAAATGAAAAATAGTCTAGATGTCAGACCACGAGCTCAGTGCCTAGGAAACCTGGCTGTTTCGTTCCTCTAATTTTCAGTTGGCAAATAAATCACTTTCTTAGCACCTACACAACAAAAGTCATTGTCCAGTGAGGATAACTATTCTAACATCGAGTGTGTTAATATAGGTTGTAGATGCTTCACCTAAACTAGTACACTGTGCTTCTCAGTAGGGTTATGTAGCTTAGGTTGAAGCATCTTCTCAGCAGAATTTTGTTCTTCTGTGTTCCCCAGGCTACCTTTGGTACCGCCAACACTGCACTGTGCCATGCAGATAAACTGCTCCAGTGGCTACAACGATGGACAAGTCTTCCCTGGTACCCAAGTTGTTGAATAGTTGAAGTAGACAGTTCTTCATTCCTCCTGTTGGGGCTTTTCTGCCCTTTCTACTACTTCCCTAGTAGTTTCAAGGAATCCTTCAATCCTGCAGTTGTAGGCTATGGAACAGAAATAAGCCAACTATTCCTAAAATACAGAGTCCTCCACTGGACTTTTATTTTTTTCCCAAAAGTCTGAGGAAAGCACTATAGTAAGACAAAATGTTGTGCTTAGCAAAAAACCCCAAACAAACAATCAAACAGCAACATATTCAGCAGCTTCTGCAAAGGTGACTTATTTTTAATGCTTAAGGCATTTTAAAAATCTGTTGGTTATGTAGATTTTATGTCTCTATGTTAATCTAAATTAACAATTTCAATGCTAGTTGTCAAAACCAATGGTCGTCAAAGATAATGGCTGCTCATAATCGTCATTGAAGTTCACACATTGAGTGAACATTTCAGAAAATAAAACTGTTTAAGGTATTGAAAGTACTTGAAGGTTGTTATCACTGGTGAAAAACTCTAACATACAATTTTGATTTTTTCCCATGTTATCTCAAGCTATGTAAATGCAGGCTTCTTCTCACATCTGCCACCCTTTTCTTTGGCACAGAAATGGCTGAGAGAGTTAAAATAGCTTTAAGCTACCTTTACTAGATTCATAGCATAGGCATCAGACCAACATAATTTACGATCATCATCCACATTTCCATGCCTCTTCTCAAAGACATTTCTATGGACAAGTTTCCTGACATTTGATACTATGAGAACATTTTAAAACTCTACATTATAATGTTAAATTGTAAAGATGGGGCACTGTTACGTCACAACAATACCACAGTTACAGTATCAGATTCTCCCTTAAAGAAAAATGTTAACTGAGCACCTAACATCGGCTTTCACAGTCAATATTACTAATTTTACTAAATTCAGAAGTGTCATAGAACCTTGTTGCTTTTTTTTTATATGAAAATACAAACAGGCTTAAGTTCAATGAGTTGGTCCTAACATTGTCACAATCCAGTGCTACCAATACACTGGATTAAATTGTAAGAAGGTGCTATTTCTACAAAATTGGTTTGTTTTTGTTTTGTTTTGTTTTGTTTTAAATCAACTCTATTTTGTTAAATATTGACTTCATATCTCTCTATGCTCCTTGAAAAACACAGTACACTTCTGAGTTCAGCTCTTTGAACAACATTCAGTGATTCATTTCATGATCTTTTCAGCTGCAAGAATTAGAGCTGTAAGCTACTACTCAAGACCTTTGAGTTCAGAAAATAGAGAACAGCAGTGCTCACAAGGAAGAGAGAATTCAAGGGAAAAAAATCACCGGGACAAAAACTTGATGCATGATGATAGCAGCTTACCTTCATATTCTTAACCAGAGTCACTACCAGAGGTAATATGTGTGAGCAACACAAACATAACTATTGTGAACTTCTTAGACAGAAGATCTATTTTTAAATTTCTAATAACTCAATTTCAAAAAGTCTTTGCTCTTTTGCTCTGCAAATCAATGTTTTATCACCTCCAGGATTTTTCTGGTAGTAGATACTCTGTTACTCTGGTCAGGGCTACAAAATCTTGTGATTCATTCCATACGCTTCTTTCTAAGAATTGTCCTACATATACAAGCAAATGTGGTACACATCTACAACTCTCCTGATAGCCTTTTCCACTCATATCACCTCTGAAGTCTCATTTCTACTTCGTTATTTCTGTCCAGCAAATAACCAGCTAAAAATTGCAGTGATTAGAGGTATCAATCAACAGAACCCACACACAGGCTATGACCTACCACTACTGCAGTCTTCAGGTGAGTTGCATTTTCTGTTGTGTTTCTTTTACATAGCGACCTGTCCAGGCCAGG
>WHYT01016055.1:0-31474 GCA_009806455.1 Tetrax tetrax
GGAGCACCTCTCCTATGAGGACAGGCTGAGAGAGTTGGGGCTGTTCAGCCTGGAGAAGAGGAGGCTCCGGGGAGACCTGATAGCAGTCTTCCAATACCTCAAGGGGGCCTACAGGAAAGATGGGGATAGGCTGTTCAGTAGGGCCTGTTGTGATAGGACAAGGGGTAATGGTTTTAACATGAAGGGAGGTAGATTTAGATTGGATATTAGGAAAAAATTTTTCACAATGCGAGTTGTAGAACACTGGAATGGGTTGCCCAGAGAGGTGGTGGATGCCCCATCCCTTGAACATTTGTTCAAGGCCAGGCTGGATGAGGCTCTGAGCAACCTCATCTAGTTGGGGATGTCCCTGCTGCTTGCAGGGGGGTTGGACTAGATGACCTTTGAAGGTCCCTTCCAACTGTAACCATTCTATGATTCTAGAGATGAAAAAAAAACAAACCAACATTCCAAGGCAATACTTATTTCAGTGCAGAGGCCTTACCTATAAATCTTAAATTGCTTAAAATAAAGGCTTTCAGAAGCCAGTAGAGGCATAATTAAAGACAGAATTGAAACCAATAATGTTGGAACAACAAAATTACTGTTGTTTAGCAGTATTAAACAGCTTTCATTACCTGAGTTCTTTCAAATTATACCTAATTTCTAAATATCTTGTGTCTGATATTTCCTACTTCCTCCTCTTCCTCCCTCCCTTTTTATATAGAATTCACTGAGAACTTTGAAAAGTTTTGGTCATGTTAAACTTTAATCTCACATTCCTCTTATATAACTAGATTTGACTTTTTTCTGTATTTAGTTGTATAGAAACTTACAAATGGGCCCATGTGTCTCAAAGTACCATCCATTCTAGCACCCCATCTACTCATTCTAGTGCAAAATTAATTTGTTATTAGAGCTCTCAGTGAGCTTCTTGTAACTTTTCTCTCACCAGGGTTGCTTGAATGACCATTGTTCTCTCTTGTCCTAAAGGAAAACATGTCCGAGGTGGTTTCTGGTTTTATTGTTTGACGTTTTCGTTCTCTTTTGCTCATAACATTTTTTTTCTCATTTTCCTCTTTTAATCTTACCAAGGCTTGTGTGTTGGTTTTGTTTGTTTGGGGCCGGGGGTGGGGGGGTGTGTGTGCCTACGCCGGCAACTTCCATAAGAAGCTGCTAGAAGTAGTTTCCCCTTTGTCCAGTGGACTTGGCCAGACCCACTGCTGGCCAAGGCCAAGCCAATTGGCGACGGAATGTTTCCTGATAACGCATCTGCAATAATGTATTTAAGAAAGGGAAAAAACAGAAAGAAAAAAAAAAGAGAAGAAAGAGAAGATGTGAAGAAGCTGAAGCGGGGGCAGAAGCGGGGAGGCATGAGCCTTGTGGGCCTTGCAGTCTGGCCTCCCGCTGGGCAGCTGTCTGGGCCCGACTCGGCCCAGCCTGGCTGCAAGAAGTGGAGACAGATGTGAAGAGAACCTGAGAGGCATCTGCCTGAGCTGATTGTGAAGAATTTCTTGTGAGAGGAATGGCTGCAGACACCAAGGTCAAAGAAGAAGCAGGGGGAGGAGTAAAGTTGCTCCTACCAGAGATTCCCCTGCAGCTGTTGGTGATGACCATGGTGAGGCAGGCTGTCCCCCTGCAGCCCATGGAGGCCCACGGAGATGCAGAGATCCACCTGCAGCCTATGGAGGTCCACAGAGATGCAGACATCCACCTGCAGCCTGTGGAGGACCCCACACCGGGGCAGGCAGATGCCTGAAGGAGGCTGTGGCCCATGGAGGGTCCATGCTGGGCCAGCCATTCCTGAGGAACTGCACCTCATGGAAAAGTGGCCCACACCAGAGCAGTTCATAAAGGACTGTAGCCCGTGGGAGGGACCCCATGCTGAAGCAGGGGAGGAATGTGAGGAGTTCTTCCCCTGAAAAGGAAGGAGTGGCATAAAGTGACATGTGATGAACTGACCATAACTCCCATTCCCTGCTCTTCCCTGTTCTGCTTGTAGCAGGGGGAAGGAGATAGAGGTAATTGATATAAAGTTAAGCCTGGGAAGAGGGAGGGGTAGGGGAAAGTTACTTTGTTCTCTTCTACATTGTCCTGCTTTGATTTTAATAATAAATAGTTTTCCCCAAGTTGAGTCTATTTTGCTCATAACGGTAACTTTAAGGATCTCTCCCTGTCCTTATCTCAAACCTCGAGACTTTTCCCTTGTATTATCTCTCCCCCATTCCCTTGGAGGGTGGGATTAGTGACCAAGAGACTGTGTAGCTTGGTCCAGAGCGGGGCTAAACTATGATAGCTTGTCTTTCTCATTCTTCATCCAAATTCTGCTTTTCTTAATCAGCTTGCTGTTTGTTGTTTTTCTCTGTTTGTTTTGTCTGTTAATATTACTATGTATTATTTTGTTATGATTTTCTTCTTGTGATCTCCACATGCATGACTTGAAATGTTTGACTACTTTGAGTATATAAACAAGAATTGAACTATTTCTTAGATGGGCAGAAGTTAAAGTGAATTCTCCATCAAAGCAAGGATACCTATGTAGGTTATGTTAATATGTATGCAAGTATTATGCAGGCATTATGTTAATGATTACTTTAATATAAACACATTTTAATCCAGAGCCCCATGTATATGAATTGATAGAGGTTTCTGTACTGCTATGAACTGATGAGTTTTGTTTTTCAAAGGAGTGTCCTTCTGTTTATTTCCTTAGTGCTGTTCTGACCAGCGGGAAGGCTTACTGGAAATGATGACATGCATAAAGCTATGAAATTGGATAATTTTTGAAAGACTCACTCTCACAATTAGTGTACAGAAATATTGTTGGCAATTTGAGACTAATACACTGACTCACCTGACAATACCAGTTATTTTGTAGATGTTGCTTTTCTTGATAATCCACTGCCCTGCTGCACCGACCAATGATCTATCATGCTGTTTCTTGGATGTCCAGAAATCTTGCAAAATGGCAGAATGACATACTGAGCAACTCTTCAGTAAGCAGCACATGTTCAGTCATTTTATTTGTCCTTGAAGCAACAGATTCACTGTACATGTGATATAGAACCATATTTTGCAGGCACAGTATATCTCACAGGTATAAAACATTTTCAATTTAGTCTCTGCACAGCAGATTTGTGATGACATGCCTTGAATCAACTACTTACAGACTTGCAGTTCTTGTTGGCAGTCTTGTACTGTCACAGGTTATATATTTTTTTAATAAAATTGCTATTAAAATTTAATGACTGTTGTGGTTTAGGCCCAGCCAAAACCACAGGCTAAACACTACATGGACACTCACTCACTCTTCCAGAAAGAGTAGAGAAAAATACAAGGAAGGGGTTGTCGGTTGAGATCAGAACAGGGAAGGATCATTTAACAGCTACCGTGATGGGTAAAACTGACTTGACTTGGGAAACACTAACTCAATTTCTTAACAATCAAATAGGAGTAGGATAGTAAGAGAAGAAAACAGATCTTAAGAATACCTCCCCCACACCCCTCCCTTTTTTCCCAGGCTTAACTTTACTGCTGAATGCTCTACCTTCTGCCTCCCAAGTGGCACAGGGGGATAGGGAATGGTGGTTGTGGTCAGTTCATCACACATTGTTTCTACTGCTTCCTCCTTCTCAGGAAGAGGACTCCTTCCACTCTTACCCTGCTCCAGTATGGGATGCGTCCCATGGGAGACAGTTGTCCATGAACTTCTCCAGTGTGAGTGCTTCTCATGGTCTACAGTTCTTCACGAACTGCTGCAGTGCAGGCCCTTTCCACAGGCTGCAGTCCTTCAGGAAGAAACCGATGCAGTGTGGGTCTCCCACAGAGTCCCAAGTCCTACCAGCAAACCTGCTTCAGTATGTGCTCCTCTCTCTATGGGTCCACAGGTCCTGCCAGGAGCCTGCTCCCAAATGGGCGTCCCAAGGGGCCACAGCCTCCTTTGGACACATCCACCTGCTCTGGTGTGGGGTCCTCCACGGGCTGCAGGTGGATCTTTGTTCTTCCATGGGCCTCTATGGGCTTCAGGGGGACAGCCTGCCTCAGCATGGGCTGCACTATGGGCTGCAGGGGAATCTCTGCCGGGAGTAACTTTACTCCTCCTCCTCCTTCTTCACTGACCTTGATGTCTGCAGGGTTGTTTCTCTCACGTCTCCTCACTCCTCTCCCCACACCTCTGGGCTGGGTCTGGTCAGACCTGGCTGATACAGGCAGTCATCCAGCAGGAGGTTGAGGGTGAGGCCCACGCCTTCCCTGCCTCTGCTCACATTTCTGCTTTTTGTTTTCACCTTCTTAAATACATTATCACAGAGGCTTTATCACTGTCGCTGACTGGCTCAGCCCCAGACAGTGGTGGGTCCATCCTGGAGCTGGACAAACGGGAAGCTTCTAGCAGCTCTCACAACAAGCTACCCCTGTGGTCCCTCCGACACCAAAACCCAACACAGTGATTTAGGTGATCTGACTAAAATTTAGATACGTTGATGTCAAATAAGTTTCCTATTGGTGGTGTTGTTTCAGGTTTAATTCCGAAGTCACAGGTTTATCTCTATTCCAGTAATGACTAATTTTGAAGACACTAAAGTGCTCATCATCAAAAAAAAAGTGGGCTTTATTTTGATAGCGAAGTTCACAACACTGAGCTGGACACATGAATTTTCACCTGAAAATACAAAAAAAATAAAAGAGATGGGATGCAAACATAGAATGGATAATAGCCAAAGCAGGCTGCCTGCAGGAAACAGCTGATGAACTGTTCCCCTCCTGAAGCTGGGTGCCTACACTTCAGCTGTGCAGTTAGATGCCTCTATGAAACAAAAATGCAAAGAGCAAAACATCTCCCACTTGTAGAAAAATTGCACAATTTTTGTTTAAAAAGGGGTCTTACCTCTTCCACAATAACTTGTGTCTCTTTTTTATCCAGCGATTGTTTAGGGCAAAATTCATAAATAGTTCAGGAACAGGACTACTACTGTCCTTTTCCCTTACCAGAAAGACAGCTCTGTTTTCAAGTCTGAACAGTCAGGTTCCTTCTAACCTGTTGTCCTTCCTGCCTTGTGATTTTATTGCTTTCCTCTACAAGGTTTTTCAAATTTGATTCTTTTACCTTATGTTGTAGGCAGCAGACAGATAAAACAGAGTACAGATCTTTTTAAGTGTTTCCTTTTGTAGCTGCTCTACTTTTCACGGAATAATTAAAACTTCATTGCTTTAGAGAGAGGGAAAATAAACGTCACTCTATAATCTCATGGCACACGAGTGTAGTCTCGCTTCCAGACTAATTTTCAATGCTGATTAGTTTCAATGGAGATTGAGGGCTTTTGAAAATACTATTGGGACCTTGCTAATATTCTAGGCATCTACCTACACTTTAAAATCTGACATACGATATCAGTTTATCTGAAATAAGAGCTGGGATTTTGATATTACAAATTTTTAAAAATGGCTACATGGAAGAGTAGTAGACCACAATTAGTTAAGTTAGCTATAAAATAAGATGAGGATAAATTCTAACAACAGTCATAGTGGTAAAAATATAGCCTAGTTCTGTTGAGGATGATTAGCTTTTTCCAAATTTACAGTGTTTTTGGTTTGGTTTTTTTTAACTTTTATATCTTCACAAATTCTTGTTTTCTACAAATACCAAAAGCTTTATGTTATAGCAATATCAGATGTATAAGAAACCTTTTGAAACCTTTTTTTTTTTCTTTTTTTTTCCAGAGAAGACTTTAAACTTTACTTGCACGGGTACTTTTTACTGAAGTTGGACTTCTTATGGGGGTAACACATGATAGTGTAACTCAAGGCAGTGGGGGTATTAGTTGCATCTTTAGCATATTAAGGGAAGAATTTAAAATAGATCAAATTGATAGCTTAGAGGAAATAGCAGATAAAACTATGCATGTTCATAATTTTCACTCCTAATTACTTTTTAAACTTATATCTTAATGTCAACTTAATCTGTAATGTAAACTGAATTTCAATGTAAAAGAAGTACATGATTTTTTGTAGCACCATACATATCTTACAATATAGATTAAAAGCACTTGCTAAGCAGCAAGAAAAATGTGTCACACTGCATTGGCTGTGGAAAGAAATTTCTACCATGCAAGAGTGGACTGACAAGAATAAAGAGATATGGCAGACAAAGAATCACAGCTGTCTTGAACTTTCAAATTAACTCCTTTACAGCAGAGCGGTTTCTATGGCACATCACCGATACTCTGCATATGTTTTTCTTTCTTCTTCTCTCTTTTATTTTTTTTTAACTTTTTAATTACTAACCAGAACTGATTTTTGAACCTTTTTTAATGTTGAATCTGATTCTAAAAAGTCCAGAGCAAGCTATAGCTGACAGAAATTGAGACTGCTCAGATCTGCACAGAGAAAGAGAATGCATTAGAGTTGAACTGGACAAAACCTATTTTCTATCATTTTCATCATACTGAAAATATAGTGGAACCTGATTTAAGCCAGACTGTTCCACTTTTACTCTACTGAAAGTGCAGTACATTTGAAGTTAGAATAATAGAGTGATGAATCAGACCTTTCAATGTTAGAAATAAAACTAGTACAGGAGGCCAGTGACTCCTAAAATTATGAACAGCAGCATATGCTGAACTTGACAGTTATACCAGCTTGAAAATGTAACAGTACACCTGTGAATTAAACAGAAAATTCACCTCACATTAATTTTAGTACATATTTTAAGTACAAATCTGACTTTCGCATTGTATTTGTCTATTTTATGATAATTTCTTTCAAAGTTTATTAGCATTTTTTTTTTCCTAATTTGATGTTGTTTTTTTTTTTCCTTAGCAGTCAGCCCCATGACATGTCTCTTACAGGTACACACCAGTATCACAGTGCTCCAGCCCTTAATTCCACCACTTTTCCCTGGCTTTGTGTAACTCCCACCTGTAGACAAAAGGCTATGCTGAAGCCTTCCAGGCAGAAGTGCTGTAGAGAGGTTCTTCCCATGTCTCACAAAAAACTGGGAGATTTATTTATATATTTCACTCCAAGAAGGTATGTACCTCACGGAGCCCCTGCTGAGGTAAGGAACTGCACAGTATGTGTTTCAGGGCTCAGCCAGCTGATACTCCTTCTTCTAAAGTAAAATCTAGAAACAAGCAAACAGACCTGCCTCTCTCCTCCCTCAAAAAAAAAAAAAAAAAGAAAAAAAGGCCCCCTAAAAGCATGTTTTCCTTTTAAGGGAACAGGTTGCTGTAAATTTCCCAGCCTTGCTTCTCATTGCTGTGAAGCATCCTGCCAGGTTTTGTCAGGTGAAGTACGCAAGGTGACTGATGGTAAGCAGCATGATTCTCATCACAACAATTGATGTGGCAGGTCAGGAAATTCCACACTGAATAAATCCCTCGTTCAGTCAAAAATATTAACTAGTTATAAATACTGACAGCACTGGATAGATTCTACTGGCAGACAACCTTGTTCTGTTTCAGCGAATATTCGCAGCTTGGATCAAACCTTTGTTTTCAGTGAACAGTAAAATTCCCCTTAACATTAGAAAAATTACATTATATCTTCTCCTCTCCTAACTCAAAGTTGTACAAAGTCCAAGAGTTCTAAATATCTACTAGAATGTATTTGTAATATTGGGAGATACTATGACAATAATTAAGTGGTACTTATCTGTAGACAACTATTTATCTTCTAGGGTCTCTGCCATCTTACTTCAGCCCAGATAATATTTCCCCTTTCTCTCCTATGTACCCTGAAGAGGAATATTAGTGAAGACTACTTGTTTATAGTCTATGTATGTACGTAGTCTACTGTGTTTCCACCTCATCTCATGTTCCATTCTTTTCCTTCAGAAAGTCAGAATAATATAAATATCAGTATTAGAATATTCTGCATCTTCAGCTATTTACTGAAGTATTTTTCTCACCTCTGCTTTTCTTAATTTTATTGAATAGATATGCCAAAGTTTATTGGAAAAGTAACATGCAGTAATGAAGAATGTTTTTTGTTTCACTGTTTTCCTTTTCCTCCTGGTTTCAGCTGTTAGGAGGATGTTGTAGAAGGAGAATGTTTTTCTTGATGCAGAAGTGCAGAAGTTTGATTAGATTCTCACTTGACATTTTTAAATAAGTGCTGTAACTCAGCAATTGGTGACTCTTTTTTAGAAGATTAAAATGTGGTACAGTAAATCAGAATTTTGTTAGCATATATTCTTTTAAAAATATATTTTTTTTAAGATCAATGAACCATTTTTTAAATCAATGAAAATGTGAAATATTAATTTAAAGCTCAGTTCTGATCATACTTACATTAATACTAGGAAAAAAATATATATATTCTTATCTATAAAGTAAAAATATTTTCATTTATTTTTTACAATATAAAGAAAATTATAAAATTATTTAATACGCAGATATTTTCACTTACATAACCTCAGATGCTTGAAAATAAATTAGTTTATGAAAGTTCAATTAAGTTGAGGGAGAAGGAAGTCCATGTGTCAGATCTGATTTGATATAAACTTTTTGGTGATCTCCTAATTTATACTAAGATAATATAATTTTTTTTTCTCTGAAAAAGTTTTTCAGACCTATAAAAACAGTCTGCTGTTTGTGTCCATTATGTTAGGTTAAATATGCTATTTAATTTCTCTCTATATGTAAAAGTAATGAACTCCATTTCTGATTTTCTATTTTTACATAGGTTATGAGTTACTTATCAAAACTGTATGAATCTGTTTCAGATGAACTATTTTCAGTTTGATGTTTCAGTTAGTTAGAGAACTTTTTGTCTCTTAACTGTTTCATAATGACTGGACCATATATTGCCCAACAAAATACTCATAGAAAATATTTTTATTTCAACCAAAGACAAAAACATTGATCTTATTTTTATCATATATGTATATTGCTATTTTGTAATATTTTCATTCTCCTTAACGAATAATCAACAAAGCCGTACTGTTGCATTTATGCTTCTGATTTGGCTGCTAGTGTGACAGATTACTTCATCTGTCTCTAATTCATATTAGGTACATTCATAGCATAGTCTAAAAAATACTGTAAAAGTGAATGTTAGAACAATATGATCTTTTTTACACTTTTCAAGGTTATGACTTCATAATGATACCTCAATACTAAGAAAAAAGTTAAATACTCTGAAACTGAAAAGAGATTTTGGAGGGAAGTCTTTTGGAATATGTTGAAAAATGAAACAGGAACGGACAGTCTTTTTATTAAGGAAACCTTGAAGAAAACACACTGTGAAAATGAGAAAAATAATAGCAAAAGGCAATAGAGACAAATAAAAAATATCAAGTGAAAAAGAGAAACATACAGAAATGAAAATTTCTTATTTTATTATTTCAGTAGAAGAGAATAATCACAAACAGCCGTGAATAAGATGGCATCCCTGAGGGGACACTGCTCCAGCACTGTTCCAGCAAGAACAAGTCTAAGCAGAATAATACAAAGTGGAGCAAGACTTACGCGTTTACACACAAAATCAATTTATAAACATTAAGAAGATTTATTTCCTTCAGAATTATTTTTCATTATAAAAACTAAGGTAAGCGCTGTTATTGAAGTGTGTTGAAATGAGGAACTGAGAAAGGCAAGTATATGGCAAGGCTCTGATCAAAGTTAGTACGGAAGATTTACACAAATGGACAAATGTGTGCCTCTGATCAGTAGAAGAGCAGTTAAACATGATCTGAGGCTTTAAAAGCTTGGTTTAGGTATCATTGAAACCAGTGGAAATCAAAAATTCATATGAGACTTAGTTCATGGGATTCAATAAATTCTATTCATTTCAGTGAGTATACCACTCATTTATACAGTTTTTCTTTACTATTGTTCTAAGACTTACATGAAAAATCACTAGTGTTCACACAGTTATCTACAAGTTAAGATTATGAAGTTATGCCTATCAGCACATCTTGAATGTTAAAGGCATTTCCTAGTCCTTAGGAAGTCTATGAAAGTATGGTAATATGAAATTACTTGAACATATGAACACCACTTGAAAGTTTCTGGCATCTCCCATCTTGCTAGCAGGTGAGATCTTCATAATCTTTTAGCTCCCCTAATGGTCATCCATTCTCGTAATTTCCAGGACAAAGATTATACAATACTATCAGATCTGATGAATATAAGTAGTGGGAAACTCAAGTATACCTTGCACTAAAATCTATGTGACAATCTCTAACAATATGTTGAATGGTTATGTGCTTTAACTGGCATTTATGCCTGTTAGCGTCTGTTTTTTTCACTTTCCCCAAATCCAATGGACACATGGATAGGATAGAGTTATTCATTAATATACCTATAATTTTCAGTTTTCATGCCTAATACTTTTCAGAATTTTTGGTCCAGTTAAATAGAACATAAGAAGTCACATTTTGATATCCAGCTGTAAAAAGGAAAATTACAGCGCAACCTTCATACACAGCAAAATATCTGAGTCTCTTCATTAAGCATAAAAATTAGTTCAGCCTTAACAACAGAATGTAAGAACTACTAAAATGTTAAGTTTCCATTAAATTTTTAAAGAGAATAAATTTTTATTGTGGTCATATCCTTTGAGGGATCTTAATTCTAATGGTAATTAAAGGCTGGAATAGCTCGAAGGTTGTATTTTCCCCTATGTTCAGTTCCAGGTTAGATGCCCACACTAATATCCACCTTGTAGCAAGTATAGTGTACTTGAAATAATCCATCCACATAAGGTCTCTCAGTGGTGCAGTTTCTAAGAGAACTAGATCAGGAAGATAGCAGAGGGTGAGAACTGGTCCGAGTGATTTGTGTTTCAGTCACTGCTGCTATGAAGTGCTTGAGTTTGGAAAGACAAGATACTATTTTCTGGATGTGTCAGACCAATAATTATAATTTAATACTCTTTTCCCTGAGGTCTCTTCTGTGGAACAAAGGGCATTGACTCTTATGAATGTTAATAATCGATACGGTTTACTCTATTCAGAGCAATTTTAGTGGCTAATAAGGTTACTGCTATCCATATTTTAGTACTGTTTTTGCCTGTGTTAGTAACACTTAGTGTGTGATTAAACAAGCCCTTTGTTTGCCTCCCTCTCTCCAGATGGGTACTTGGCTCAGTATGACCCAAAACCAATTAGATAAGTGATGTTGCTGTGCTATTTGCATCTGACCTTAGATGCCAGATATCCTATGTGCCAACATTCAGCTCAGATAAGCCTATGCACATCGTGTGTGGGCCCTGAGCTCTCTCAAATACACTTCTGATTTCCCCTCTGAAATAACTAAGGTCTTGTTTTCCCTGTCAAATAATTTAGTTTTGCTGCCAGATGTGACTTTTACATATCTGTGAAGAATTGCTCAGGAAGGCAATAAGGTTCTGCTCTGAGAACATGGGACAGTCACATGAAAGTTTTGCTTAATTGAACCCAAACCTCTAATTGAATCTTCAGGAGCTGGATCACTGACAACTAAAGTGAATCCAACTGCCAGGTTTAAATCAGCAGTTTCTTATGAACCATTCCCTTCATGTGTACAGCTCCTACGCAACATTTGGATAATATGGTATCTATGGAGGGAGGTAACCCTTGTGCAGTCTTAAATCTGCTTTGCTTTAAGTTTAGATTCTCACTCGTACTTTCTGATGGACACATGAAAGTGAAATACGTCTTCAGACAAATTGTTTCAGCGATGCTTCTGTGCTCACACAACACTTCCTACAAGAACTGTAAACCGAGTGCAAGTTTTCAAACAATTAACAAGGAAATGATTTAAATCTACAGTGACAAGTTCTAGAAGTGTAACTTTATACTCAACTTCAGAGTCAAACCCTTAGGAACAACAGATATTAAAATACTCAAGTTCCTCAAAGCCTTTGACTTCTGTGAAAAACTTTACTCTGTGAAAATCACACTACAGATGTTTTTTTTTTCCGTAAAATTTACTTTGATCTAACCTTTTAATTTGGTTTTCCCTGTACTTACAACAGTTTCATACATGATATATACCATTTTTGTCTTTTTTTTTTTCCTATGTTTTCCTTTATGTTTTTTTCTGTTTTTCCTTATTCTGTCATAAACTACAATATAGTTCAACTATGCTATGGAAAAAAAGGATTCTACAAAACACCGCATTACAGTCTACTAATGTTCACATCCCTTTTTAATTATGCTGCTACAACATTAAATGTAATGGTAACAAGCCTCAATATCTGTGTTGAGGAAGATACTTATATTTCACTGAATGACAGACTACGTAACAGGGCAATGTGAAAATTTTCTTGTACTAAGACCAATGCTAAAAATATATATGATCTATCATACAACATCTTTTGCACTGCAGATTTTAATGCTTACATTTATGTAAGAGAGAAAGAAGTCAAATAAATAAAAACTCTCTCAATCACACAAACAGAAAAAAAATACAACATTTTTTAATAACAGTGATTCCATCTGGTCTGTTGTTTTTCATGAGAGAAGAATCTTCAATGGCTTGTTAACTTCTGTTCCCACAAGAACCAACTTCATCTTACTTCTTTCTTTAATCCGTGGCAATTGAATTTCGGATAAGAAGTCGTCTATCTCCTTGTGACCTATATTTAGCTAGGATAAATCTGTTTTATAAAGAACATGCAAGAACTCTCACTACATTTCTTGGATTATGAGCTGTTGTGATGTCTCTTGTTTCTCAAACTGAAAAAAAAGTTTTCTTTTCTCTTCCCATTCCAATCATATGCAAATAATTTGTCAGATTTATTCCCCTTTTCATAGTACATTTGTTCATTAAGCTTTAACACATTGTCTGTGTTATTCACAACAAAGTGTTTAGCTTCCCTCTGTTTAATCAAAAGTTGGAGGGTCCTAGGGTACCTGTTTTTTATGTTGCTTTTTTCCTCTCATTAACTTCCTTTTCTAATTTACACTGGTACTGAAGTTATACTTTTTGTACTGCTGCTGCAGCTAAGGAAATTATTATACCCCTCATGACTGCTTTGGCAGCTTCTCGCAAAACACCCAGGCTAGTTTCTTGGTTTTTATTGATATTAATTTATTCTGAAATAGTCTTCATCTGTTGCACAAATGCTGCAGCTTTAATTAGAGAGTTGTTAAATCTCCATACTTCAGATCTCTTATAATTCAGTATACCATCCAGAGACATAGACACCAGAAAATTATCAGGCAAAGCTGGATTTCAAATACCAGATGGTTACATGTTACAATGTATCTTCATAAATAAATACGAAGAATTCCAGTTTAAATGTAGTGGAACTAAAGTATGAAATGTACCAGATTGCCTGTTTCCATGTTGCTGTCGGTATGGATCAATGAGGACTAAATCTTTCCTATACCCTTTGCTCACTTCACTTTTAAATTGTTACCTTACTAACAAAGGTCAAATCTAACATCCCTGTTTCAAAGTAAAGAATAACTAAAATCTTTGTCTATTACAGTTCCTGGAAACATCTGCCATTAGGTAAGAAAGGATCAAGAAATAAACAAAGAATTTGAACTGTGGGGAACATACAGATTTGCAATTGCAAAAGGGCTACTTGTCATAATCCTTTGCATTATCACCTTTCAATAATAAACTCATTGATTAAAAGAAAAAGAGTTTCTTCAACCCAATACTACTTTTTAAATTAGAAATTGTATTAAAAATAATGGATCTTTTGTAATGTGGCTGATTTGACAGAAATAAGCAAGACAACAATCAAACAGAAGAACAATCAAAACATATATAAACTTTACGTCATAAAAAAAACCCTGAAAGACAGTTGTACTGTTAGATATCTTTTACCATGCATTATACTTCTTGTTCTTATTTTACAATTTCTCAGCACTAACATACTGTGCAATCTTAATTCAAAGTGTGAATTTAAAAAACCTAGATAAAACCATCATTTTTGTTATGAAAGAAAAAAAAGAGAAAAATAGTTAAATTAATTAAGATATTTGGGAAGTTTTCTGAGGCTCACACTAAACAGAGAAGTTGCACTAAAGTGTAGGGAATAATTGTAAGAACTACTCCCATTTGTACTTCTAAAACTATTTTAAGTATGTTAATCCTATAGTATTAGTAGTATAATTACAATACTACTTCAGAACAAGGAAAATTAGAGAAATACATTTTAAATATCAACAATAATAAATAAAAACATCTTTATAAACTGCTGAATAATCATGTCACATAGGTTTGTTTCCTACATACTTGTATGTAAGCATATGTTATTTTTAAAAAAAAAAAAAGACTTTCGGCTCTCGTGTAGTTTCTTCATCAGTTTGGTTAGGGAAGAGAGAAGCTCTCTTATATTTTTATACACGAAGCAGTTTGGAATAATGCCTAAGATGTGGCAAATAACAGTGTGAGCAGATACACTGGGAAGAGATAACAGTGTGAACAAAATGCCATAACATTTCAGTGGAGAAGTGTTATTATTGTCCAGCAAGAGTAAAGCCTAAACTTCAAATTTTCATATGTTTCATTTCAGAAATGCGGACCCTCTGTATACACAGTCAGCAATACTTCAAAATTGCTATGGTAATCCTCTCACCTAATTTTGGCTTTCTAAAAGCTGCCCACTACCCTAAATTGTTAGTCTAGATCCTTTTGTTGTCAGCAGAGGGAAAAATGTACCTCCAGAAGATAATTCATCCGGTACTGTGATAAGAAACGGGGCTTCTGCATGTGGCTGTCTCTTTTGATGTATTAACATTGTGTTCAGTACTATTGAGGAAACTCAGACACAGATTCAGCTGTTTGTTCACAGGTACCTAGGACAAGGATACCACAAGGTATTCAGGATATCTTCAGGGAGCTGGTGCAGAATCCCCTCATAAGATACAAAAGCCTCTAAGGATATCACAAATGGCACCATGCACTCACATGAGGGCAGTTCAGTAGTGTTCTTGAAGACTAACTCAGATGAGATGCTAATGTTCAGATGATTTAATCACGTGCAATGAAGCCCACCCAAGAAGAAAATTCGAATATACTATATGCCTTAAGGAAAATGTAAACTGCAAACTAAATTAATTCGTCTGTTTTCACAACAATCTTCTATTTTATTAGTCCTCAGAAATTCAGGACCTGACCTTAACATGTATTGTATGCAGGTGCATGACATCTGCTGTGCATGACCATGACCTAGGCCATCAGTGGCTATTTGTATTCTCAAATGTCCTTAGGAGTTGCCTGAGCATGACAAATGCTTGAAATAACAGTTTTAGGTACTCCTCACATTTACCACCTCTTTTTCATAAAAATCCCGTACTATAACTACCAAATGTAGTCTACCACTATGCAGACTGACTCTCAAGAAATAATTTGTAATGGATATTCTTTTGTATAGACATTCTCTGGTTCTTAATCTACCAGTTTGGGAACTATGAATTCCCTCCTGTGTTATTAGTATCTTCTATTTCGCAACTGCAGGGGTGAAGGATGACCTTAATCTGGAAAAGTTTATTTCTTAGGAAGCTCTTCATACTCTGGAGTGTACTCTTTTGAAAGGGAGCGAACCACTGACCACAGAAGGCAAGCTTAAATTAGTGCATATCCTTAGGGCAAACCTGCTGTTCTCTGCACTTGCCTGAAGCCAACAGAGTTCTCTTGCGTTACTTAGTGGTGCAAACTAACCCAATTTCCAACCTCATGTATCTAAATAGCATCTAGGTGAAGACACTTTCCCAAACTTAATGTTTAAAACTTTGGCTAATACATATACATCTGCCCACCACTATGCCACAAGACTGATTTTGTCTTGAGCTTAACATAATTAGTTGATAGTAACAAATGTTTTTTTAACAGTAAACTATTAGTAATTTTACATATATATATATATATATGCAAAAATAGAATACTGTGATACGTGGTTTTAGTGATAGGTTTGGTTTGGTTCTCCAAAAGACCTTTGAGCCTCACAAGATATTTTTGAAGCATTTTCTTGTGTATATAAAGAAAAAAAAAATACTATTTACAAACTACTACCCAAAAGTTTGGGTTTTGTTTTTTTTTCCCAAGTTTGCTAGATTATCTGGTACCTTTTTGTTGATTCCAAAATGATTTCACAGATTTCAGGCTATTGTATTAATGTAGGCAATCTCTTTTTATTTTTTTTCTTTTCCTTTTTTTTTTTTGTTTTTCCAAATGGAATGAATAAATAGTAGTTTCAGTTGAGAAAGGTCTACAATTGAAAAATTACATAGTTCTGTGATAATTAACAATTATCTATGATAATAGCTGCATAACTATAGACAGCAAACACCTCCTCTGTTTCAAAGTTGGATACTTTTATCATTTATATAGACTTGGTTTTCTTTCTTTCTTTCTCTTTTTTTTTCTTTTTTTTTAATGAATTGATAACAAAAAATGTGGCCTTGATAATAGTGTCTTTTTACTTATAGAATCAAGGTGGCAGAGACAACAACAGTATGATCTTCCTTGTTACCCCATTATTTTCCTTAAAAGTTCCTCAGAGAATGCAAAAAGTCACCCAAACTAGGACAAAAAAAAAGTACGTATGGATCCAAAGTGAGACTTAAGAGGAATTTAGGTACCCAACTGCGGTCCTTTAGATTCTCCATAAAGAAAGTTCCTGAGAAAACTTCTCCTGGAATTTTCCTGAGAAATTCCTGAAAAATCAGTTGTGACTATGAATTGCACTGTGTACACAGATTCTGCTTGTGCACACACTTGGAAATACCTTTATGCGATAACTAATGCAAGCTAGAGTGGGAGAATCACATTGCCATTAAAGCACTTGCTAGGAGAGGGAAAGCAGGAGTTTCTAGTCAAGTCACACTCAACACTTGAAAACAGACTAGACCACACTTCTTACATTGGAATAGAGAACTAGTGATTAAACTTGGAAAAATAAAAAAAAATAATCAAGTTTTAATTATTTAAATAACAGAGGAGCAGTCAGGAGAAACAGGATGAAAAGTTGCAGGACTCCAATATAAGAAACAGCATGAGAGTTGGACTGCTTGTAGAGAAGAAAAAAATAGAGAAATCTTGCCCCTCATATTTCTTCATAGTTAGTATACTGACTTTGGAGACTGTGTCTGATGAGACTAGTCAGCAGAAGGCTTTGAAGAGTCTAGCTCTTTTGACAAGGTCACTGCGTCATTGACAATTGTAGTATTCCTGGTTAGGTTAGGTTTTGTTTTAGTTTTGGTTTGGTTTTGGTTTTGGTTTTTTTTTTGAGTTCTGAACTTTAAATGTATTTTTTAAATTTTGGGCCAGTTTTTGGGTGAACATTGTCGTTTGCAGTTGCCAAGTCTATTACATGGATGGGGCAACTCATGCCAGCAGTGAGTGATGAAATAGACTTCAGAGAGCAGCATGTGGTGATCTTTACTGATTTTTGGGATTCATAAAAATATTCTGAAAATTTTATTTGAAATCTCTTACATAATAAACCTACATCACTCAAGAAAATGACCACAATTACATGACTCAGCTCCAGACTGTAGAAATTTAAAATGAGATATGCAGATGGTGGTTTCTGTGCATTATTGAGAGTATCAATTTCTAGCAAAAACCGTGAAGGTTTAGTCATATGCAGTTGTGGCCAGTTACCTAAAAACAGGAATCCAAAACCACACAAGACATCAAAGAGTAGGTATCCAGGACATCTGCATATGTTTGGAAATACCTCAATAAACCTACAAGATAGTCAAAACAGTAGAGCACCGGTTGGAGATCAAGTAGGATACCTTAAAGCATCTAAAATAGACATGCTACATATAAGTGACTGAATTGAACCTGATAAAATGTACGACCATGACTCGGTGGAGTTCAAGATCCACGGGGCAACAAGGAAACTACATAGCAAGCTCTCTGCCCTAGACTTCAAGAAGGTGGACTTCAGCCTCTTCAGGAACCTCATGGGCAAAGTGCCATGGGAGGCAGCCCTGGAGGGAAGAGGGGCCCAGGAAAGTTGGTCCACATTCAAGGATCACTTCCTCCAAGCTCAGCAGAGGTGCATCCCAAGGAAGAAGAAGTCGGGCAAAAAGGCCAGGCCAGCGTGGATGAGCAAGGAGATCCTGGACCAACTGAAATTGAAGAAGAAAGCCTATAGAGGGTGGAAATGGAGACAGGTAGCCTGGGAGGACTACAAAGAAGCTGTGCAAGAGGCCAGGGATCGGGTGAGGAAGGCTAAAGCCCTGATGGAATCGAATCTGGCCAGGGATATAAAAAGCAACAAGAAAAGCTTCTACGTGTATGTAGGGGACAAAAGAAAGTCCAAGGAGAATGTAGGCCCCCTCTGGAAGGAAACAGGTATCCTGGTTGCCCGGACATGGAGAAGACTGAGGTACTCAATGACTTTTTTGCCTCAGTCTTCACTGATAAGGGCTCTTCTCTCACCACCCAAGCTGTGGAAGGCACAAACAGGGACTGCGAGGATGAAGAACCACCCACTGTACTCGAAGAGCAGGTTCGGGAACATCTGAGGAACTTGAAGGTGCACAAGTCCATGGGACCTGATGAGATCCATCCGTGAGTTCTGAGGGAACTGGCAGATGAAGTTGCCAAGCCACTGGCCATTGTATTTGAGAAATCGTGGCGGTCTGGTGAGGTCCCTGATGACTGGAAGAGAGGGAACATAACCCCCATTTTTAAAAAGGGAAACAAGGAAGAGCCAGGGAACTACAGGCCAGTCAGCCTCACCTCTGTGCCTGGCAAGGTCATGGAGCAGATTCTCCTGGAAACCATGCTAAGGCGCATGGAGAGCAAGGAGGTGGTTGGTGACAGCCAACATGGCTTCACCAAGGGCAGATCGTGCCTGACCAATTTGGTGGCCTTCTATGATGGGGTGACAGCATTGCTGGACAAGGGACAAGTAATAGATATCATCTACCTGGACTTGTGCAAAGCTTTGACACTGTCCCGCACGACATCCTTCTCTCTAAACTAGAGAGGCACGGGTTCGATGGATGGACCACTCGGTGGATAAGGAGTTGGCTGGATGGCCGCACTCAGAGAGTGGTGGTCAACGGCTCAATGTCCAAGTGGAGACCGGTCACCAGTGGCGTCCCTCAGGGGTCCGTGTTGGGCCCGGCCCTGTTCAACATCTTTGTCGGCGACATGGACAGTGGGATAGAGTGCACCCTCAGCAAGTTCGCCAATGACACCAAGCTGTGTGGTGCTGTCGACATGCTGGAAGGGAGGGATGCCATCCAGAGGGACCTGTACAGGCTGGAGAGGTGGGCCCGTGTGAACCTCATGAAGTTCAACCAGGCCAAGTGCAAGGTCCTGCACCTGGGTCATGGCAATCCCAGGCACAAATACAGGCTGGGCGGAGAATGAGAGCAGCCCTGAGGAGGACTTGGGAGTGCTGGTGGACAAGAAGCTCAACATGAGCCGGCAATGTGCCCTTGCAGCCCAGGAGGCCAACCACATTCTGGGCTGCATCAAGAGGAGCGTGGCCAGCAGGTCGAGGGAGGTGATTGTCCTCCTCTACTCTGCCCTGGTGAGACCCCACCTGGAGTACTGTGTCCAGTTCTGGAGCCCCCAGCATAAGAAGGACATGGACCAGTTGGAGAGGGTCCAGAGGAGGGCCACGAAGATGAGCACCTTTCCTATGAGGCCAGGCTGAGAGAGTTGGGGCTGTTCAGCCTGGAGAAGAGGAGGCTCCGGGAAGACCTGATAGTGGTCTTCCAGTACCTCAAGGGGACTTACAAGAAAGATGGGGAGAGACTGTTCAGTAGGGCCTGTTGTGATAGGACAAGGGGTAATGGTTTTAACATGAAGGGAGGTAGATTTAGATTGGATATTAGGAAAAAATTTTTCACAATGCGAGTTGTAGAGCACTGGAACAGGTTGCCCAGAGAGGTGGTGGATGCCCCATCCCTGGAAACGTTCAAGGCCAGGCTGGATGAGGCTCTGAGCAACCTCATCTAGTTGGGGATGTCCCTGCTGCTTGCAGGGGGGTTGGACTAGATGACCTTTGAAGGTCCCTTCCAACTGTAACCATTCTATGATTCTATGATTCTATGATTGAAAATAAACATATTCTAGAAAGCTCTTCAGCTCACAAAACATAGGTGTTTTACATCAGGGAGTGGTGAATAGCTGTCCAGACTCCACTAACTCTGGTGCCTAGACTGCAGTAGAAACTTAAACACTTGAATAGAGTCCATAAGTAACATAAGCATCTGCACTTAAACAACTTCATTTAGATATCAGCAGCCTGGAGTTAAATGCCATCTCTCCTGTCTCTACAGGAAAGCCCTTAGGAGAAAATAAGAGAAGTTCTTCCACAGAAAAATTTAATTTCTGGAATTCCTTTTTATGCAAGCCTCATAAGGGCCTCAAGTAGCAGGAAATTTAAGACATTAAATAGTAAATTATTCAGACTTTTAACTCACTGAAAAATCCACATTCCCTACTATTTAACTAACTAAATAGTAATCTCTGCAGAGGAGATTCAAGGACTTCTCACATTTTCATTTTTTTTTCATGTTATAAAATATAATGAAAAAGTAAAATCTCAAAGAATATTGAAATGTGTACTCAGGAAGGAGATAAGGATTACAGCAGTGCTATTTATTAATTAATATGAACGGCAAAAATTTAACACATTTACTGTGGGTTTTTTAAAAGCTGTTATTCATTTACTAAAAGGACAAGGATAAAAGTGGAGAGTGCAGATGGAAGATATAAGCAAATCCCAGAACTATTCACTTTCTTTTTATCTGACTCATTTCTCCAGTATCAATTAATTTGGGAACTGCTCTGTTAGATATTAGTCATGCACTGCTGGAACAATTGACCAAACACGCTCATCACAACAAAACCAGCAGAATTACACACTTAGACACAAACCTGACTCAGTATCTATTGCAATCATAAAACTCCAGAACTAAATACTTTTTTTTTTTTTCCTTTCTCATTATTGAACAGCAAGAAGAAATCAAGAAATCTCTCGGGAGGAAGGCGAAATCCTAAATGTGCATTGCACAAAGCAGCAGTATCCCACTCTTTCCTTGAATTTCAGTACTGTCGGCCAAAGTTACATGTTTGAGAAGCAGTTCTATTCTGGGAAGTATTCCAGATTCATTTATGAGAAAGTGAATTGTTCTATGACTAGCATATGCTAAGCAATCTATCGTGCACAGAATAAGGGATATTCTTCCATTTCATACATCACTTCATAACGTCAAATGCATAAATATACATAATATACAGAGCAAATACCACTTAAATAGTACATTGCAGCACTGAATTCGCGCTCTAACTACACACCAGCTGGTAAGTAACTCAAGTTTAGAGCACAGTTAGTTTTTGTTTGTTTGTTTTCCTCCAGTGCTAGTCACAATGTACTCTTCAGTTACCAATACATTAAAGGATTTTCCCTGGCACTACTAAACCTTTTATCACAGACAAATGATAAAGAAGTAATGTGGTTGACTGAAAAGAGCAGCCCATCTTTGATCTAATGTTAGAAGGTTCAGGCTATTCATATGCTCTATTACACTCATAAATTATACACTGATACCGAGCCACTTGGATGGTCACACTAACTATCATACCCTCCTTGCTTGTCTAGCACTTAATTTCCAGAAACTTGCACATATTTTCCTTCGGTCTTATCCATACAGTGCACATCCTCAATAATATAGGACATATATTCTCATCAAATCTTACTATTCAAATTTCTTGTTTGAACCCACCTGTGAGAGACTAAGTTGTGGGACTTTTGTCTCAAAAGATTGCTTGGCCAAGTGAGAAATTCTGCATAAGATAAGGATGATTGCATGTAACAATTGTGTGAAAAGCGGGGCCAGAGTAGTGAAGTATGTGCAAACTATAGAAATGTGGAGAAATGCGCGTGGTCAGAAACCACAGCCCTTGAGTGGGGATAAAAAGACTGTTGGGACAAACCCTGGCGCCACTGCTGAAGCACTGAGAGATTTGGACCCCCAGGACACCGTTGTGATTGCCCACCATCAAAGCACCAAGAGATTTGGACTCCCAGGACACTGTGGATCCATGGTGGTGACTATTGCAATTCTATCCCTATTGCTTGCTTGATTTACGTCTTGTTATTACATGTTATCCTGTCACTACTATTTTTTACTTTTGATAAGAAAAGCTGGTTTGGGTATATGGCATTTGACCCCATTTGTTTCTCAATCTCCCTTGAGGTGACCAAACCTGCAGTGAGAGGTTGGCCTAGCTGCCCCTAGCCTCCCAGACTTGTCTGAGGTCAGCTAGAATGCAAGGGGGCCTTCCTCTCATCCAAAATCGGATCATAACACCACCCTAACTTCAGGTAAACATATCCATTACAAGAACTGAAATAGTTTATGAGGGTTACTCAACTTTGTTTCCAGTAGGAAAACGAGAGTTACTTCACAGTTATTTTGATGATTACAGGTGTGTAGATCCTCTTTGCTTCCTTGTAATTAAACATCAAAGCCACAGACCTCTTTATTTTAAAATTTATTAAATTCAGACCATCATTACAGTTATTTCCCTTCCAAATTCAGCTATTACTTCTCTCTGTGTCACAGTACAGACAGTCTCTTCTGAGGTATGTTTTTTGCAGTACTATAAAAACAAGCAAAACAGTAGCAAACCATTGATTCAGCTGCTTTCTTCCCTGCAACCCACTAAAATTTTCTTAAGGGTTTTATACTGCTGAAAATCACTACAATACCCAGCTGAATTCCATTATACTGTCTAGGAAAAGGGAATTTTTAATTACTTGGTTGTTTTTTCAGGGGTGAAGAACATTTTGGGTGAATATAGAATCATAGAATTGTGGAATAGTTTGGGTTGGAAGGGGCCTTTAAAGGTAATCTAGTTCAATCGCCCTGCAAGAGATTGATCAGGTTGCTCAGAGTCCTGTTCAACCTGGTCTTCAGTGTTTTCAGGGATTGGGCATCTGCCACCTCTCTGGGCAACCTGTTCCAGTGTTCCACTACCTTCATTGTATAAAATGTTTTCATTTTTTTCCAGTCTGAAAAATGAGACAGAAAAAGATAATAAAGACAGGTAGTTAATAATAATTTTCATTATAATGAGGAAAAAATCATTCTAAAGAAGGGTCTTAAAGTGATTTCTAAACATAAATTTGCCTATTATACACCTTCAACCCTTTCAGGTCTTACATATAAACCACATTCATGTTAGTAAACCAAAGCAGGTCAATAAAATAAATCCATTTCACCTTGACTTTAAAACTAGTGAGAAGATGGTCAGCCTATGTTTAAGCCATCTATTCCTTTTCTCTACAGTCTAGATTCGAAAGCAAAATCTAGAAGTGTAATTAAATATTAAGTTTGGCTAAAGAAAAGTCACGATGGTTCTTCATTAATTTTTATCACAGAACTTGTAAATGAATTGTGTGTGTTTTATTGCATAGTATGAAAAAGACTAAAGTATATTATGAGCATCGTCTTTTTTTTCCAGAGCTGTTCAAAAGCAAGGGAAAGCAACACAGCAGGAGTTAGGCAAAGTTAAGATCATGCATGTGACGTTACTTATCAAAATGTCAACTATAACCTGAAAACTTCCTGCCAGCAGTCCCAAAATGTCACAAAAAGAGAAGTTTACAAGGCAACACAGAACCTTTTCCTTTAGACAGAGGTGTGATTTGAGTTCAGGTCTATGAGCAAAGAAACAGTGTTTTAATGCAAGCTTTGAGACCAGATACATTTTGGGGTATTGGACAGAACCCTTAATCCTTTCTATTTCCTCCAGAGTAACATGAAAAGAATAACATTTACCTGAAAGTGCTGTACTCAGATAACTTATTCAGCAGGACAAAATAATTTTTAGGGTTAAGTAAGCAGAATTGCATTAACATAAGTACAACTGCATAGTATGAAAAAGACTAAAGTATATTATGAGCATCGTCTTTTTTTTCCAGAGCTGTTCAAAAGCAAGGAAAAGCAACACAGCAGGAGTTAGGCAAAGTTAAGATCATTCATGTGATGTTACTTATCAAAATGTCAACTATAACCTGAAAACTTCCTGCCAGCTGTCCCCCTGCTGCCCGTGGAGGTCCATGGAGGAGCAAATATCCTGATGGAGGACCCCATGTCAGAGC
This sequence comes from Tetrax tetrax, assembly GCA_009806455.1. Lineage (NCBI taxonomy): Eukaryota > Metazoa > Chordata > Aves > Otidiformes > Otididae > Tetrax > Tetrax tetrax. The sequence goes on from WHYT01016055.1 coordinate 24,010, forward strand.
AGGGGTATGCCCAAAGGAGACTGTGGCCTGTGGAGGGTCCACACTTGGGTAGCCTGTTTCTGAGAGACTGCACCCTGTGGAAAAGGACCCCATGCTGGAGCAGTTCATGAAGGACTATAGCCCGTGGGAGGGACCCCATGATGCAGCAGGGGAGGAATTTCTTCCTCCAAAGAGGAAGGAGCAGCAGAAAACGATATGTGATGAACTGACTTCAACCTTCATTCCCTCTGTGCTGCTCTGGGCAGGGGCGGAAGGAGGCAGAGATAATCTGAAATGAAGTTAAGCCCTGGAAGAGGGAGGGGTGAGGCAAAGTGTGGGGGTTTTTTTTGTTCTCTCTCTCATTCTCCTGCTTTGGTTTTATTATTATTATAAATTGAAACAATTTCCCCCAAGTCAAGTCTGTTTTTCCCATAATGGTAACTTGAATGATCTCTTCCTGTCCTTATCTCAAACCTCGAGCCTTTTTGTTATAATATCTCTCTTGCATTCCCTTGGAGGGTGGGGAGAGTGAATGAGAGATGGCATAGCTTTGTTCCAAGCAGGGCTAAATGACAAGAGGAAAACAAACCCAACACAAATCAAATTCAAAATCTACCTCAATACCTATTCAAGTTAAAAAGGCTGAAATACAATATTAATATAGAAGTAATCCTGCTTTGGGTAAAATATGAGCTTTGATGAGATATATTTATAAGAAGCTGCATTCTGATATGCACTATGTAGTGTGAAGTTAATTAATGGACTACACTAGTCTGGCATAGCTTTACCTCTTTACCTCATCTCTAAAAATCATAAATTCCCAGTCCCTGGAGATTAAATGCTGAATTACAAATGGTTGTCCCACAGTGAAAAATATATACTTCTTTATAGTCTCTACAAAATTCTAGGCTGGACATAGTAGTAAGTGAGGTTTGTATAGAACACACACCGTAGCTCTTTTAAAGTTTATTACCCACTTCACGGAACTCTGGAAATTATTTGAGAAATACATTTCACTGATTAGAAAAGCAAGAGCGAGTAATGACCACCAAGAATGTAACTGGAAAAAAAAAAAGTAAATCATAAGTGATGATATTTGGAAAAATGTTGTATTTTTTGTATTCCACGTTTCTCTGTGAAAGCAGAGCATTCTCATATGCTCTTTTTTTTCCTCTATGTGCTTAATATATTCCTGGCAATGGAATGTTGCAATACATTCTGTGTCCCTCAGGTGCTACTGTTCCATGAAAAAGCAAAAAAAAAGGTATCAAATTCTTTCGTTCTTCTAGATAAGAAAATAACAACTTTGACTACTGAAAGTGTATGTAGAAGGTATTAATCAGCTTACTTTCTCTTTTTATCAAGAGTATCTCACTGGGCACTAAAGGTTTTAATGCTGCATGAAACATACAGGAGGAATTAGCATCTAAACCAGCCTGATTTCTATTTCTATTTCTATTTCTATTTCTATTTCTATTTCTATTTCTATTTCTATTTCTATTTCTATTTCTATTTCTATTTCTATTTCTATTTCTATTTCTATTTCTATTTCTATTTCTATTTCTATTTCATTTCTATTTCTATTTCTATTTCATTTTGCTAATTGCTTATTAACAATTTTAATTATACAGGAGTATTTGAGGGTAAATCAACCCATGTGTTTTTTAAGCATTGTCTCCATACTGAGAAGCAATGGAAGACTGTTATAATTTCCTTGACAACACTGGACTGAAGTAATGATGGGGACTAGCTGACAGTGCAGAGGGACATTTATAATCAGATACATAAAGCCTGGAGGGATGGCTTGGGCACTCAAGCCCCTCCAATATTTACATTTGGTATTAAACACTTCAACTGAAGATAATGATTTTGGCTCATTGCCCTTTCCCAATATTTTGAAACAGTCATACACTCACGGTCATAATAAAGGCAAAATTAACTCCACTGCAAATAGAGAGGAACAGTTGCAATTTAAAAACAGAAATGTCATGCTTAGAACAGCTATCTTGACACGATTTTTTTAAGGAACATTTTTCAGACTTTCAGGTCCATCTTCTGCTTAGGGGATAAACGATAAACAGATAAATTAATGTAGACTTTCTGATCTTGCAATAACTCTGCTGAACAGGAACGTCAAGTTCCTCACTAAGGACAAAAGTAAACCCAGCTCCATATTTAGGTGGTTTCTAAGTTAGCTGCTTATGAATAAAAGTACTATGACTTATCTCAGAGTAATGCAGATTTCATTAATAAAGTTGTAATGAGCTATTTTAAAAACAATGAGAAACCACTTAGTCATTGCTTTTTCCCCCAGTCTCAACTGCTGATAACCACAGTACAGATAACCTATCACTTTATGAAGGGTATTAAACAAATTACTTATCTTAGCTAGTACAAAGTCATATTCGCTAAATAAAGAATTGAGAAATATTATTCTAAAAGCAGAAATGTGTTTAAAAACTACACTGAGTGTTTTACAGACTGAACCTGAGAAGAAGCTGCCAAGTGACATAGCATTGTCAAAATAATTATGTCCTTTTAACAGAATCTTAATCAGGATACAGAAGGAGAGCAGTTGTTTAGCTTATAAGCTAGAAGCTCACTTCCGCTAACATTTCTTCCACTCATAGAGAGTGCTATGAACTCCTTTTGTGGAACTGTACTCTGTTTCACTATAGAGACTGGAAAAAGAGGAAAAGTCCCTGGAAATGTTGAAACATTGACCTTTGAAGTCAGAGAAACCATTGTGTACTTTATATTCCTTTCTAGAAATTAATATTGTTATTTCTTGAATAACAGCGTGCAAACTCAAATTTTCCAGTCTTGATTTCCTGAATTATGAACTCTGTGACAAAATGTATCTTCTTGTGGTTAAAAATAAATAAATAAGTAAACAAAATTAAATTAAGAAAATAATTTAACTAAATGAGAGGCATGAGAAGAAAACTACCTTGACATCTGTGTGACCTTTAGAATTGTCACCAAGGCAACAGCTCTAGTGCCGGCATGATCCACAGTACAGGGCCTTAGTGCAGTGCACATGGGATTTTCTGAACCGAGGAATCTCAGGAGGCATTAAGAGAGCCACCAGAAACCCACAGGTTGCGCAACAGCAGCTGGTGAGACCTGAGGAGGGCCACAGACAACCATGGCAAAGCCCCCTCACACATATAAAGTCAAACCTTAGGGAGTGACAACTACCAGGGTGGCAAACAAGGCATGGGGCATCAGCCAGAGAGTGGTGTGGCAGTTTTCACCACAGTTGGCATGGCAGTTTGTGTGGGAGAGCGCCTCCTCTTTGAAGGAGGGGTATTGCTATGCTGAAGTAAAAGAGGCATGAGGAGGTGGAACAGTTAATTTATAATGAATACAAACCGATCCCAGTATAGAGACAATTTCATCATCTGTGAGACAGAAGAGTGTCTTTTCCAATATACTAATAGGCCACAGTGTCATTGTTCTGTGATGTTTTTACTAGTTCCAGGTAAAAATAAGGAAAAAAAAAATAATATACTTCACTACAGGGAAAAATATTTTGAAAGATCAATTAAATATTATTTTAATTGAAAATATCAAGTCTCAAATCAATTGCCAGCTGTTTTAAAGCTAATGTCTGATTCCCTCTATTTGGTCACTAGAAACACACATTTAGTTTGGAACAAAGTGGAAACAATTAGTTTCACTAGAGTTTTTGGAAGAGTAGTTCTGAACTGCACAGGAGTAATTTTATCATTTCTGATTAGAAATAAAACGAAACCATGTTCAAAATGAAAGCAAAGCTATCTTCACTGCAGGCCTCTGGAGAGTGTTTGGTTTGGTCTGCTAAATATTTACAAGTCTTGATATTTTTTTTTCTTCTCCATTAACTATAAAGAGAAGAAAGTTAGAGTTATGATCTCAGGCACAGATGTCTGAGTTTCAGAAGTTTAGGGTTAAATGAGATTAATCCTGTCCAAGACGCACATTTTAGGTAGAACTTATTTAGTGAGTGAATCATAGATACCTAGAGTATAGACATCTGTGTGTAAGCTAGCTGACTAGCTGCCTACCTAAAGCATTATTCTGCACCTACAAACTCAGACAGCAGGAAAATCCTCTCATGCAGGCTACAAAATTTAATTTTGTGCAGTTACTTGGTAGATACCTAGAACAAGGAATAAGCATATGGTTATTGTATCTCAAATTAAAAATGAAACTATTTCTGCAAGAATCTTCTGGTAATGTTCACAGTAGTTACAACAAAAGTTCATATTGTAGCAGCTTGCAACGGGAAAAATACTTGCTGTCTCTTTGGCTTATCCTTCAATTTTGTTTTTCAGTATTTTAAAATATTTTGAATTGGTAAAGTGCTAAAAACTCTGACTGCTTTAAAATTAAGGTGGAAGAACTTTGTGCTTGAAATTATTCTGTTACTTTTCTGACATTGAACTTCCATATCACACATTAGTAGAAACTTCTAAGCATGAAGTCATCAGTCATTTTTGAAACATGAAGAAGACCAATCAATTCAATTACATGAGCTGACTTGCTAAACTTCTGTTAGCACCATTAACCAAGCTACTCAGAAAAGAAAAATATGCACTATTATACTTCACTCCTGTGGATTTAAATTCATTTTCAGAAGATAAGCAGTGACAAATATATTGTACGGGTCCACTAGAACTGACTATGCTACCTAATGTTCCATTAGTTTCATAGGATATCAATTAAGATAGGTTACCACTGAAATTACGGGACAAAAAAACTCAAGTGAGTTAGTTAATCATATTTACAAATGGCCCTGTCATATAATAGCTGAGTTTGGCCTTGGTTTCTTTGCATTTAAAAAGAGCCATCACATTAAACCATTGATTCACTAGACTTTTCAAAGACCTTTTACTGTATTTTATTACTTTATATTAAACATATTTCCTTACAAGCACTTTTCTTACAAGTCTGTATGACCTTCTCCTGTTTTAAAATCCCCTTTGGGGATATTGTATACCTTATCTTAAGTTTATGGGAAAATGTACAGGTATCTGCATGAATGCTTTTCTGTATGTTTTGCATTCACCGACTTACTTCAGCCTGTAAGCTATAAAATAATCAACTTGGCCCTTGTTTCTCCAATTGGAATATTATGCTCTTCAAGGCCCAAAGCACTTCAACTCTTCACATCAGTGTTCCCAGGACAAATCTCTTCTCCTCCTCCCACCTCCCGATCTTCTCCTCTCTTTTATTCAGCGTAAATTTTTTCTCAAGTCTGTGTTTTCCTCACAAATCAGTTAAAAGACTAGAGGTGTTCAAGGTACCAGAGAAGCACACCGTTTCAAATTGTTTCATTGTTGAGGTGGAGAAAAGTGATAAAGTTGGAGTTTCACCTGTCATGAAACATCTTCTCCTCTGCCAACTGGGATTAATTTAAACTCGTCATGTATTTCTGCCTTTCATCTTTATTCATGTTGTGAAAGGAACAGCTGTTGAGTACTTTCTTTGACTATGTTTTTTTTATTCATTATTATTAGAAAAGCAAAGTATTATGGAGAACAAATAGATACTAGATACACCCTAGCAGCAGTCGACCAGCTGTCATTGGGTTTTGAATTTCTATCCAGACTTCTGAATTTCATTTAATAGTTAATTAAAATGGGAATTAGGCCTTTCCTCCTTCCCAGATTGTGGTGAAGAACAAGACATTTATTTTGGGCCAGTGGCGTATGTGGCTTTCACTTGTCCAGGATATCATCTTGGACAGACAATTTGTGTACCACTGTTATTACTGAGCCTTTAAAATGAACAAATAAACAGAAGAAATAAATAAACAAAAGCACTTGAAAGCAAACAAATGAAATGAATCTGCATTATTTAATGGTGTTAACTAGAGATTTTTTTTTAAGATAAATTTAATACATCAACAGAAGGCCTGAGATAAAATGGACACATACTGTAGCTGTTAAAGTTCAAGCCAGAATGGTGCTCTGAAATGTATGAGGATGTTGGAAATCTCCCACATTTTGTAGCTTTTCTGGGCATATTGCAGTAACAGTTGAATGGTTCAGCACACTGATTTTGAAATGCTGACAATGAGTGGCTGGAATGAGAAGCCAGGGTCTCTCTTCTGTATAAGGTTTTCTTCAGTACCTGGCAAAAGGGAAAGCAAAATCTTTCCAGAAAAGTTTGAAGGGAGCAGCTTTCAGCTGCCACATAAAATTTGTTTGTTGAGAGTAAGGAAGTGTGTATTATCTACACAATGCAGGCAAAAAAAATAAATGTGTTTGATTCATACACATTTTATAGATGTGACACATGACTTGACTAACTAAAACTTTTATTCTATATAGCTTAGGTCTAATAATAACTTATAAGATCATTAGTCATACCTAGGTTAAGAGAAAGAAATCTGACCAAAACTGATGTCCAAAGCAATATGCACCTGGAGATAGAAGGCAAAGAGAAATATTCCTTGCTTTTCCTACCTTGCAATAGTTGTGCCATCACTCTGTCTCCTTCTGGGATTTGTTCCACATATACTCTAAGCCGAACAAGTATGTTATAACTTGAGAATATTTCTTTACTTATTTATTTACATCTATTTTTATTTGAAGAGAAGCTCTCACAACATCCAAGAAGACACTATTGGGTTATTTAAGCAATGATAGTATAATGATGCTGGTTCAAGTCAGGTAAATACATCTTAAAAAAAAAAAATTAAATTCCAAATTCAGGATGCATGAAATAAAAAATTCTCTATTGTTTTGGGGGTTTTTAAATGTCATTTCCAGAGGTCTTTGAATCAGGACATAGAAAAGTTTAAGTTTATGCCTCCCTAAATCATTCTATTGGCTACATTTCTTATTTTACATTTGTCCTTAAGTAAATTGCTTTAATTTATTCTTACATTGACAAACATAATGATCTCCACAAAGAATGGAGAAGTTTTAGGTTCTTGCATGCAAAGCTATTCACATCAGGTTTGTAGAAAGCCTTATTCATCACTGGCATGATCAATTTCAACACCATTCACATTATATATCCTCTAAAAATGATTTAAAAAAAATAATATTAAACTTTTGATAACAGTCACAGTTTTATGACAATGACTAATAGTAAACTATGGGAAAGTTTGCCTTTGCATCAGTTTTGGTTCAGAAATCCTTTAGCTTCCCTGCTTTCCGGGACAGAAGAATAAGACTTACCTTTGGAAAACACTATTATGATTTTTCCTACGCAGTGTTGATCATAGAATCATAGAATAGTTCAGGTTGGAAGTGATCTTCAAAGGTCATCTAGTCCAACCTTCGTGCAAGAACCAGGGACATCAACCAGATCAGGTTGCTCAGAGCCCTGTCCAATCTGGCCTCTCTGGGCAACCTGTTCCAGTGTTCTACTACCCTCATTGTAAAAAACTTTTTCCTAATATCTAATCTAAATCTAAATGATGTTACTTTAGCTACCTATAAATTTACTTAGAGCAATACTGATTGGCTGCCTTTTTTTTTTTTTTTTT
>WHYT01016055.1:31494-67305 GCA_009806455.1 Tetrax tetrax
AAACTTTTTTTGGTTTTTTTTTTTTTTTTTTTTTTCTCTCTTCCTTTCTTTCTTTCTTTTTTTTTTAACCTTAGGTAGAAGGCTTTTCTTAGCAGAGGAGAAAAATGAGTCTCATAGTTGAGCTGTGAGATCTGAGGACTATGGTAAGCGTCTGCCTAAGTACATGAGAGAAGACACACAGCTGTTTCAGTTGGCTCAACCACCTACTGTGTCAGTGGCTTAAAGTTAAGGAAAAAAAGGAAATGTACTGAAACAAGATAGCTTACAAAGGGAAAGAGTTTCTCTCTCACTGAAATACTGAAAGGGGTAACCTGTAAAAAGTAATAAATATAGACTGACACAGTTGTAGTCACTCCTGATCTCCAGTGAGGCAATAGTTGTATTATTATAGCAGAATCAAGGCACAAAAACCTGGATTTGCTTTTCTGTAATATTTTTGAAGAGCAGAAAAATCCTTCTCTTAATGTTCCCTATTTCTCTAAAGACCACCACCTTTGATTAAATGGTACCTTTTATTTCTGAATACCAGCAAGCAGATCAGTTCTCTCCATTCAACTGATGTTCTTTCAGAAAGCAGGTGTAGGAGAATAGTAAGAATGTTATTTCAGATATTAAAACAGTTTCTGGTTTTAATAATTCCAGCAATAATTCCAGCCACTTCACAGTATGGGAGAAGTGTTAGCATTCTATCAGCTTGTTATTACTTTCTTTCAAGCTATTAGCCGTTTTGTAAACATCAGTTCATTATCATAGAAAACATTAAGTAACCCAAACAATCCAGTCTTTCTCAGCCATACTGCACAAATTCTACATAATCTATTTACTCATATGGCTTCTACTTTCCACGCTGTTGCAAATACTTTACATTTTTCTCCAGTAAATCATAATACCACTGACTGTTTACCATCATGTTTTACTTCTGTGTTTGCAATTGTACCTGCAGCTCATGTAGCAAAAGTGGTAGTTCAGTTTCCAAACTCACACTTGAAGTTCTAGCTTTGCAAATATAAGATTATCTCAGGCATCTTTTGGGGATTTATGACTTAAGAAAGCTCTTAACTATTTTTTCAAAACAGATGTGTGCATAAATTCTACTTACTGTAACTCCATTGTATCAGAAATTCAATTATAATAACATGATAAGATTACAAGTAGAATTTAACTGGAGGATGAGCAAAGCAATAGTGCCAAGTCTACCTGTTTCTCCTGAAATGAATAGCAGAATCTTCTGTGTTTTCCTTAAACTGCAGAGATGACCAGTAAGATGACAACATCTCTGAACAGCCTGTTGAGTATGAAATTAATTACTAAGAAAGTGATAGTGCTTAAGAGAAATTTCTGTGTGCCCACCAGTAGTCAGGTGTAAATTCACAGATCACTTTTGCATGTAATCTGTGAAAGATCAAACCAAAGCTTCATTTTAGTCACGTTAGTAGTGTAGAAGGTAAAAGATTTTTCTGAATAACAGAACCTTTTTTATCCTCTTCTACTAATTATTCATATTGAGTTACTCTTCTACTACAAAACTGTTTTCAGTTGTAAATCAGCCATTCATTATACCAATCAAGGAGGACAGGTACACTAGAATATTCAATGTTCTGTAATAGATGGTGGGAAATGGAACATAATGTTTAAGTACATGCAGTGTGTGCGCAGAAGGAAAGAAAGGGACCATCCAGTGCTTTGAACTGCCACTCGAATGGGTTGAATGTGCTTTGTTGTCTACAGTTTTTTCCAACTCTGAAATATGGCCTTTTTAATCAGGATCATGACTAAGCTTAACCTGAAATCTAATAAAATTAAATTCCTCAGTCTCAAGAAAACAGCAAACCTGAATTATATATGCACAATATCAGCACATTTAGTAATTTTTAGCAGGAATTAGTAATTTGCTAGCACTGGAAACAGGTAGTCCTTTCCCAATTTTGAAGATAAGATCAATAAATTAGAGTTGTTAGGTACAGAACAGCTGGAAAACCAAAGTACAAGAAAACCATGCAGTTAATTGTGAAATAATTTTAGTTCTCATATTAATAATATCACAGTACCTCTGTATAATAAGTGTATTATTTCCTTTTTCAGTTTTAAAGAGATCTTTATTTGTTTGTTTTGGTTTTTTTCCTGGCCTAAAAGCTGGCTTGTGACAGCTGGCAAGAACTTGTAACTTCTCCAAATTTCCAACAAATACTGATCACTGTTATGTCATGTCACAGAAGGATAACGGAAATTTCCAGTGAAGTCAACTGCTAAAGAAATAAGAACAGTGGCAAGGAATATAAATTCAGAGTGCCAAAATATGAGTGTGTATGTTATCTCAATAGTGATGTTTGGGAAATATGAGTTATGTTCTGCATGCAAGGAAAACAGCTGTGACAGGAAAGCTATAGCTTCACACCGTTGCTTGAAATCAGGCAAAACACTGTTCAACTGATCGCAAAGGAACTTCATGGAGTGGCTTTCCCAGCAGGGGAAGGAATTTTGGTGGGCCAAAGTGAAACCAAGGAGCACATTTGGCATGGCTGTTATGGTCTTGGTTAAAAGAAGTTCATGAACTGCAGAGGAAAATGTGCAAGACAGTTTTACATCAAAGAATGTAAAAACTTGAACCCTATTTTCTTACACTGTACTTGAATACCGTAGTTGCTTGTTGATATCAATATTTCTGTGGTACAGTTAGAATCTTTTCTCACCCAGGAAAGTGATCCCAAATCTAATTAATACCACTTTAACCCTTTCTTCAATTTCCTTGTAAAAGTTTTCTTTCAAAGATTTGGAATTTTCTGATAAAAGATATATTTTGCAAAAATGATCTACAGCCAGCTTTATGTTTCTAGTACCTCCATTACTTTATGTAGATATATAATACCAATTGTTTTTCATCCTCAGATGGAATTGTTTTGGTTTCTTTTTTTCCCCAAAATAATGGCTTTATATCCATAGTTCAACTCTGTCAACACACCTGATAATAAAATAAAAAGAATAAGAGAATGCTTAGCTCAATTTCCTCCATTGTTCTAGCAGTGTCCTTTGTACAGCAAAGGGCAAATGTGAGGTGCATATTCACACACAGATATGTACATACGACTATACGAATTATTATCTGAATACCTTTGAATCAGGGATGTGTGATTAATTTCATTTTCCCTTATGCCTCATTCTTTTTTGTGTCTTTATTTCTTCCGCATGAATCCTAGAATTGCAAATGCTTCTTTAAAATGGCAGTAACTGCAAACAAAATCTGAACTGTGAGTTCCTTAGGTCCATGATCGTGTCTTTACTTAATTTTCTCGTCACTGTTGGAGTTCTGTTTCAGTGTCCAGGCAGTAATTTGGGGGAGGGGGAAGGGCACTGTGTATTTTCTTCAGCAGAATTTGTCAGTTTTCGCCTGTGGTATTCAGGTTGGAATGTCTCTTCTGATTATGGTCTGCTGCAAAACTCCTGAGGATGTACATTTCAAAAAGCAGAAAAAAATGGATGTTACTTCAGATAACTTCCCCAATTTCTGTGTTGTATGTGTGCTAGAATAATGAAGGAAGCTGAGTTAAACAGTTTTTTTTTAATTTTAACATTAATTCATTATGCCTAAGTAGCCCAGGGAGTATAAAAAAGTCATTTTAAAAAAATACAACAACCCTTATCTTCCATAACATAAAAAAAATATTTTAAGAAAACTTCTAAGAATGCAATTTCTTCATTTTTTGTTAGGCATTTTAAGTAAGTTTTACTTCATTGGAGGCTGAAGGCCTTAATGAGCTGAAATGACTTTTGTTTTTTTTAGTTTACCTTTCTTCCAAGTGCTAGTATGTAGTAAGTGCCTTGTTTCCCCTATTTATTACAAGTAATTTCGTATTCCTGCGTGTTTCTTGATTATTCTCGTATCTTGACTATTATACCAGATCAGTTAAGCAAAGACACTTTGACATTTTCTGTTTCAGTTACAATTCCACTAAAATAATATACATGTTTCCTTCTTGGGTTTTTTTTTCAGTTTAGAACAACGATGTGAGTTTCATCAGCTACACTCCCATATGTATTATTTTAGAAGTGTCTGTGACAATTCAAAACTGCCTTGTAATGCACTCTTTGAGAAACCAGGTGTCAATTGAAAAAAAAATGTTGCTATTAAATCTCATCCATTACCTAGCTTCCAGAAAACAACCTTGAAAATCTAAGAAATGCTAGCCTTTGGAGACTGTAGGCTTCGTATTAATTTATATTAACATCTTTTTTCTAGTGCTCAGATAATTTTAAGGAAACTGACAAGATGCTAAAGAAAAATAAAAAAACAAATAGCCTTGATTACTACATTTAGAGACATCTTAATGTACATGGAATTTGGAAATATCGCTGACATTCTAAAAGGAACTCAGAGTAAAGCTACTTCTGAGTTTTAAGACATCTAACAGAGCTTGTATCCCTTGGTCTCTTATGAACAATCTGATCTTGTTTTACAGGTAAATAATACTTCTGTCTTCCTATAGATAACACAGTGTGCACAAGGGAAGACATATTATACGTTTCTGTAACCATTCTCGTCATGAAAAATTTTGTGGTTGTGTTTTTCAAGAATTCTTGTACCAAGAGGGAGCCTAAGGGAACCATGTGGGCACTGAGAGCTAAATAACCTGCAGGTAACAAATGCTGTTACATATATATTACTTTTCTGTGTGTGTAGTGAAAATGAACCAGCTAAAACCACAGCCTTTTGTTGTTTCAGTCATGACTGTTATTTTTTTTCAATGGAAACTAGCCATTATAACATAAACAAATTACTAACTACTATTCAGCATGCTACATGTCAACAAAATGCCTGTAGAAGTTGCTCTAACTGAAGATATAATAATCCTTCTGTCTTGCAAAAGAAAGCACATGCAATCATATAATAGTAGTTGAATATTTCCCATTAAAACAGTTTATGAACACTTCTTATCTCATAAAGACAGAATGCAAATATGAAGCTGATGCCACTGTTCTCAAACAAAATCCCTTTAAATTCAATGGAAGTTTTGCATGAGAGAAGACCACAAGCTTGGACCAATGCTAGTAATGTTCAGTGATCTAAACAGGCAGTGAAGCTGCTCAAGATTTTTGTTTCAAGTGGAGTAAACATACAGTGTATTCTGCAGATAGAAAGTTGTAAGTTTTCACTATAAATACCTGCAAGGCAGGCCAGCAGTTAACCTTGCAGATTAAAAAGAAAGAACGAGAGTACAGAAGGGTAGTTGATCCATTCTGTCAAAATGCCAGATGGCTGTAACTCTTTGCTTTTGTATATTAAAACTTGCCCTAAGCCATTTTGTCTCTTTTACTTCCTTCTCTCCTTGTCTAAAACAACATGCTGGTTCCACTGCTGGACAAATGAAACTCCCTACTCCTTCTGCAAAAAAAAAAAAAAAAGAAATAAACAAACAACCTAAAAGGCTTTTTATGGTCTAACATCTGATGTCAATAAGATTTTGAAGAGAATATCACTCTTGGAGAGCATCTCTTCACTTTTTTTTCTCTCTGGTTTAACTTAACAGAGAGCATATATGCTTGAACTCTCTTAAATCTGCCAGAATGTGTTTAGTCTTAACTTTAGATTTGTCTTAGAAAATACAATATATAGGGAGAAAATTAGTTCATTAGTATAAAGTGTGTGTGTATTTTTGTGGATACAATTTTAATAGACTTTGAATGAGATTCCTGAGATGAAAATTTTTAGACAACAAACCTGTTTCTGCAGGATAATAAATTCATTTCAAGATGAAAACAAAAGATAAAAATAATATTTCCCTTAGCAGGTCCCCTCAGTAAAGCCAGTTTCTCGTCTACTTTATTACTGTTTCTCCTAGTATGTGGTCCAATATGTGGATGTGCTGGAATGTACAAAATAAAGGGGAGCTATTTGTCAGTCTTGAAAAATCTACATACTTAGTGTGCATATCATGTCATTTTTAAGGTGAAATAAGATGTCAATAATCCATCTCTGAATGTGTACTGATTGTTAATACTCCTTATATTTAGAAATGAGGCAAAATGTTTCTCAAGAAGTGCAGTCTGTTCACATTTCTCAGACTTTTACCGTGTTTCAGACGTGAAAATTCTAGGATCAGATGAGCTACTTAGCTCAACCTAAAAAAAAAAAACCTGACCTAACATAGGAGGAAATATGAAGGCATTTCTTCCGATTTATTATGTTAGTGGAAACTGAAGACATTACACTGTACTGCTTAAAGCAGTTTATTAGCCAGCTCTGAAGAGCTGATTATCATATTTTCCATGCTATCTGTACACATAGTGAAAACAAAGTCTAACTTTGAAAAGATTTTTCAGGTGACAGTGCATCTTCCTTCGTGTAAGTAAATTAAATATAATCCAGTTCTGAAGAAATACATGTTTTATCTCTGTAGCTTATGTCAATTTTTTTTTTTCCCTCATCACAAGAATCTTTTCAGTAGAGTTTTAAAGGAAAACAACAATTTTTCATCACTGATAACTTTCCAAATAAAAACATTATTTTTATCAGTTAATTCAGATATCATAGATATCAAGTAGAATAGTAGACTTAAGTATCTCTTAATCTGTCATTGATTTTAATGATAATTTTTTTCTTTTTCCTTCCACAGCCCAGTCTGAAGTGTCAGTGGGTCATTACCCTGCTGGGATATGTTAAACAGCAGTCGAGCACAATATTACCAATAAACAGAGAAATTCCCATAAAACAAGTACTAAAAATGAAAAATAAAAAAAAAACCAAAACCTAAAAAAACTAAAACTTCTTGAATGTCTAGTCTAACTCATAAAAAGTCACACTCTTACTACTTGAAGGAACTACAGAGGAACATTTACTGTATGGGATGCATACTAGGCAGCTTTTGCTTATCATAGAATGGTTTGGGTTGGAAGGGACCTTCAAAGGTCATCTAGTCCACCCCCCTGCAAGAAGCAGGGATATCTTTAACTCCCTCTATTTTAAAATCATTACCCCTCGTCCTATCACAACAGGCCCTACTGAAGAGTTTCTCCCCATCTTTTCTGTAGGCGCATTTTAGGTACTGGAAGACAGCTATAAGGTTTTCCCAGAGCCTCCTCTTCTCCAGGCTGAACAGCCCCAACTCTCTCAGCCTGTCCTCATAGGAGAGGTGATCCAGCCCTCTGATCATCTTCGTGGCCCTCCTCCTCCTTTTGGATATTCTCCCAGTCTTCCTTTAAAAGTTAGGAATAAGTGCGGAAAGAAAGAAAATGGAAGAGGAGGAAGAACTTTCAATTGTAAGTTCTTACTCCTTTATCTTGGTCTTCCTTCTGTTTCTTGCTCTTATTTGAGTGTTGGCATCTAGTGCTACCAACATAGCCCGTAAGGTTGAAATCTTTACATTATTATTGCTAAATTTGTCAATCATAAAACTGAGAGACTTTCCAGGACATATCTTGTGGCAGAGCTTTTGAAATAGTTCTAACTGCTGTTGTCAGAAGCATTTTTCTATTAACCCAGTCTTAAATAGTCTTCTGCCTATTAGTTTTTGAGTAAGGGATATTGAAATCAGTGATTTTCATTGGAATAAATCATAGCACACATTTCATAGGAATATGAGAAAGCATCATAGCAAAATATTTTATTTCAGAAGATAAACTATATGTTAGTAACAGTTAATAAAATAAGAACAAATTCATTCAGTTCTGACCTAATACATTTTTTGTTGTTGTTGTTTTCAATGCAGTTTGGAATTAATTTTAACTTCATAGACTAGTGCCATTTGAGGTAATATTTTTTTGAGAAAGAATATATACGTAGAAAATTTACATTAAAAACATAGTAGCTTTGCTTGTATGGAAGAATAGGATGATTATTATTTATGATACAGTGATTGTACTATCCTACATTATTTATTTGAAGTTTGAAAATGCAAAAGAAGGCCACAGACAGTTCTAAGAGTAATGAATCACATTGATCCAATTACTATGTTTTTCAACCAATAGGTATCACATGTTAGAGAGAAATTTATTTTTGGTGCAATTTTGTAAAACAATGCCAGATGCTGTTAGTAAGTATGATATCAGCTGAATATCATACCATACTCCTTCTTGCTTTTACTGTCTGAATTTGTGCACCTTGTCTTATAGTTATTTTAAGAAAAACTCATGAACATGCTTTATTATTTATTTCTTTCACCAGTGGCAAATAATTTTTTTCTCCCCAATTTTTACATGTATTAGAAGGAGAAATTAAATAGAGGTAAATTATATTCCCTCTGAATTTGCAAGATAGAGAGTATTTGCAAGAGATCTGTATATGCGCCTACACTGTGATACATGTGACTGAGAAGCTAAATTGTGGGAAGGAGATTACTTTTTAAATTCTGCTGCACTGCCTTAGTCTATAATCAATAAATTATTCTGGAGATTTTGGGAATAATTTTATATGATCTACATCTGTAACTAAGAATATTAAGTGAATAAACTTAACATATAGGAATAACCAGTATAGATGGTTAAGATTTTTGAGAGTGCAAAGAGTTATGAGACCACATTCTCATCACATCAAGGGAAAAATCCACATATTACAGAGAATTCAAAATAGAAACATGTAAATGAGTGGTGACTGAAAAATGAAAGAGCTATGAAGGACTTGAGAATACTTCAGTTTAGTTTAACATGAAAAGGATAAAATAACAATTTTAACATCATGTTGAAGCATATATAAGGAAAATAAAAAGAAGAACAACCATTCTAACGGGTATGAGTAAATTAGTTTCTATGACAGAAAATCGGGTTTTTGTACTACTGAAACTATTAAAATAATTTTAAATATTTTGTAACTGTTACTTTTACTCTGTGGCTGTATTTGCATGGGCAAATGCAAAAAATCCACAATCAGTCACAGCCAGTAAAAATATATATATATATATATTCTCATCAACAACAGGCAAAGGGATAAACTAAAAGACAG
Organism: Tetrax tetrax; assembly: GCA_009806455.1. NCBI lineage: Eukaryota > Metazoa > Chordata > Aves > Otidiformes > Otididae > Tetrax > Tetrax tetrax. The sequence continues at coordinate 40,424 of WHYT01016055.1, forward strand.
AAGTAAGGCTCACTTTGCCTAATGTTATTGCATGCTTCTTGCTTCTCAAATTATCATAGATGTGTTTCAAATCCAAATTAAAATGTTCCATAATCCAAATTTCTGCCACAGATGCAAATTGCACTCAGTGAAAATACTAGTTACTTTGTATGTAGTGCTTTTTATAATGGAACATTAATTTCCTGGTTTATTTGTCAAGTGTTTGTTGAACATACATTGAAGTATGGAATTAATGAGATTAAAGGACATTAAAAAAAACCCTTGACTTTTAATAGAATCACATAATTAGGAAAGAATCTATTTTTCACGTTCTGAATGTGTGATACTGGCTTATAATAATGGCATGGATTATCGCATGCAATTTTAAATACTAGAAGCTGACTTTAGCATATAAAAATCTAAAGGAAAATACATGAAAATGTATCCCAAGACAAACAGTGTAATTTATCCAATAAGATGATGTTTCCTTTTTTCTTTCTTTTTTTCTTTTTTTTTTTTTTTTTCTTTCTGTTTGCTACTATAAAGATGTGATTATATGTTATGGACTATTCCTTGCCCATATGACATCTGTCTATCACATAGTATGTTCCATATTATGTCTGTAACAGCTGATTAAAGGTAGTCCTTGATTTCACGCTGATCCTACTTAAGAACTTGCTTCTTTTGGTTACTCACCCTAGAATAAGATCTTTTTAACAATTGTTCATTCTCATATTTTTTTCTTGTGGACATCAATCATTAATTAATTAATTTATCAATATTTTCAGTCATTGTATATGTGTGCATAATACTTATCCCAAAGGCTCCAAAAAGATTGAAAATGCCTATTCCAGGTTACTTATTTGCATTCATACCTTATTTTCCTGGTTTTGTGAAGATATTTGCATTTACTAGCTAGACACCGTTTCAGTTCATTTTTTTTTTTTATGAAAGGAATTGATGTCTTGTTCCCAATACTTCCCTGATAAACACTTCTACTTATGTTTAAAGTCTTTTTCTGTTTCATGATGCTATTTTTACGCTTTGTGCAATTTGCCTTTTGATTGTTTTTAATGTTTATATTAATATCATTATACTTTACCATATAGATGAGAGGGGTTTTTTTTTTTTGGTGCAACAGAAGAAATATTCTTAATTATTAGCTATGCCAAAATACTACAGTACCTGTAATGGCTCAGGTTTGGAAAAGCTAAATTGTGGAAGAATTCTTGGTCCTTTTAATGTCTTCGCCTACCTAGATGCTTGTAGTCCTTAAAAGGCAGAAAAACAGTTGTTTGGTGCTGAGTGCAATGGGAATTCAACTATGTAATGAAAAACTGTCTCCACTATGAGGAGACTTGTGTCTAAACAAAGAAGAAGGAAAAGGTGCACAACCAGAGAAAAAATTGAGGTATACTTCTATGATCACAAGATCTGTGACAGTGCTATGAGGACAGGATGCCCCTTTCCCAGTCTTTTGTCCTTCTAACTACAAAAACCACTTTACAGCCTAGTTAGTACAGGGAGGAGGTGCCCTAAAGGGATAGAGAAATAGCAAAGAAGAGGGTTTCATTTTAAAAGGCCAAGTTGTGCTAAAGGAAAATATTTTTTATAAAGAAGTATAGACTTCATTGTATTCTGCAAACAGAACAAACAAAATGAGATATTCAAAGACTTCCTGTGGATGGTAATAATTACAACAGATTCAACTGTATTTTTTTTTTCCTAGGGCACAATAGCATTTTAAAATGATAACATTTATATATAAAGACCTAATGAAAAAATAAAGAAAATAAAAATAATAATTTTAAATAGATAATTTTCTTCATAAGGAATATTTTTTTCTTCCTTAGACTACTGAAGATTATTGAGATGTATCATTTTCACATAGTATGCTTCTTTACTTCTCGCATTTGTTTATGCCCTACGTAATCATATGTATTCAACATAGATGTGTTCATAGTCTTTCTTTTGTGATGAGTCATGGTAAGAGTGGCACCAAATGTCCGGTATCCTTTGTTCTGTGGAGCTGTTTTAACATAAACTGGATCCTTGCATCATTATTTTATTACTTCACAGCATGAAATAAATGCCACAAAAAAAAGGGCTTATCCAGAGAGTAGTATGTCTAGAGAAATAATAAGTACTCAAGGAAGACAAGGATTTGTTTTCCAACAGAGTCATTGTAATCAAACTATTGGAACTCCCACAGGTGGAGCTCTGTTTGTTGCCAACTGATCTTCACCACCTGAAGCAAGTATGTTGATCCTGTAATCCTCCTCTCAGGGTTCCAGCTGTCTATGATTCAAAATGTGCTTTGCACACAGTACAGCTGCATAACTTTGGCTTAGACTTCTGAGAAGATGGAATGAGGAAAAAATTGAGAGAACTTTTACAAGCTAGAGTCATGCAAAGTAAGAGAAGTTAAAATGCAGATAAAGATGAAACAGTTTAGATTGTAATAGCAAATATTTAAATGATAACTATAGTAACAGAAGGATTAAAAAAATTGGAATGAAAAGTGTTCAAATCCTAAGGAAGTCAGAAAAAGAGTATCTCACCACAAAACGGATCAGCCCTTCATTGGCTGCCTGACCAAAAAGGACTACAAGTGCCTCGTCGGAGGGTGATGAGATTAATGTTTAACCTAATAGCTTGTCAGTCCTGCCTGTCTCATCTGTGTATCAGCTAGCTGATAAGTGTTTTATACTCTTACCTGATATATATCCTTGTTAGGGCATCTGTTTGAATAGAGTGGATTGAAAAACAGCAAGAGGGAAAGGGAGGGTGTCAGAAAGATAAAACCTGTGCTTTCATTATTGTGATTCTTAACATGGCGTCTGATTAAGCTATATATTGTCTGATTTCTGTATTGCAACTCATACTCTCAAACAAGCATTCACTTCTCAGTACTGTGATGTAATGTTTCCACAAATGTGTGGCTAACTGTTGGCTTATCCAGTTTACTGTTAGAATGCAACTTTTTTTTTTTTTTATTTTAATACTAATGATAGTATGTATTGGAAAAAATACAAATTTTATTTTACCAGACTGCATTTGTATTAGTGCTGTTTTGATTTGGTGGACTTCAAGGGAAATTCTCATGAACTCTAACACACAATAGGATATGTCCTATAAATTGAAACTTGAAGTTACCAGATTATAAAAAAATACATTCCACTAATGTGTTACAAGGATATATTTCACTTGCATACATAATTGATTCTGTACAGCTATATTAGTACCATTTCATTGGGAAGCATTGTATGCTACATTGCTGTTTTGTGGTTCATGTAAACTATTGTATTCTTTCATGTCTTATTTCACTGAAACTTTAACGAGTGAATGATAATTTTAGTATAAATTGAAAAAAAAAAAAATAGTGGCAATAGATGAGGAAGGAAGCCAACCAGGTCTAGTTTTAGTACAAGTCACTTACAGCAGCTGTCAGAATGCTGCTTGCTACAGAGTAAAACTTTTGCTAAGTGGTCATAGACAATAGAAAACTGGTTTTGATGCACTGCTTTAGTTTTACTCTTGCAAACAATAAAAGTTGTTCAAATTCTCTATAGGCAACAGAAATCATGGCAGCATAGGCTTGCATTCTCATTAAAGAAGTAAAAGTAATTAATGTCTCTCAGTTGGGAGAGCACATTGTAGACCAAATTGAACTACAGTTGATTTGGCACCCTTTGAAACTGCTGTGAGACTGTAATGGAGCTGCTGGGCTATAGAGAAATTATTCATGGGTGAGTTTTTTAACACTTTCTGCATTGTGTTTTCATTTCATCTCATTGATTTTGTTTGTATCATAATAGTACATTCAGGAGAAGTTATGGTGATTTCAGGCCTGTAACTAAGACTTTGTTTACCTAAAACATATCTATGACAAATAATTGAATTTAGGAAAGAAAAAAAAAACCCAGATATCTAATTAGAGAGCAGAAATAGAATTAAGCATTCTAGGTTATCAGCCATAGAACTGAAAAGATAAATTCTGGATATCTTTTACACCATAAACATCTTACAAAAAAAACCCTTCACATCCAGACAGATCATTACTGAGTGAATGACAGATGCATAATTCAGATTCAGTAAGTAGTTTGTGTTAGGATATCATTGCAGCAAATCAGCTCCACATTCGTTAGACTTGATAAATATTGTGAACAATGAGAAAAGCTGTTCTAATATCTCACTTTTCACACTCTGTCCTGTATTTTCAGATCCAGACTGACAGTAGCATTGTAGTAGTATCCTCACTCAGGCTCGGGACTAAGCACTATGCAACCGCTCACTCACCCTCCCTCTCCCCCTGCCCCGGAGGAATCAGGGGAGAGATTATATAACAAAAGGCTCAAGGGTCACGGTGAGGACAGGGAGAGATTATTCAAGATCATTCAACAGTTACTGTTATGGGCAAAATAGACTCAACTTGAGGAAAAGTAATTAAATGTTATTAGCAATCAAATCAGAGTAGAATATTGAGAGAGAAAAACAGATCTTAAGAACATCTTCCCCCTCATCCTGGGCTTAACTTTGCTCCCAACTATATCCAACTCATTGTCTCTGCTGAAGCAGCACAAGGGGATAGAGAATAGGGGTTGTGGACTTCATCACATTTTGTTTCTACTCCTTTTTCTTTCTTCCAGGATGACTGCCTCAGATCTTCTCCTGCTCCAGCACAGGGTTCTCCCCCACAAGGAAAGTCCTTCATGAACTGCTTCAGTGTGGGATCCTTTTCCACAGGCCACAACCTCCTTCGGGCATCTACCTGTTATGGCATGGGGTCCTCCACAGGCTGCAGGTGGGGTCTCTGCTCCTCCATGGACCTCCGTGGACTGCAGGGGGACAGCCTGCCTCACCATGGTCATCACCACAGGCTGCAGGGGAATCTTGTCAGGAGCAACTTTACTCCTCACTCTCCTTCTTCACGGACTTCGACATCCGCAGCCATTCCTCTCACAAGCAATTCTTCACAATTGGACCCAGGCAGATTTTTCCCATATTCCCTCATTGTCCTCATATTCCCCTCCCCTCTCCGAACCTCTCCGAACCTCTCCAAACCTCTCTTCTCTGAACCTCTCCTCTCTGACCCTCTCCTCTCCTCTCCAAACCTCCCCTCCCCTCTCCCTTCCCCTTCCCTCCTAACCTCTCAAAACCTCTCCTCTTTTGTTTTCCCCTTCTTAAAGACGTTATCACAGAGGCGTTATCACCATTGCCAATTGACCCCCCGCTCTGGCCAGCACCAGATCTGCCCTCGAGACAGACAGCTCCACCAGACAAAGGGAAAACTTCTAGCACCTTCCTGCATCTAGCCATCCCTGCAGCCCCCTCCTTGCTACACAAACCCAGCACAAACATGTACTTGCTTACAAGTTCATTGAAACTTACGGAAATGGATAAAACCTATAAATCTGTAGTGTCTAAGGAATATACTCTTGTGTATGATATTAGTATTAAGGTAAAATTTCACCCTTAACAACTCTGACTTTCTTCTCTGTAGGAAAAAAAAAATCTATTAAGACATTAGAGTAATCTTCCCAGCTGCTACTATTAGTCTAATAAAGGATACTCTTTTGTACAATTTATTTCATTCTACTTTCTTTACATTTCTGCCTTGCCTCTATTTCTGTTTTCTTTGTGAATATGTAATAGAGAACTGAAATCTATTTTCTGACACTTCTTGCTCCACCTCTTCAACTCTTTTCTCAGTACACCTATGCTAAGCAAACACATTAGATTTCTTTATTTATACTTGCTAATCCCTTCCTCACTGTGTTTTTTAAATATCGACATGTAATACTTGCAGTTTAAGAAGCTAAAAATATTTCCCTAGCACATTATATGAAGACCAATTTTCATTGCTTTTCTTCCTGTCTGAAAAGGACAAAAAATAAAATAGTCACTGGGTTCACAGGAAAGCAAGAAACCTCTTGCATAGTGTATAACTACACATGCTAGCACAGCTAGCTAGTGAAAAGAACTTAGAGACTAGATGATTGATCTTTCAATTGCTGAATGATATGCCATATACAATGCATCAATAAAATGGGCTTCTCTAGTACAGCCTGATATACGTGGTGTTCTCTGACATTTCCTTCAAACTCATGGACCTTCATTTGAAAACTATTGCAGGATATAGAACTGTAGCTTTTAGATTGAGATTGGTGAGGGGTGGAACTCAGAAGGTTTGGAATTTTTATTTGATTGAGATGAGTGTCTAAATGTTCACAGGCTTAGCTGAAGCTTATTAGGACTACACGATTCCCTCAAGTCTGCAAAATTGGGGCAGAAATCTGAAAAAAAAAAAGGCTTTCTTGTCAGATTTTTTAGCATTCTCAGTCTTAGAAGAAAATGCCTTGAGAACAGCTTTTCACAGTATTTTGGCACCTCTGCTTCCAGTTCCCGACATAACATGGCACTGAAAGAACACATAGAAGTATAACCTCTGACTCAATTAAAAAAGAAATTCTTGGAGTCTAACAAGTGATACAATCTTTGCCAATCTCTAGGATTTTTATTTTTCTTTCTCCTCTCTTGAACTCATTATCCACTCTCTAGCCAGGCTTTGGAGAAAAAAAAGGTGCACACATATTAACATATTTCATTAAGTCAAAAGTAGTCATTGTTTTAGTCTTTGACTCATCTTTTATTGTGATAAACAGCTACAGCTATATCCTGCAGTTATTTCTTTAAAAGCATGTGACACTGTGAGCTAGTGAGACAGTCATGTTTTTCTCAAACAGCCACGCCACTGTAAATATTTATGCTAAAATGTCAAGAAGACATTTCATTTGCAATATTTTTTTTTTATGTTCCACTTCAATTGCTAAGTCAAAAACAGGAAACAATGAATATTTCACTCAACTCTTCTTCACCCAGATCTAGTTACTTTTCAATCAAGTAAAAATAATTAAAACCAAAACCAATGGTTTGAATTTCAGGAGGCTCTTATACCATTATTAACTTTGACTAAGTTTTTAGGATGTAGATTATGCAATTGCTATTACATAGCACTCAAAGAGGAAGGACTTAATTCTGAGCCCCACAACTCCCAGACATTTCCAGCAAATGTCTTTCTGTGGTCTGTATGATTCCTTTATGGAATAGTCCTTTACCTAGAACGTCTCATGTCTCTTGTATTTCCCTGTATTACTCTGTAGTAATTGTTAGGAATATTATCCTATAATTTAATATCATAGGAGTTACAGAAAATAATAAATTGATTTGAAAGTTGCATTTTGTTTACTAAGGACACAGAGCGGAATTATATAGTAGCTTAAATTTGAAGAAAAAAAAAAAGTTGAGCTATAGCCTGCATTTCCCTAGAGCCTTTAGAAAGAACACTTCCACTTGAATCACAAAAACAGTTGAAGGCAGTGGAAATAAAAAAAAAAAAAAAAAAAAAAAAAAGTTCTGACCTGCAATATTCAGATATGAAAAATTAGCATTTAGTTTAGAAAGTATTTTTTTTTTATCCTATATAGCATCTAATTAATGACTTCATGTATTGCAATTTGATATATGATAATATCAGGCGCAATGCCATGTGAATCACAGACAGATTAAAAAAAAAGATTACTTTATATTTCATTCTATTAAATATTTAGTACTAATGGTGGGCAAATATCAAGATTTTTGTAGAAGTCTGTGTTATGCCGTTTATCTAAAACATTGTGTGCTAAATTTACACCCACTGCTTGACAGCATATTCAAGATTTTATGTCCCTCTCCAGGAAAGAATACATGTAGCATACTATAACATGTGCAGGTTAGAAAAAAAAAAAAAGTGTTTATGAAGATATTTGAAAAAAGACAAATAAGTTCTTTTAGTAAGTAAGGAGCCAGTTGCTTGTGAGAAAATCCTAATGTTACAAAACGAACCAACTAAAAAGTATTTACCTTACTCATACAAGTAAAGGAAGCCAAAGTTTCCAAACAGGTAAAGAAGAAACACACAAAACGTTTTCAAAAGAGGTGATTGATTTTGATAAAGTTGTTTTTTTCCTTCACTGATATATATTGTTTATCAAGAAAAGAGTATATGTATTGTTTTGAAAATCTGTATTTCAAGACCTTTCTATTTGATTACAGGCTGGATGGGGCTCTGAGCAACCTGATCTAGTCAGGGAGGTCCCTGCTTCTTGCAGGGGGGTTGGACTAGATGACCTTTGAAGGTCCCTTCCAACTCTAACCATTCTATGATTCTATGATTCTATGATTAAGAGGAAATCTTGCCATGCTGTATAACTGGATAGTGTATCCCAAGTATTAAGTTTGGAATGAAAAAAAAACAACCCACCTATCTATTTTATATATATATATATATTTGTATGTAATTATAAATTTATTTCTTCTTTTACTGAAGCAAAGAATAAACTATGTCCATTATCTGAATATTTTGCTAAATTAAGATAACTTTTATTTGATCAGACTTAGATGTGGAACAATAACTGGTAAAAAAGGAAGAAACAAGGTATTGACTGACTATATGAGATATTGAGAAGAAATTTAGATAATTATTCAAACAATCAGAAAATCCTTTGTTATAGTCCTTCAGAAAATAATTTGTTGTATTTTACGATCAGGAAAATAAAAATCCCTGAATGTTTACTTTTTCTTTTTTTTTAAAAAAAAAAAAATTCTTTATTCTTTTGTATTCATTATGACTGATTTTAGAAATTAGAAAGATACATGAAATAAAAATATGATGAGTACTGCAAAAAAGAAAAACAAGTAGGCAGGCTAATGCTTTTTGTAAAGCAGACAGACTCACTACTCATGGTAATGGTTTGGAAATAGGCCTTTTTTTTTCAGCAAGGATGGAAATTTTTTTTAAAATATCAAGAAAAAAAAGAACACACACACAAAACCACACACGAGCGCGCGCACACACACACACACAGAGCAACTCTTTTATTAGTTAAAAAAAGGAATGATCATGAAGTGTTGTCTCATGAAATCCTGGTCAATGCCTAAAAAATCTTTATAAATATTTCAGAAATATTTTCAGCAAGCAAAATTTGTTATAATCTCATCGTACTATTTAAAGAGTGTCTATTGATTTAAGAGGAAAAGAAAAGCTGGTCAATATATTGTGAAATCTTTTAAAAAAAATAATTAAATCACAATAGAGAGGGGGAAAAAAAACCCTGCAGATTCCACGCAAAAGTTTAGCTACCCTGTACTTATTTTAACAAGACTTGCAAATTCAGACAAAGACAGTTTTTAGGATAACTTCTCAGGAGAGAATGTAGTGAGATCAGCCAAAAAGCTAATTCTCATGTAAAAGAGAAAGGAGTAAAACCAGCAGAAAAATATGTAGAGTAAATTCATTAGATACCTAGAAAACCAGCAAAGCTGGTTCTTAACTGTTCTGTTCTTAAACACCCTAATACAACTGAACAATCCATCTAATTTGACTTCTGAACTAAACCTAAGAACATTGCTAGTAGCTTTCATGCACATGCTAGATTTTTTTTTGCAGGAAGATCAGATAGTGCAGAAAAAATACTGTGTTAGAAATGCAAAAACAGAAAATATAAAACTGTTGTGTGTAATTTCCAAGTTAAGCGTGGGAAAAAAGGGTAAAGGACTTGGAGACAAAAACTTCTATTACTTTTGCTGATTATTGTCTTAATAAGATTGTATATCTGAAAACTGTAACTGAAGAACGCCACAACTTCTTGCTGTCTCTAAACTGTATTATTCTAAATTGTCTAATTTCAAACTATAAGCTGCTGTCTCATTTCAAACTTTTGGTAACTCAACTTTGATATTCCAAAAGATGTTAGAAGAAAGAGCTTGTGTTCATGCTACCAGTTACTGTGAATTCAAGTTTGAATTTCTTTTGTCTAAGTTTTCTCCAGTATATAACTGGAAGCTATCAAGTACAACTCTACATTCAAGGGCCAGTTCACTTAGAGTAGGTTACTTAGTTTGTTTTTCAGTCTGAATATATCTAAAGAAGGAGATCTTACTTCTTCTCTGAGGTATTTGTTTCTTTTGACTTCATTAGTTGTGATTTTTTTCCCCTTAATATCTAATAAGGATTTCTTTTTGTCCATTGCATTTCCTCCTGTCTTTGTGCAGCTCTGACAAGATTCTGACTGTATCTTCCCTGATGATGTAGATGAATACAGTAATATATTACAGTGTTTCACAGAGATGCCATGTACCTTTCATTAAACAAACAAAATGACGCAAATCTACTCTAGAAATACAAAGTTATTATGCATATATGGGCATAGTATAGCATAGCATGGCACAGCACATTTAGATGTCATGAATTAATGGCATCCTATATAGTACATGTTTATATGAATTTTTATGTAGAACATATGCAAAATTTTATGTTTATCCTAAAGAATAAAACAACTCTTCACAGAACTCTTAAGGTTTTGGATTAGTTATATGTTCTTTCATTCCCTGGTACGTTTTCTGAAATATATTGTGTATGATTAGTATCGAAATCTTAAGTCTTATATTGATTTTATTCAAGGATTAAGGTTCATCCAACTTCAAAGTTGTTATCTTGGTTCTCTAAAATTTCTGAACTATCTTGCCAAGTTTTGGGGAAAAAAAACAGCATAATCCCAGATCAGTACACAGTCTCATGTGTACTGCTCTTCAAGGAAATTAGATGCTTGCAGAATCCTGCTAATTTAACCAAGTTTTAGAATAAAAAATAATAACGACTTATAAAAAAACCAGTTTGTTAAATAAAAGGGCATTTTTCATTGTTACTTTGTTCAATTCCCATCATTCTCTGCCTTTCTCTTTTCTGCTGAAATAGAACACCTTCCACTCTTGGACATTTTATCTTCATGTTTAAACAGATGGTTAATGAAAGCTTGTGCAACTCAGAACATCTCACCTAACCATTAATCTTCATTTCAGAGCAAGTGCTGCACATTAGTTGACACAATTCTATAGGGACTTTGTGAAAGAAAATCCCAGATACATCCTCTTCTTTAACTTATACTTTTACTTCATCCTACTGTAGCTTTACATTTTAAAACAAAGTAGAAAAAGAAGAACTAGGAATGAGTAGGAGCAGGTAGGCACTGGAGGAAGAATAGCTGGAGCTGAAGTGAAAAATCCCAGTGTATTAACACTGATTCCGACTTTTGATTTGTTATGATGTGTCCAAAATATTTTTTTTCTTTCTTTTCATTACAGTGAAGTCCCTGGTAGGAAAGAAAACTATCTATAAATTCCGCTAAAGCTTTGCAACTTTGGAAATGGTAGTGACAAGAGCAAAAATCCTTCTGACATATATTTCTACACTGTAAATATGTGTTTTGAAGTTAAAACACGTAAGTATGGTATTTGGATAAGATAGTAATAAATTAAGCTTAGTAGTTCTGGGGGTCAGATTGAAAAGCAAGTGATTGTAACAAAAGTCTATAACTGAAATCTGAGAAACTTAATAACCTTTTCTTGCCTTAAAAAAAAAAGGCATACTTGACATCCTTGTTTTTTGTTTTCTGTACTTAAAAAAACAGTGTTTGGGGAATTACGGACAGCATGTCTCTATTTTAGTTTTCACTTTTAGATCTCTAATAGGTCTCTACTGCTATGCAGGACTTGGCTGATTATTTGGCTTAAATTCTTGATTCATTGTTACTTTACTATAACGTTAACATTTTTTCTCTCAATTAATTACTTTCTTTCTCTACAACAAATGGAATAAGCACTTCAGAGTTCACGTTTGTGCATCCCAAACTCAAGGTTCATTAACCAACAGATCGCTAAAAATGGCCTTTTTTTTCCTCCATTTCTTGTTATGTAGGAGGTCTTCAAACCTTAGTGTGCTCCACAGAAACCCAAAATCTATTTAGCATCGCAGATTAGCAATTCACAGAAGACTGACAACCCTGCAGGTATATAGCTATAAGAAAAAAGCAGCAAGAAAAGGGCTACATAAAAGACTTTCTGAATTTGGATAATCCAGACATTCAAAGTCTAGCTTTGAGACTGTTAAATGTTAATGCAAGAGAAGTGGGTCTTCCAGGAGTTCAGCATTTCAGCTCATGGCTGAAAAAAAGGCTTTTGGCTTTCATCAAAAAGTACATGTAACACTCAGACTACACATGATTTAATTCAAGGTTTAGTTTGTAATGTTCTGAAGAAATAATATGTTCATATCTTTTGTTATGGTTTTCTTGGAAGTCTGTCTTCAGCTGCTTTGCCACAGTTTGCAGCACAGAAGAATATGTTCAAGTTGTCCCTTCATAATATCATTCATAGGGATAATATTGAAGAAATCAAAAGGCTGTACTGACTTTGATCTGACCCAGGCCTAGAAAACCAAAACACAACCCAAAAATTATGAATTCCCAGGTTTTTTTTCTTCTTCTTGTTGTCTGAGATAGTTTCTATAGATATGCTTTTGCTTTAGAGAGTGAAAAAGGGCAGTGATGAAGGTGGATTACTCAGATCGATAGCAGATATTCCAAAACTGGGAGAAGGCAATCCAGCCTTTGGAGTATCTGTATATTTCTACTAATATCTGCTTATTTCCTATAAAACAATCAGCTGTAAAAGTTAAGCAAGGCTACTCTTTCTTTAAGAGTGTTATCTAAATATTAATTAAATGTAAGGCTTGTTTAGCTGGTCCTTTGAAGTCCTCTGGAAACAGAGCCCAACTAGAAAAAAATACTCATCCATTTGTCGGGGATTTTTGTTTGTTTTCTTTTTAAACTTTTTTTTTTTTTTTTTGCAAGGAATATACCTTATTGTAGCCTCATTTCAGTTTGCTGACAAATGTAACAGTAAAGAAAATAGATTCAAATAGATGAATTTATTGGCAGCTAGCTGTTTGAGCTGTTTTTTGAAAGATAGAAGCTTGATGATCTCCAGAAAGCGGGTTTTTTTTTTTTGGTAGAAACATATGAGTACAAATACTGTCTTGTGCCACTGTGTAGGTTGGAAAACCTTAAATATTAACAGACTATAGTTTCAAAAAATATAAATTTGTTACAAAAGCAAAATATTAGTCCTATAGAGTGCCTTATATAAAACTCATTGTGTAAATTTCTCCATTGAACAGTATGTATATGATGGAGGTTTGATATTAAGAAATAAGTACATTTTGTTTCTATTAGATGCTATTCAGAAGGGACTATGGTTTTAGTACATTCTTCTCATCTCCATTTACAGATTTGCGCTCCCATTCATGACTTTAATTTGGACTGATTTGTATCCCACAGTTTGGAGATTTAAATACACTGTATTTGCAAAATTGTTATGTTATAACAAAGCAGCTATCAGAGATGAGTAAATTAATTCCCTCTGTTTTGTTGATAATTTAATATCCAATATGGAAGTTAACTCTGATGTATTACATGACTATTTGTCTAAAAATCTACTTCTATTAACATCATTGCATTGTTCTGTTATAAAAATGTTAGGAAGAACGCATTTGGCTTTCATCACATTTTCCACTTCCTTTGAAATTAAACTTTAAAATCAATAAATAGTAGCCTGACTAAAGATGAATTCTATGCATTTTGTTAACCTAATTATTTTTGTTAATTATGCAATTTTCTTGCATGATCATTCTTATGTTCTTAATCTTTCAAGTTATCAAGGGACCTGAACTAGCATTTCCTGAAGCAAGATGGATGTCTACAATTGTTGTAAAACTACAGAGGCATTTAACAGATCAGCCATTGTGTGGATAAGAATAAGTAGATCCTTTCTGTTTGCAAGAATGAGGACCAAAAAAATTAACTAATGTAGTTCTCTGAATAGCTACCCTTTAGCAGAATCTAATTAGTGAACTTGGTCATTTAAATAAGTGATGGTTAATTGTATTAGTTTGTTTGTGTGTATTAATGAGAACCAAAAGCAAGCTTGTGAAACAAACTGTGCTGGCTGTTTTGTCCTGAGAGAATCCAACAACCAAGACTGAAGACAGTAAGCACTCCTTGACTATTGGTGTCAAGAATGTGGATCTCCACTAACATTGCTTACTAACAACAACAATGAAATTGAAATCTGCATTTTATATGTGAGTATTTATATTTAAAAAAAAAATTACTGGAAAAAAGTTAACTGGAATAACTTTCTTGTTCTAGAGCTGCACAATAAATGTAAATTCTTTCATTTCTGATAATTACAGTGTCTTATCTGAATCCTGGAAAAAAAAGTTGAGGTACAATCAGGGGTTAATTCTTACACATACTCAGTGGTATCGGCAGGCTATTTGTTAATTTATAAGACAGTAAAGTAATGAGCTGTGATAAAGGTGTAGATATTTTATATTTACTGAGAAATGCAGAATGAGCACTTTTCAGGAAAAGGCAAATATCTCCCAATGGATGACATACAGTTTTATAAATTTGCATTATACAAATTCCATCTTCAAGTAGGATGTTCCGATAACTAGGATTAGGTATATATGTGTAGCCTAGAACAAGATTTTCTTTAGTAGGATAGTGTTTTGTTCTTCCTTTGGCTCTTTCTAGCAAAATAAGCTTCTGATCCTGGTTGGAGCAATTATTACTTAAAAAAGCAATGTAAACAAAATGGTTTTAGGTATGGCCCTTTAGAACAGTATCTGCATATACAGACAATGCTAATAATTAAACGCAACCCCTTAGTAAAATATTAAAACCAGAAACTGAAACCATTTTTTTTTTCCCAATCAATAGTAAGAAATACTTAACTAGTTATTAGCATTCTCCATCTTCTTCCAGAATTATAGGCAGCTTGTTTTCTTTTGGCCTAGTATAGCAAATGTTGTCTACCTTTTCCACAAGAAACTACATCTTTTATTTATACTTAGTTGCAGCTAAAGTGCAATTCAGCCTTACTAGAGTAGAAATCTAATGAGTACCATATTACATGAGAAGAGTGTGCCTAACAGAGTTGATTTCTACTTTTGAAATTCTAACTGCCCTTGGACCTTAGCTGATAGATACATTTCCATGTATTTATTTGTGAGACTATTAATAGTAAATAGAAATATTTATTTATTTATTTATTTATTGGGGGGGGTGGGGGAGAGAGAAATTATCCTTTTCTGGGGATTTTCTCAGATTGAAGAATTTCTGTTCAGAATCAAAAAAAGACAAGGTTAGGAAGGAGACAGAAAACTCACCCACTGATTTAAAGAGTCTTTCTTTCCTGCTTACTTGTCTACTTATTCATTTAATCACTCATCTAAGAGTGATTAACTTCAAAAGAAAAATTTGTTAGACCAATTTATACTGTAGAATTTCCTAATTCTGATTCCCCTAATAGATAAGCACAGTTGTCAAAAAAGACATATGAACATGAGTCTACAACACAGTCAATAAATCTGCTAACAAATGGAGATTGACTGTTTTATGCTGATATTCCATATCTACTTCTCTTGAAATTTGCATGTGAAAAGCACTATTTTCCAAACTTACATAATTTTTATATTTATATATCACAGAATCACAGAATCACATTATATCTACATAATGTGAGTAGTGATATAAAAAATACATATATGCATGCATGCATGTGTGTCTAAAGTGTGTATGTGTGCGTGTATATAACAAGATTACAGTAACATGTGCCACATAGTTCTATATGGGATCACCTCTTCCAAATAATCTTTTCCCTTGTTACATTATACTAATACTAGTGTGATCAACAGATGTAGGTTGAGAGGGCAACATCAGTTAGACAGTGGCGTTTTCATGAAAATTCCCAGAAAAGATCTTGATTTTCATTATATACTTTCCCTGCACAGGTCTGTAATCCACTTCTAACACTTCCATGGCATGGTTTATATATGCCATACCATAGGCAATGCTGCAAAGGTAATTTTGAGAGGCTGTGATGAGAACAAAATATTTGTGATGAAGAATTCTTGGATTCAGGATGTCTCATGACTCACATGTCTATGTGGAGTGGGCTTTGCTAATGGTTTGATTTTATTGCTTTCTTTCATTTGTTTTCTTTTTTTTTTTTTGTGACTTTATAAAGTATCCATGTGTCGTAGTTCTGCCCTGACCGGGACCAGACTACGCAGTCTCTCTCCCACTCCCCCCACCCTCCAAAAGAATAGGGGGAGATGATATAAGAAAAACAGCTCGAGGTTTGAGATAAGGACAGGGAGGAATCCTTAAAGTTACCGTCACGGGCAAAACAGACTCGACTTGGGGAAAAACTATTCATTTATTACTAAAACTAGCAGGAGAATGAGACAGGGAACAAGATAACCTCCCCTCACCCCTCCCTCTTCCCGGGCTTAACATTTATCTCCACTACCTTCCCCCCCCGAGCGGCACAGGGGGGGAAAAAGGGAATGGGGGTCGTGGTCAGTTCATCACGGGGTCATGCCGCTGCTTCATCGTCGGGGGAAGAACTCCTCGCATTCCTCCCCTGCTCCTTCGTGGGGTCCCTCCCATGGGCCACAGTCCTTCGTGAAACTGCTCCGGCGTGGGTCATCTCTTCCACGGAGTGCAGTCCCTGTAGAACAGCTGCCCCAGCGGGCCCTCCATGGGCCACAGCCTCCTTCAGGCCCCCACCTGCTCTGGCGTGGGCTCCTCCACGGGCTGCAGGTGGATCTCTGCTCCTCTGTGGACCTCCATGGGCTGCAGGGGGACAACCTGCTCCACCATGGTCATCACCACAGGCTGCAGGGGAATCTTGGCCAGGAGCCGCATTACTCCTCCCCCTCCTTCTTCACTGACCTTGGCATCTGCAGTCGTTCCTCACAACAGGCTGGCAGACGCCTCTCAGGATCCTTTTTACATCTTATTCACTGCTCATCTCCTCTCCACTTCTTGCAGCCGGACCAGGCCGAGTTGGGCCCAGTCGGCTGCCTGGCAGGAGGCCAGAGGGTGAGGCCTGCAAGGCCCACAAGGCTCGCGCCCCCCCCTCTGCCCCCGCTCAGCTACTTCACATCTTCTCCTCCTTTTTTTTTTCTGTTTTTCCCCTTCTTAAATACGTTATCACAGAGGCGTTATCACGGGACATTCTGCTACCAATTGGCTCGGCCTTGGCCAGCAGTGGGTCCGCCCTAGGCCTGGCCCAGTCCACTGAACATAGGGGAGTGACTTCTAGCAGTTTCCTACAGAAGCTACCACCTTAGGCCCCCCTTACTAAACAAAACTACAACACTGTGTGACTCATAATATTATCGGTAAAGTGGAGTCTGAGTAGCAGAGCTTTCATGGAAAGCATGTGTGTAGCTGTCAATGGATATGTATGATTAATAAAATTGTAATCATAGTGTCAGGACCCAAAGCACACCCACAGACTCTACAACCATTTTCCCATCCTCTCAGGAAAGTTTTCTGATCTTCACTTCAAAATGCTCCAAATTTTGAAAATATTTCTGAATGCTATTCAAAATTAATTGTAAGGGCTTACAAAACATTAGGCATTTAATCAGAGGAAAAACTTCGGAATGTCTTTTAAACCTTTCCTCTGATCCCACCGCAAAGCACAGAAGTTGTTTCAGAACATATTTCTTACAAGTCTGAGCACTGCAGTTTCGAAATCACTGGCCTTTATGTTAGTTAATATTTTCAGTTTTCTTATGGACAAACTCTCTCAGCATAAACACCATCACAATTGGCAATCTTGATGACTGCCTCAGCAGGACAGCCAGGGAGTTAATGGACATGAAAGCTGAAATGGTTTGAGGTGCATAGCTTTATCCTGTTGGTAGAGCACTTCTGTTTTTTCAAAGTGTTAGAGATGGAATCTTTTATTAGAGTTACAGGAAAGAGCTTGTTCCTTGGTTTTGTCTTAACCGGGGAAAATAAGCAATTGTAGAGATAGGAAATGAGTTTTCTGGCTGCAGTTTTTCTGTGGTAAATGATATATTGCTAACGTAATTGCTAAACCCTAAAGTCTTTTGGAATGATAGCCTATGGCATACAACATGATAATAAGGTGCTGTGTAAACTCTTTTTGTATACCACAAATCTTACATAGTCAGAAGTCAAAAAGTAGGCATAAAATGTAGCATAAACAAGTGAACAGGAACATTTCAGAAAGAAGAAATTTGATGTAGTTTTTCCATGGCGCAGTAGGTCTGAACATAAGCCGTCTCTGTGCAGTGCAGAAGCTTTAAGCAGAAAAGCTTGATGTGTGTGGGGGGCAGCTGAAGGCAAAACACATAGTGCCTGAGGCAATCAGCAGTATTTCTGAATCCTCTTGAATATTTCTGAAAAAATGCAGTAATTCAAAAATGTGCTATGAAAACTTATATGAACTTCAATCCAGGTAGAAGAGTAAAAGGTGGTGTTACCTTGTTTCTGCATGATTCTCAGAATTGTATTTGTCACCCAGTTGACACAGGAGTTCTTCAAAGGAATCTCATGCCTCAGCTGAAATATATGGGAAAGAAAGATATTTATAATCTCTGTTACTTCTACACTAGATAACTGTTCAGACCATATTACTGAAAAAGAAGGCCCTTAGCATTGCTTTTCTTTCTTCACAGAGAACTCCCAAAATTAGTCAAGGAGACAATAAGTAGGCGTGTGGTTTTCTGTTCTGTAGTGTAATATAAGGCTAGTCACTGAAATTTCTTTTATAAAGGAATAATATCCAGAATAACAGATATTTTTGTGTTTTTCTTTCTTTCTTTCTTTGTACTGGTTTTCAAGAAACGAGGCCACTTCCTCCAGCAGCTTAAGCCCAAGACTCTCCTTCCCAGCTGCTGCAGCCCAGTCTGGTGCCCGAGTGCTCTGAGGTCTCTCCCCAGGCTGAAGGATGTGGCTGCTGCTCTCTTGTTTGCAGATTCAACCAGTAGAGAAGCTACAAGTAGTGTGACCGAAGATGTTTTCCTCTGGTTGTTGTCTTTGTTAACACTAATTGGTCATGGTTTATGACTCTGTGTGTTTGTCTCCCTCCTTTTCTTTATTCTCTCACTGAGAAAATAAACATACTCATCCTCCAGGTATACACACAAATTAGTACAAATGACCAGGTTTTTCTTCTCAGGACCTCTCTTATGTGCTGGTGAGGTTTGTCTGTGTGTATTCTTCTTCATGACTTCTTTGACCAGAGACCCTTAATGGAGTAGATGCTCTCCAACCACATGCCTTCACTCTATACACTTCTGAAGGAAGCTCCTATAAACCACAAAGAGGAAGTTCTAGTCTCCAAAAATTGATGGAAACATGACCGAATGCAAACACCAACACATTGGTCAAAGGAACAAAGAAGAAAAAAAAAAACAACAAACAAACCTAAACTAAAAACCAAGCCCCCAAAAACTTCTTTTTGTAAACAAGAGAAGGGAAAAATTAAAGAAAAAAAAAGTTAATTTCCTACACATTGGTATGTTACTGTAAAATAATTATATTAGAAAGAAACTACAGCTATTTTAGTCACTTTATGTGACAGTAATGAAATTCCCATGATAACAAATTTATAGGGTTTTTTTTTCCTTCCTCAGCAATTATTCTAAACATTGAAATTAACCAATCTGCCCAAGTTGGTAAGAAAACAGAAACATAAACATGTTGTATTTGCCTAGAGCATTCAGATAGCTGATAGATAGCATGACAAAGAACTGTCTTCTGTGCTGGATTCTGAGCTTTGTCCACTCTGCCAGCTCTTAATTGGTGTCACCTCCATTTTTCTGGAACAAGCAAACACTGTGTTTTTGTCTGTTAGAAACTTGCTATCTTGCTTTTCCATATGTGACAACTGAAATACAGCTCACTCTGATTCAGCAGTGATAAAATGCAAATATACCTGTAAGACTTGATATTCCTTGTATGAGATGATTCTGAATTGAGAGAAGATTGTCGGAAGGAAATAACAAACCTGAATTTAAATTATGTGGTTTCTTTCTTAGTTTGACTCATTTAGTACCTAAGCTAAATTGTCAAGGGAGAGGGAGAGGCAGAGGCGAGGCAAGGCAAGGTGAGGCAAGGCTAGGTAAAAAGGGAAAACAGAAAGGAAGTAATAGAGAAGAGAGGAGAGAGAAGCAAGAAAAGAGAACAGGAAAAAAAAAAAAAGCCCTTATATTCCAAACCAAGTCTTGCTGTAACCAACTGTATTTTTAGAACTGAATCCCATTGGCTTCCAGCAATATCCCATTGAGGGCAAACAGTAGAAGGGAAAAACTCAGGGTAAGAAGTGTAAGTGTAAGAGTTAAGTATTGAAAAACTAGAATACGCAGAAGCCATTCAGTTTTCACAACCAGGAAAAGTGACATCAGTGTATCTGCAAACAAGATAGATATCAAGATGGTAAATAGTGATTGAAAAGAGTGTTCAGGAATATGTGAGATGTAACACGCATACAGGAAATAGTTTCTTATAAGCATCTTGTGTGTGGTTTCTTTATTACAATTCACAATCCAAACAAAGGAGTATCTTAAACTCGTAAGTATTAAAGCCTCACTTATTGGCTTTTTGTATCTTTGGAATCTTAGTAAGTTGTTGAAGACTGTGCAAATATCTTAAAAATGTTTTTTGTGTCTCTTCCTCCTCTAAAAATTATAACATAGATCAACCTCTTTTACCTGTCAGCTAAAAACTAAAACAGAACCAAAAGTCTTGTAGCAGAAGAATGAGCAATATCAAGGGGCTGAAGACAAGTCATGTGACTGTATAACTTCAGTCACAGCTGAAACGCACATGACAATGATAGACAAAACCTTTCCCAGTAAACCATAATTTTGTCTGAAATGGAGAGAAATGCACATTGCATGTATGCAAAATAGATTGGGATGAGCATTTATATAGAAGATCTTTTCAGGTCCAGGAGTCAGTGAGCGTTTTTTCTTCGACATTTAAGTAATACAAGATTATCATTAAGCAGCTAGAAAACCCATAAGAATTGGACCTGGTCTCTGATGTCAAGAATGGAAGCCCTCACTGTTAGTTTACAGCTCATTTCGGCTGATTGAAAGACTTGTATGCACCTGACAAGAAGTTGTTTGAAGTCGAGCAGTGCTGATCAAGAGCTTCTAAGCTCTTGATAAAGAATTTCAGAATTCTTTTAACATATTTTCAATGTGTATGATTTCCTAAGGATTGTTCTCGCTTGCTAGATTCATTCCTTCCTCATAAAGAGAAAAAAAAATTAAGCTGCCATACTTAAATGATGTATTACAATTTGAATTACTATTAAGTTCTTTATTCTCAAATGCCAGCCCGCAATTACTTAGAACATCAGAAAAAGGAAAAGATGATATATATTGTTTACAGAAATAAAATCCAGCAAGTGAAAGTAGCATGAAGTTTGGGAACACACTCTGAAAGATAGCTTTTCACTACTGAAGAAGCCATTGTTGTCAACAGTTACAGCAGTAAGAAATGACATGACATTTTTCCAGAGTTTCCAGTTTTCACACCAAGGCTTTGAGATTTCAAAGTGTCAAAGATCTCTATTTTTTTTTATTTTATTTTATTTTAATGCGAGAACATCTAATTTTCATTATTCCTGTTCCATATTAGATACAGCACTACCTGTAAGGAATCTTTCTAGAAATGATAAATTTGGAAGATAAAGTTCAGGATTTCAGGCCAAGTGAAACAATGAACAATTTTAAAACTTCAGATAACAAGGTCTTATGGGAAAATATCAAGAAATACTAACAACTACTGGTCTTTACTATAGTAAAGTCTTTTATGGTAGTGGCTGTTCCTAAGTATGTATCTGTACAATATTTGCACAATAGATCACTTTCATTATTGGAGTCTGAATAAATTTCTGTAATACAATAAACAAACAAATAATAACAAATGAGGAGTGTGCAGGAAGGAAAACAAAGTCCTGAGATGTTATTTTTTTTTAATCCTATGATATCTAAAATTGCTTTTTAAACAGTGCTGTAGCATTCCAGAAATGTACAAAAATCATTTAAAGGCTGATGAGATTCTCAAGGGTGAATTGTACACAAGTATTTTGTTTGTTGTGGGAGAATCTATCAAAGACTATGCAAGCATATTTAAACTTGAAAGATGAAAAATAACAATATTCTGTGTAAATGAGTTTACAATCCTTAAATTCAGTTTTAATGGTAAGATGTAATTGAACTCTTTTTTTTTCCTGCATTTTAGCTGCACTGCTGATGATCCTCAATGACCCTTTTGGCACAGATTAGGTTTCCTGTAAAAGATGCGCATCTGAAATTAAGTCAGCAATATCAAACGCTGTAATTTAGTTTTATCCCATTATTAAAGATATAACAAGGATTATATTACATGCTGTTATTGCTTTATGTCATGTTATAGAACATTATGTTCCATCAGTGCATGAGTAATCTCTATCAGGAAAGGGCATAGCAATTGTAAGGTACAGCTGGGCAAGCAACCAGCTTTGGGAATTTCTTGAAGGCAAAAACTGTGTGAAGAAATGTTTGATGACTGAAAAAAAAATACAACAGAAATGTTCAGGTATATATAACAGCAAACAAGTTTCCTCATTTCCCCATTTTTTTTTGAAAGGGGAACAAAAGAGAGCTTTCACAGATTCAAATCCTGGGTTTGCTTTTATCCCACAAAATATTTTATGGAGGCACAGAAAGCCGAATTGAGCTAATGAAATGGTTTAACTGACTCGTCAGTTGGGTCGTTCTCTTACACTTCTTGAAATGTGCTCTTACCAACACCCTGCTGTGCCAGGATACTATTAAATCACTGAAAGAAACCAGAGAAATGTAAGGGAAGGGGAAATTTAAGGTAAAATGAATGAAAATAAAGATAGGTTTGTGAGATGCACATTACCAAAACAAATCATTTTGGAACTGAATCCTGCAATGCAAATGCAGTCAAAAGATGAACTCTGACAAGGAAATATTTGACAACTTGCTATATATAATATATGGCTTTATAAATGCTGTTTGTAATTGGGGACAGAAAATTAGAAATTATTTTCTTGAGAGTTATCCACAGTAGAAATTAAGCAATATATCTTTAAGCTGCAAAATATGAATACTTTCATTATCACAAACCCTGTGAATAACTACACAGCTAGACATACAAGTTTTAGGTTATTAGTGATTAAGCTTTCATTTGATAAGAGTCAACTTAACCTTATCAGTTTACAGAGCTTTTTCTAACTGTAGATATTAAAAATTAATATAAAAAAAAACCAGATTACATATATTAATAAGCCACCAGTCTTTGGATCTCTCAGAAGTGTGACTAGGAACCAGGAGTAACAATTACTGCAGACATCAGCCCCAGGGACAAAGAGTCAGCATTTAATGTAACTGAGCTTAAACAGGATCTAATATTTTAACCTTTCTTTCATTTATGCTTAGAACAAAAGTTTGAAGAATTATTGGATAGGACTTGACATGGAACAGGCGGAGGCTGAAGTAATGACCAGGTGTATGTCAAACGACATTTATTGGACAGGTATATTTTGCCCCCTTGTATAGTATACTGGGTTTGACTTACTGACTAAAATTAGATATTTAGTGCCATTTTAGACTCGCTATAATATCCAAGTCTTTTTCATGCAGCTGTCAGCTGTGTCTCAGGTCCTCCAGGAGACACACTTAAAGAGTGGCAGCCAAAGGCCAGATAGGGTACCCCAAATTTAGATAGCTGAGCCAAGCCTCCATGTTGCAAGTAGAAACCTACAACAGGCGACAATGTGCAACTAAATTTCACCCCTGCTGCTCTTCTTGTCTGTAGGAGCTACTAGGAGATTACTGAAGATAAACTGTAAGAACCATGCTAGCGCTTAGAGGGTTATCAAGAACTCTATTGTTTTAATAAATGTTCATAAACTGGGATTTTTCTACTGGTATAACAGAAACATAGCTCACACTGAAAGTAAAATTATGTAAGAAAATAATTACATTATACAAATTATAAAACAAAAGATATGGAAGAGAAGGATCATAAAGTTACTTTACTAAAGAATTTCAAAAGATAACAAAAAAGAGTGCTAGATCACATGGGTCTCTAAGAGGCCATAATATCAACAAAATTGAGGTCCATAGAGAAAGATTAAAATTCAGATAGACTGTTGCTGTAGAAAGGAGAGCAAGAGAAGAAAAGGTAAAGCAAACTACATAATTGGAGCTATTCAGCAGCCATCCCACCAGGCAGACCAGCCCCTTATCGAAGCAATCTGGAGCAGCAAAATAAACTTGTGTTAACCATACTAAATCATGCCTGACTTGCCCTGGTGTTGAGAAGGGCACATCTTGAAGGAGGCAGTAGACAGATTAAACTTTCTATAACAAAACCTCCTAGTTATTTATCTATCGACTGACTTATTTATTTATTTAAATCCTTAGAGAAAAGGACAAAAGGGATACAATTACTGGATTTGTCCGTTGAAATACAACCACAGACATGTTGATAATAGAAAGAACAGTTGAATCCAACCAGTGTAGCCAAAAATAACTGGTCATTATAGCTGAATTTTTTAATTTTTTTTTTTTTTAAAGAGTGATCTTTCTGTGTGAGGAAAGTAAGGGAAGAGACCTGCTGCTTGAAAGCTTTCATTCAGAGATGAGGAAGTTCACAGGTGCAAATATTTCTGTAACTATGACAACAGTCAGAACCTTGTTTGGGGAAATAGGAAGCTAGGAGCTTGGCTACCTATCACTGCATCCAGCAAAATTAGTCTCAAAGGTGAGTGAAGAACTGATTTTTTTAAAAAAAATTATTTGTTGCACATCCAAAAGTATTGCAAGCCAATTCAAAGCCAAAATTAATCAAAATTTCAGAGAAAAGACTGGAGAAAAATGCTTTAGGTCATTTTTTTCTTTTTTTTTAACACAAAAAGAATTTTTTTTCTCTTGATCTTGAGTATTTGAATATTCTTGAAAATAAAAAAAAAGAAAAATAATGCACATACCCAAAATTTCTAAACATTGAGTGGCTATTTTTTTTTTTGCACAAGGTAGGCATTTTATTTTCCTAGTATAAATAAGTCTGTACGCATTCAGAAATAGTTTTCATTTTGTTAAAGCTACTTTTTTTTTTTTTACAAAAAAAAAGTTTTGTTCAGAGATTTTCATGTACTTCTAGCCCAAAGTGTATTTGTAGTTCACAAAACTACAGGAAAAAAAAAAAAAAATCCCTGCCATCCCCCAATAAAATTAACTGATTTTTAATCATTATTTGTCCGCTTTTGGCTGATGTAGCCTAAACTGGCTTTAGTGATGGTCAGATAAAAGGATTAAAATATCATGTAACTTACTTCTGACTTCACAAGTCTGCAACTGGAAAGTAACAGCTATGTATGTACATTAAAATAGCCTGATTCATCATCATTAAAAAGACTAGTTGCAAAGAGAGACAGATTAAATTGTAAGTTTCATTATAAATATGATTTTGTTTCCTAAGTTGTGCTTTAGATTTTGCTATATGTTAACAATTCTACTTTGTATGTCTGTGGTGAATATGCATGTTATCAAATTTTAGAAAGACAATGTTCAACCTCATTGCATCTGAAAGCTGCAAAAAAGGACTGTTTTCCTAATACCACAGATAATCTGGTTCATGGTAATTTATTAATTTAAGGGTTTATTTTAATCTTGTATTTTAAACCACAAGAAAAAAAAAAAAGTTTGTTTAATGAAAAGTTCACTGGATATTGAATGAAAATGCCTTTTGGTCTAAGTTAAGAAAATTGTACGAATTGTGATACGAACATGTATGTATATACACAAAATTAAAGCTATAATAATTACCAAAACCTTCCATCAAGAAATGTATTTTGCTATTTTAACAGTATAAATATTTTTTAAAGATCGGCAAAATTAATGTTTTTTAAAAAAAGTTTCTTCCTATTTAGAAATCTTTCATGAACAAAGGCAGTCAAATTGTGTAGCTTGCTTGGGGTAAATAATTGACATTGGTGTCTGTACTCACTAAGCAAGATAATAATCAATATGCCTAAACATCACAAAAGGTATTTCATCATTAAGGTTAAGATCATGACCTTATCTTGCTTGAAATAAAGACCTAGGCCCATTAATTCTCAGGATTAGAAGTCTCTGATTAAATTTACAGCCCAGTCAGTTGGTGGGGATCGGAGCTCATTCCCTAGAGACGAGTCTCACAAAACTTAGTCTCTGTGACGAATTTATCACCATGATTAATGTACAGATAGGCATGTACCTATATATTTCTTAATACTTTCTGTACAGAGGAATAGGCAAGTTTTTCAGTAACTGCAAAGTTTGTTTCAAAGCACATCCCAATTAAATTAATATTGAGTCATATGTCTAGTCTTTTGATATAATATACAGTCTAATGCTTCATCCCCCCTGCCACCTTCCGGTTTCGGACGAGAGGAAGGCCCCCTTGCGTTCCAGCCGACCTTAGACGAGTCTGGGAGGCTGGGGTCGGCTGGGCCCGCCTCTCACACACCGGAGCGTGGTTTTGTTCGTATTCTCGGGAAGCAGAATTAAGACTCAAAATGGAGTCAAGTGCCAGGTGACTTTATTAACCTGACAAGAAGTTTGCAAATGGAAGAGAAAGGAGAGAAAGAAAGGAAAGAGGGAAAAGAATTCCGGTTATAATAGCTACCACCACGGAGTTGCAGTGTCCCGACAGTCCATTTAGCTCAATGAGGGAATGATCCGTCTGGTGTTGGTCCTCTCGATGTCGGTTCCGTGGATGTGTATTTTGTTGAAAGAGAGAGACGTTGAGTGAAGTGCAGTCTTGTAGTGAAGAAGAGAAGTGTAGTGCAGAAAACTGTGTGTGTGTAGAAAGTGTGTGTGTATTGAAGAAAGTGTGCGTAGTGAAGAAAGTGTGTGTAGTGAATAGAGTGTAGTATAGAAAGTGTATTGAAGAAAGTGTGTCCCTTTAAGAAATGTTCTCCTTTTATGTTGGTTGTTTTCTTTGTATTTCAAGAGCTGGTTTTTCCTAGCCGCACCCCTCACCTGGTGATATGCATGCCTATTACCGGGTGATCCATTTCTGGGCGATATGCACGCCCATTACCAGGTGACACGCACCTCTGGGCAA